>VXAB01013503.1:22434-59871 GCA_013399175.1 Odontophorus gujanensis
GTTCTTGGTGATTTTAAGAAAAAAAAAAAAAAAAAAAGAAAAAAAGAAAGAAGAAAAAGACACAAATAACAAAAAAGTAAACCTGAAATTTTACCTTTATATTTCATAATGTAAAGGTAAGTATTTCAGTACAGCATCCAAAATAATAAAATGTTGATGTTATAAGTTTTGAAATAATAGTTATCTATCCTGAAAATCTGTCTGTGAAATACAAATTAAGTTTGTACTAGCCAAAACAAATATATAAGAGCCTCCTATAAGGGATATCAGACTACTTCAGTGTGAAGCATCAATAGATTTTAATTTCCCCTCTGGACAGATATCATGTATACATGCAGATGTACAACACAGGCTTCAAAGCAATACAGAACAGCCTCGGGGTCTTCCTCTTAATGCAGCAGAAGTAAAACTATAGAAATAATAAAGGAGTGTAGACTCACCAAAAGAAGCCATTCTCTCATCCTTTCTTGACCAAATTTCTTAGTCTAAGAATCATATAAGCATTAGCATCAAGAAATCCTGTTGCTGAGATAGTGAATTCACCAAACCTGAAAGTCTGTATGAATGCAGACCTACTAGAAATTCAGAATTTCCAGTTCAAGTTCTGCATTTACTTTCACTGGAACACAACCACTAACATCTTTGCTCAACACTTTTGCTGTCCAACACTTTTCTCTGAAGACCATATTTTCTATATATGCTTAGTTACGTTAAATTACACTTACCAGTATCAAGAGAACATCTCCTTTAGAAACTAGTACCATTTGTAAATATTTAAAGAATTTGTCATCCACATACTTGATAGCTCATATTATACTAAACTTTAATATTGTAAATATGTACTGTGTTACAGGTAAACAATGTTTGCTATACTTATCTGCCATAAATTTTGTTACTGTGTTGATATATAATTTTTTTCTTTTGTTTGATTTTAAACTCACACTCTTCCATGATACTACTCAGAAACATGCTCAGAAATCTGGATGTAAATCTGGTTATCCCAGATCAGGACACAGACTTAAAACAAATGAGTTTTTTAAGTCTCCCGTTCCTTAAAGCAAATTATTCTTTCTCTGTAATTCAAAAACTTAGGTTTCAACTAAACTCTGCTTGAATTACTAAGTCAAAAATTTGTCTCTGAATCTCACTTTGCAGTTTGAATTCTCCACTAATTACCCTTTAGAGAAGTGTACACTCAAATTAAGCTTCATTTTTTTTACTGATTGTTTTGGCCTTCCTAATAATGCAAGAATGATCTCAGGCATGAAGATATAAATGCTAGTTAGGATGTAAGAGAATTGCATTAAGTCCTTGAATATCCTGCATTATATCCAAAGTGTCACAGTGAGATCATGAAGGGGTACAACAGGCAAATGAAGTAAAAGCAGGAACTTTTTCTTCTAATAAATGTATGGTGGAATCCCATCTGTTGTATCCAAACAGTCTGACATCCTGAATATGAACTTTATTCTTTCCTGACTTTATTAGATCTTTACTGAGGTAGAACTTTTTATGGTGCAAGTAAGTACATCTGAACTTTCATGTGAATCATTGAAAGAGCCATGTGAAGCAATTTTTACACCTTATATATATATGCCATCTCAGTTCACCTCTGTAGCAGTTCAAGTATTGAAAATCTCAAATTTCTCTCTGATAATAATAATAAAAAATGTTTATGAGATTCCTGCTTCATAATTTCTTTGAAAAGTCCTTTTTTTGAACACCAATAGAACTATTATTTTTGTATGCAGCATACACCGAACCTGAACGGATACAAGTCATTCCAAAAGTAATGACTCCTGTTTTTTTTCCATGGAAACTACAGTAGAAACAAATGACACAACAGCACTATTTGACAGAGTACATTCTCAGCTACTAAACATGATTTTTTGACATAGTCACCACCCAGTGCACCACTGTGCATTTTTACCAACAGTGAACAAGAGCCTGAATGCTGTGTTCTTAAAAATCTGCACCAGTGGAGGTGACATTGTTACTGTCACCACTGCACCAACCGCCACTTCACTGTCTTCACATTCACTGTTTCATTTCCATAAGTGTTCAGCACACATCAGTGAATGTCAATGGATGATTTTTTTCTGTGTGGAGAAATTCAGTGGTACACCTTTACGTCATATGCACATCCATATCACACACAATTTTGCTGGACTACCATTCAGCTGCCATCTATCACACAGCAACAAATTGTAATGGAATATAGCAGGAAGGTTCAGCCTCTACTGCCATACCTCTATCATTCACCTCTGACATTGTGGGCCAACATAATAGAACAGGAGGCATTGGTATCTATACTCCAAATTATATTCAGAACATGATATGTATTGCAAAGCATTGAATAAAAATTAAAATAAAAAAAAAGTAATCTCCAGGTAGCAGACAGGTGTGATTTATTCAGCTCTCCTACTGGTAGGTACACAGAGTATTCTTTAAATATGACTGTGGGTTTTTTGTTTCATTTATTTTGATTTTATGAACACTGAAACAGCACAGTGTGAAGAGTGAAAACTAACAGTGTATTTGTTAATTTTGTTGCAAGTCTAGTTATAGTATTTATCTTACATATACTTAATCATTGAGCTCATTATGAAGAACTATATAAAACTGTCTTACTGGATATTTAAGAACTGAATTTTCCTTCTGCATTACCTTACTGTTTACAATAAAGAAAGAAATTTCATTTATTTGCCACAGAGTACTCTAGTTAATTTATGCTAATTATTATATATCTTTATTCTTATGCAATTATTAGGCAACATTTTCTGTTTCCACAGAATAAATTGAGTTTAACTCCACTTGCTTTAATAGATTTTTACTGCAAATACAGTGGTGGCACAGAAAGCAGCTCAGTGACACTCTGCAGATGCTTTCAAATGTCTTCCTGTGTGGCATCATGACACAAGCAGAGCATGTATTTTATATTTGGGACTGAAAAGCTTTTCCGATTTATGTAGAAATTCTGTCTGTTCCAATTAAACTCATACTCATTACTGGCTTTCAGAGTGTCACAGAACTTAGAGATATGAAGTCCTAAAACACTGAGAATATCCAAAATAATAAATGAAATAATATTTCATTTAAAATTTGCTAACTACTGGAGACTTCTTTTAAGAATTGACATGATTATTCATAGTTGGGGAAGACCTCTAAGATCATCCAGTTCAACAATTCAACTATCACCAATATTGTCCTACTAAACCACGTGACTCAGTACATCATCTAGAACTTTCTTGAACATCTTCAGAACTGATAAATCCACCACCTCCTTGGGCAGCCTGTTCCAGCACCTGAACATTTTCTCAGAGAAGATTTCCTAATATCCAACCCAAATCTCCCCTGGTGCAACTTGAGGCCATTCCCTCTAGTCCTATCTCTAGTTACCCAGGATAAGATTGGTGCATCCCTATAAGTAAGAAATCAAGGAAGAGTGGTGAGTTGAGATGGATGACTGGCAGACCTCAGAGGGTTGTGATTGGTGGCACAGAGTCCAGTTGGAAGCCTGTACTTAGCAGTGTTCTTAAAGAATCGGTGCTGGTTCTGATTCTGTTCAACATATTCATCAATGACCTTGATGAGGGGATAGAGTCCACCCTCAGCAGGTTTACTGATGAAAGAAAGCCAGGAAGAATGGTTGACATGCCTGAAGCCTGTGCTGTCATTCAGTGAGACCTGGACAGGCTGGAGAGTTGGGAAGAAAGGAACTGGATGAGGTTTAACAAGAGCAAGTGTAGAGTCTTGCAGGCAGGGAGGAATAACCACACACACTGGTGCAGGTTGGGGGATGACATGCTGGTGAGGAGCTGTGAAGAGAGGGACCTGGGTGCCCTGGTGGGTGACAGGTTGGCCATAAGCCAACAGTGTGCTCTGGTGTCCAAGAAGGACAGTGGTATCCTGGGGTGCATTGTGATCATCAGGCTGAGGGAGATGATCCTCCCCCTCTAGTCTGCCATGATAAGGCCTCACCTGGAGTACTGTGTCCAGTTCTGGGCTCCCTGGTACAAAAAAAGACAGGGGACTCTTGGAAAGAGACCAGTGGAGGGCTACCAAGATGATAACGGGTATGAAGCACCTCCCTTATGAGGAAAGTCTGAGAGACCTGGATCTGTTCAGCCTTGAAAAAAGAAGACTCAGAGGGGATCTGATTTGTGTCTATAAATATCTAAGGTACAGGAGGTAAAGGGAGAAGGCCAGACTTGACTTCTGTGTGTGGTGATAGGACAAGGGGAAATTATGCATTGGAACTCCCGTATAGATGTGTGTGGGAACTTCTTTACAGTAAGGGTGGTAGAGCACTGGAACAGAGAGATTGTGTAGTCTCCTTCTCTAGAGAAGTTCAAGACACACTTGGACACCTACCTGTGCAACCTGGTCTAGGGAGCTGCTTTGGCAGAGGGGGTTGGACTAGAAAATCGTTTCTAGAAATCCCTTCCAACCCTTACAGCTCTGTGATTCTGTGATATAAATGAAACTCAAATCTTAACAATCTAAATATCAAGTCTTCTTCTTATGAGGAAAAAGGTAGCTAGTTACCAGAAGAGAGAAAAAGGCCCATAAACAATTATGGAACCACCAGCTGCTCTGTAGGAAGTGGACATGTTGAAATTTTACAGTAGTTGTGAGGAATGCAGTTTGGGCCAGAAATAGAAGAAGACTACAAATTTTAATTAAAATATTCATTTTCTTGTAGAATGCATATGAATTCATTTAGATTTTTTATTTATTTGTTGGTTTTTTTCCAAGTTAAATTTAAACTATCTTAGTAAAAACTGTATTACCTTTACGATCGTTCTGGTTTTGTTGCATATTCAAAGCAAAAGATGCTTGTTATTTTATCTGCAAGTTTAATCAGATAAAGCATAGTAAAATGACATTTGTCACAGATACTGGCATTATTTTCAAGTCTTGAAATGCTTCTTTATTTGCAAATGTGTCTATATTTACTATGGAAAATTATATTTTCACACTTTTTTACAGGTGGCTTGACCTTTTCTACCTGCCAGATCATCAAGCTGCTCTCACTCCATCTCCTCGTTAAACAGTGGGAAGAAAATAAGATGGAAAAGCTTGTAATTTGAGATGAGATAAAGACAGGAAGATCACTTGCCAATTACTATCACAGGCAGATTAGACTAACTTATTGTCAGCAAAACAGGATCAAGTGAGTAGAATGGTGAGAATCTTCCTTCCCAGACTGAGTTCTGTTTCTTGATTCCCAACATCTCTACCTCCTCTCATTCCTCAGATGATGCAGGAGTATGGAGAATGGCGACTGTGGTAAGTCTGTAACAACTCCTCTTTGCTATGCTTCCTCACTTTTTCCACTGCTCAAATATGGAATCCCCATCTTTCTGGGCACTTCCACCTGCTTCAGCATGGGATTCCCCACAGACTGCAGTGTGCATATCTCTTCTACAGTGCGTCCTCCATGGACTGTAATGCCTGAAACACCTCCTTCCATTATTCTCTGACTTCCACGCTCAACAAAGGATTGTTTCTTACACATTTTTCTTCATTTCACCTGTGTGGTATTTTACCCTCATTTAAATCTTTTTCCCTAAAGGCTCCACAATCTTGGCTGCAGGACCAAGTAATGCCCTGCAGTGAGGCCATTGGAGCCAGCTGGAACAAGACCCCGTTACCAAAACCAGTACAGTTCTCAAAAACATATTTAATGTCCTGTGATATAAATAAAAATGTTTTTTGTGGTTTTTTTTTCAAATAACTCCTACTTGCTAAAAAAAGCTTTAGACCTGCCTCTTCTGTCAACAAATCCCTACTGAAATTAAGGAAAAGATAAGAAATTAAACCTACATATAAAGCTGTTCAATAAAATCTTCTTACATTTTAACAGTTGTAAATAAATATTATGACCACTACAGTTATCAAAAAAGTCATACTGAACTATGTATGTTTCCTGTCATTTCTTGATGAATATTTGATTTATCAATGCCCTTTGTTCCATCAACTGATTCATAACTATGACTGAGAAGATAATATGAAGGAACACTATGAATCCCGTAGATACTTGGATAACTGGAAAATTTTTATATTTGATCATTAATTTATGGACATCCAGAAATGCATCATTACATTCAGAATTTTTTATTACAATCATAATTACAATACGGGCAAATATTTTAAGTACAACTGGACAATTCTAGTCTTCTTAAAAGTATCTTTTTAAGGCATGTCTTCATTATGTTTTATGGCATTAATTAGACGATTTAGAAAAATATTTCAACTGTCTCAGATACTAAATAAAAGTAATACACTTTTCCCACTAATCTAAATTAATTTCTATATTGAAACTGCCACTGGATCATACAAGAATAATTCCAGGATCATCTATATTTTTAACTATTTATACTATTTGTTATTAGACATCTCAGTTTAGCTGAATGGATGTCTTGTATTGTAGAGCAATAACAAACAATATTTTGTATCGTAGGCTAGAAAAAAAACACAGAAAAAAAAACAACACAGAAAATGTCTAACAATAGAAACCTCAAAATTTATGGAAAATAATTTGATCAAACATACTTTGAGCCCATGTTTACTTAGGAGATTGCTTCCAACTTGAGAAGACAGGTAGTTTTCTGTCAGAACAAAATAATTTATGGTAATCTATAGCAAATCTTGAGATACAGTACTATTTCCCTTTAAAAAATTAATGGTCTAATTGTGTATCACAGTTTTCATTTTCTGGAAATAAAGATGAAAATATCCACAGGGCCAAACAACTCTCTGCAATTAACACTTCAGCCTTTTTGCAGCTCTTCCCCAGGGAATACCTGCAGAATAAAACAACCTCTACAGTCCAAGTAACCTCAGTGCTGCATAGACTCAGCCAGCCATGATTGCTCTTTTGCAGCTGGAAAGCTTGGCTCATTTTTTTGCTAGAAAATATTTAGTTGTTTGTGTGGTAGATTTCATGTAGAAACTGGCACTTGTACGATCTGGATTGTGTTGCACACACAAACAGAACATTTGTTCAGAAAATATATATTTTTTTCTTATCTTGGTTTTGGATAACTTTTGCACAGTGAATGAAAAATCAAGCAGGGAAATCAGTTCCTCTCCAGATGGAAACAGGAATCTCTACTGCACGCATCCTTGCAAGGATATCTTTAGCTGCATCACATCAGTGTTTCCCAATTCCTGTTTTGTTCCGTTTGCAAAATCCAGCTGGACCATTGTCCTACATGACTGTTCCAGCTATGGCTACACAAAATCTCTCCTCTCTTCCTTATGTAGACAGGTCTACATTACTATTTATAAATTTACAGGAGCATTTTCTATTAACCATTTGCAAATCCCTTATCTATGTACATGTTGTTAGTTCTACTGCAAGTAAAACCCAAGGGATAGTTGTAATGGACAGATTCTGCAGTTGGGATTTAAATCACTGTATGTGGGCAGGTGACGTAGGTACAGAAACAGCAGAGGAAATCTTCATGGCAGTCCAAAACTCCCACTTCAAAGTCTTCTGAACCAATTACTAAAATACTTTGTTTTGAAGATCACCAGGAGCTCACTCAGTCATCCTGTCTCACATCCAATGTGTTATCAGTGCAGAAGTCTTGCTGAGGGAGTTTTTTTTACCATCCCAAAGGAATTAATGATCTAAGTGAACAGAGCAAGTAACAGACACCACTCTTGATACTCAGCTATACAGCAAATATCAAGCATAAACTTGAGTTTTGTTCCTTTAATTTTAATTCCACACCATATATGCTACAGTAGCAATGTTACATAAAATAGATTTGAAATACCACCAGTACTTTAAGTCTTACAAAAATAGATTGTAGCTATTTTTATAGCAGGAAAAAAAAATAATTTTAGAGCTAATTCTCTATTCTATGCCGTAGAAAC
This sequence comes from Odontophorus gujanensis, assembly GCA_013399175.1. Classification (NCBI taxonomy): domain Eukaryota; kingdom Metazoa; phylum Chordata; class Aves; order Galliformes; family Odontophoridae; genus Odontophorus; species Odontophorus gujanensis. The sequence goes on from VXAB01013503.1 coordinate 30,325, forward strand.
ATTTAGTTTTCAAATCTATTAGATTCTTAAAGTCACCTAAATGAGTCTTCATAAATATCCACAGAGGCTATACATAGACTTTGCGTAAGAATAGATATGTAGGAAAATTTTCAAAATGTAATACTCATGAAAGCACCTTCAGCTAAAAACTTAATACTAGCAGAATTGCTATATCCTCAAATTACTACAGAAATGTGATCATTCAGTGCAGATCTTTACTTCAGGTGGGACTTAATACAACAATACAGTACAACAACATTTAATAACTGAATGTACATTACCAAAACAATGGAAGAAGAAGAGATGGGAGTCATCAAAAGACAGGTAAATAACATCAGTTTTAAAATTTCCTAGACTTGCATTTATTAATAAAGACTTCTTGTCTCGCTCCAATTTATAGGAGGGAGAGGAGGTTCTTTGATATATGTATACCCAGTATAAGATTAAGAAACAATGGTACAAATGTTGGTCCAACCAATTTATTGCAAATCTTAATCAGGGAGATGGGGAGGCAGGTAATAGAAAAGATAGAAAGAAACAAGAATAGAGTACAGTGGGGATGGTCACCACCAGGATCCTGCATCAGACCCATTGCACACCGTTCCGATACCTAAGGCAAAAACTCATGGGTAGAGCAGAAGTAGCATGGCTGGCCATGGGCAGCAAACAGTTACCAGGAAGAAGCAGCAAGGTCCAGGAGAAAGCAGCAGGTCTCAGGTGGCAGACCCAGGAGGAAGTCCATCAGCATGCAGAGATCAGTTCATGAGGCTTCTGATGGCAGAATACCTATCCTCATGGTTGTTGATCCCTCTTTTATCCTCCTTTTTTCCTGCCGAGGTGACATCACTGGGTGCTTGGGTTAAGTGTCATGTGAGTACCCCCTGAGATGGCTATCTCCGTTGGGATAAGTCCTCACGAAGGATTGCCCCCTGGCCATTAAGTTGTGGCTTATCTCTCTCTCTCATTACCCCTGGCCTTGTCCATCTGTGTCTCTCAAAGGGTTTTGCAACCTTTGGCCAGGGCTTGCTTGGCATCTGTCCTCCAGACAAAGGATTTCCTCAACAAGCTTTGAGGCAATGGTGTAAAAGAATATTCTCTTGCATCTTTCTGATAACAGTTAGTTCTTATTATCAGTCACTATCATTACCAATATAAATCCAAATTGGTCAGTTCTTAACAACCATTCCCAGTATCATATCATAAAATAGTTTGGGTTGGAAGGGACCTTTAAGACCACCTAGTTCCAAACCCCCTGCTATAGGCAGGAACATCTCCCACTAGACCAGGTTGCTCAAAGCCCCAACCCACCTGGTCTTGAACTCCTGCAGGGAGGGGATATACACAGACTCTCTGGACAACACGTTCCAGTGTCTCGTCATTATTGTATTAGATGATTTCTTGCTTATATCTAGTCTAAATCTACCCTTTTACAGTTTAAAGTCATTTGCCCTTGTTTTGTCTCTGTACTGAAAGGCCAAGATATGGACCCCCCAGAGCCTTCTCTTCTCCAGGCTGAAGAGCCCCAGCTCTCTCAACCTGTCCTCGTAGAGGAGGTGCTCCAGCCATCTGATTATCTCCATGGCTTTCCCCTGGATCCACCCCAAGAGCTCCATGTTCTTTGTGTACTGGGGGCCCCAGAACTGGATGCAGTACCCCACATGAGGTCTCATGAGAGCAGAATAGAGGGGCAGGATCCCTTCCCTCAATCTGCTGGTCACACTTGATGCTTGATATGGTTGGCCTTCTGGGCTCATGTTGAATCTTTCATCGACCATTTCTCCCAAATCCTTCTCCACCAGGCTGCTCTGAAGCCATTCCCCACTCACCCTGTATCTGTGCTTGGGATTGCGTGGCACAGGTGCAAGATACCTCATGAGGTTCTCAAGACTGTCCAGGTTCCTCTGGATAGCATCCCTTCCCTCTAGCATGTCAGCTGTACATCTGAGCTTAATGTTATCTACAAACTTGCTGAGAATGCACTCAATCCCACTTTCCATGTTCCCTATAACGTCCCAGTCCCAGCAACAATCTCTGAGGAATGCCACTCATCACAGATTTCCACTTGAGCCATTGACTGCAACTCTCTGAGTACAACCGTCCAGCCAACCTCTTATCCAGTGGGTGGTCCATAAACCAAACACACCTTTCTTCAACTTGGCAACAAGGATGTCAAGTGGGACAGTGTCAAATGCTTTGCACAAGTCCAGGTAGATTCTCTTCCTTTATCCACTGATGCTGTATCTCCATCCTAAAGGGACACAAGGTTTGGTATGACTTGCCCTTGGTGAAGCCATGCTGGTTACCACCAATCACCTCATCTTTATTTTAGGTACTTGATGTCACAGTTAATACTGAAAGCTAAAGTTCTGGACGACCTTACTCTCTATAGTGAAAATAAAATGAATGTGAAGTCAGTATCTTTTGCCCAAGTACTGAATTTGGAATCTTTTATTGATTGAGTCAATTCCCAGCCCTCTGTCTCCACCCCAGGCAAAACACTGCCTGTTTCTAGTCAATATTTTTGTTCCAGCCTATGGGAAATACCATATCGTGATGTTCAGCAGTTTCTATCCTTGCTCAGCTGTTGCAGTTTTTCCTTAAGCAAAATGAGGCCTTCCCCAGCTTTGTAGGTTGCATTTTATCAATGAACAATAATTTCCTATTGGTATGTTGTAAAAAGTTCTAGGGACGTTGTTCTCAGCCATTGTTTGTATATTCTAGACCTTTCCTGTTAACCCACACTTCATCTGTGCATGATAACAAGGGACACCTGACAGCAAGCTGAGTTCATCTCACAAGCTGGTAACAAGCCTAGCATGCCAAGGTTGGGATTTCACACAGTTTGCATGAGGCTTAACAAGCATAAGGACTATGGCTAGTTATCGCACTCCGAGTTGAACAGGGCCATGGAGTTAAAAAAATTGCTTGTTCTATTAAGCTATAATAGTGTGTTCCTGTTTGAGTAAACAAGTTACTGTTAAAGTCTATTTGATGTGCTTCTAAATTTATGAGTGCAATATGCCTCTGCTTTAACAACAGCTGTTTTATTAACTAGTATAACTATCGAATCAGGACTAAATTCTACATAAAGCCAGGTAGTTTTGTTAAATTTATAACTAGATAAGCACCCCTAGGGGAAGAAGCAGCTTCTCAGACCGCATGTTACCTGATAAAGACCCATTGCACATACTGATAGCATGTTCTCACTGTTTACTAGGTTAGCCTCAGAAATTAAGCCAGACTGACTTCATACATCTCCAGAAAAGCATGCAAAAAATTGTTTCAGTTAGAATACAAATACTCTTTTCTAGGTTCTGCTACATTATTATTAAGAAGCTACCCCTGCCTTCTTCCTCTCCTGCTACAGCTGTTCAAGTACCCATTCGTTTGCTATTCTGCCAGTTTTGTATGTGATAATCAAAGATGGTACCATACATGCGTTTTTGTTTTTTTTTTTGTCAATAGTTGTTGAAGAAGAGAGTAATGAGCTGCTATTCTTGTTTTTTGAATTATGTATACTGCATGATAGTTATGTTACTTAAATATCAAGTATTCACTGGTTGTATCCCAGCATTTTCTCAGCCTCATATATTTAAAACCCTGTGAAATGGCTTAACAGTGTGCAGCTGCTTAGGAAAAAATCCAAAACATCTATTTAGGATTCTAAATATAGACATTTAAATTTATCCAATTACAAAGGACTAGAAATCCCATATTACTGAATCTATGTAACACCAAAAGCAACAGAAATTCCCTATGCTCATCAACTTAAATGCCCTCACAGGACCATCCAGCCACAAAGTTCATAGAGGATCCCAGATCAGTGAACTGTTTCCTCACGCTAACTTGTAGGCTCTCTCATTCTCTCATTTGATTTCAAACTTTACCAGGAAACAATGACTTGACTTTCAATAACAGCTGCAAGGGAAACATGGTAGAATTAGGATGTGTTACAAGTTTTACTTTGCTGATCTATGTGTAGATCATGTATCTGAACATTGTCAACTCCTAATGTGTGCTAATTAGAGATATTTTATTCATTGCTTTGTCTGTACTCTCCATTAAGTAACACACCTTGGAAAACAATTAGTTCAATTTTTTTTTTTGTAAATATTATGTACATAAAAATTATCTTGATTTAGAGTCCAAGAGAGCTGATAAAAGACAAGGAGAAAGAATGATAAAACCTATGTGATTCTTCCACTCATATATTTCATTGGCAATGAACCCATTCCCTTTGTATTCTGGATTGTATTATGATCCTTTTCTTCTTGTTTTGTTATGGTTCATCTTAATCATGCAGTATTTGTAGTGTTCACAGAGATGTAGTGTCAATGTTTAGTTCAAACCAGATGAAAGTAAATGGATTTCAGTTAGCTTCTCAGATGCCGATCTAATTAAACACTTACTGTAGAAAGTGAAAGTGACATATGTAACAGAGCATAGAGGTGTTTATGTAGTTTACACAGGAGTTTTCAGGTGTAAAACAACAATGATTAACACGCTACATTTTGTATTTACTCATTAGAAAGCAACTGGGTTCAGTTTTATGTAAAGCAAAGAGACTTTCAGTTTAAATTACTCTTACAGGAGTTAAGTATCACTCAATAATGAAAGAAGGGGAAAAATAAATAAATAAAACAGAGCAAAACAACTGTAAAACAATCCAGCAACAAATTAAGCAGTTCAGTTACTCTCTGCTATATCTAGGCAACACTAAGTGCTAATGGGCACTAACAAGAAGGTGACTTTGTTTAATTGGTTCTGTTGGCCATATTCCATTACTCTTGCACTTTGTCATTGTTAAGGGACTCCAAGGTTGATTAAAAGTCTAAGCAGAAAGGAGAGTATCCAAAGTCTCAGACTTTGGCCACAGGTTGACTGGGATGTTGTGTTGCATGGGATATTCTGGTCACTGCTGGTTCTAAGAGAAGCAGAGACAAGAAGCCAAAGAGATCAGTAAATGCTCTTTACGTACGTTGGTTTTAGCTCACCACAGTCTGGTTCTCACATTTTTTAACTCACAAAAACCTTTGTTTATCCAGCAAAGACCAAACCTGTTTAGGACCAGGCTGCACTTCTCTATCTGTTAAATCTTAACTTTCATTTTCTGTGAAACTCTCATTATTATTTTAATCTATTTATTGGTCTCCATTAGGAATCTTACCAGTCCCTTCTGCAGCATCTCACTCTCCAAGAATGTACTGTTTTCACTTCCAGTTTCTAATAAACAGCAACTCTTTATATTCTTCTCTCCAACTTGTGCAACAATTCCTTACTAGTTAATAGGTTTTTGTTTTTTGTTTTTAGTATTATAACAAATACCAAATATGTAGTGCCTGGTTGTTCCAGAAAATTAATCTCATTATGTTGTTTTCAATCAAAACCAAACTGTCTACAAACAAGCCTGATCTAGAGCTCTCCATTACCATGTGGTACCCATAAGTGTTTATTTCTGCTGTAGTTTTTTGATCCTAGTAGAATCTAAGGAATAAGTCCTTCACTTTGGGCACTGTACAGAGCACTGTAACAGGCTGCCCTGAGGGGTTGTGACTTCTTCTCTGTAAATATTCAAGTCTTGACTGGGTTCTTTCCTGAGTAATCTATTCTAGAAAATCTTCTTTTGCAGGGGATTAGATTAGAGGATTTCAGGAGGTTCCTCCCAACCCCTATGTTTCTGTGATTCCATATGATTTTTTATTTACATGTGTCACTTCTTTCTTCTTAGGAAAACTGTTTCCAAGCTAATTCCTAAAGTGTCCACATAGCATTGTGGAGACAGCCAAAAACTCTATGTTCTGAAGTTGTTCTTTCACAGATGGAATTCTTCATTGGTCAGCGGGCTTAGCTTATTTGATTCTCCAGATCACCTTCAGTTTGACTGCTAAACATATTGAATGCAGAGAAGTTAACTGTAAATACTCTAAATATTTCTATATATTAATGCCTTTTTGCTTTGGATTGCTGGGCATTGTTTGGACTTATAAACTTTAACATTCTTTCTTTTAGGGTAAAACGCAGATTTAGCTTATCTTTCGTTCCCCTCCACATCAGCCTAATTTTAACAATGTCTTAACATTTAACAAAACTTTAATAACTTATGAAGCACTTCCTCCCGATGTTCTCGATACCTCTCTCAAGTGGTGCTAAGATACAGGCAAATCATTAAAATATATACAGATTTACACCCTTCACATCTATGAAGAATATACATTAGTGAATGAAACACTATTGCACTGCATTATAATCCAAACAAGATGACAATAAGCACTACCATACTTCAGTTACAGGCTCCTATCAATGGATTAGCTCTTCATTTTCAGTTATTTTAATTGATTTACTTTTCTGCATATGCTTTTGCTTGAAGACAAAATGAGAAAATTGTTATGTTTCTGAGAAAGAGAAGGTGTCTCAGAATGGTTGGGGTGGATGGTAGAGGTGGAGATGGGTATACAGAGGAGAGATTGATTCCCTATATGACTAGAGCCATGGAAGTTTTAGAAGTTTAACCATGCTTCAACCCAGTTAAGACTGCCTTAATCTAATGGCTCTTACTGGATCCTCTTGTACGATATTCTTCTGAATGCTGAGTACTAGAATATCATTAATAAATATATAGTGGGCATTTTAAAGATCTGATTTATCATTATTTACTATTATTCTTTCTAACAGATTATGACTGTATTTTTATACTGCAGTACCAACTGTGTCTGAAACTACAGAGGGAAGAACAGTGGAATAATTCATAACTGATGCCTTTTGTTTTCTGGAGCTGTTCTCTGATGCTCAAAATACTTTCCAAGAACATATCAGTACAGGTGAACAGAGGGCCATGAAATCTGTTTGAACCAATTTCCTCTATTTTACTCTGTATATTACAGACAAGGAAATATATAATTTTCTGCAAGGATTAATTCCTTATGTTTTTTTTTTTTATGTTACCCTGTTACCCTGGTGATTATTCTGCATTGTGTCATTCTATAGGTAAAAGATTTCTCTTTTACAGCCCTATTTTTTATGGTATTTTTCTCACTGTGTGAATATTCTGATTTTTATCTCTTTGAGCTGTCATGGTTTGGAATGAGTAATCTTCACCTTAAAATTCTTCTGCTTACAGTTCCTGGTTCCACAGAAATTCTTCTTCTATTTTTTCTTACCTTAGCACGTTTTTATTTATGTCTTTACTGCTGTTTCTTATTCTTTCCCAGATGTTCACATATTCTCTCAAAAGATCCTTGTTTGATTAGATTTGAGCTTTATTTCAGTCACCATACAAAGAAAATTTCTGTACTAAAGTCAGAAAAATAATGTCCTATAAAACAAGTCCAGCGGGAGATTCGTAAATTGCAATCATCTGCTTAAAATATCACAGACTTATTATGTTAAGAATCTCAGTAGTGAATAATGTACTCCAAACCCTAAGCATGCAACCTAATTTCTTATTTCTCTCAGTTTGTGTCATTCACTGGAATCTACTGAGTGGATTCTGTATCTACTAAATTGCCATCTAGTTATAAGAGAGAAATGTTATTATCATATTTGTGCAAACCTATTTCTTGTGTTGTGCCATATAAACTATGATTTCTTAATAGAAGTATAATGTCTTAAGTAAAGCAAGAGCAAATAAACAAAGCAATAAACTCTGGATGCTCCGTTATACTGTGGTGTTAACTGTGCTATGTATAACTACGTATTCAAGGGAAATACCGTAGGGGTTCATTTCTTGATTTAATGAAATACTATTTATGAAGGTATTATAGACTGGATTCATACTGGTGGCGTTCCATAAAACAGAGCTAATCATGAGCATGTTTCCATAGTTTGGCTTTCTGGCAATGCCCACAAGGCAATTAAAGAACTGGCAATAGTCTCTAGTTATTGACAGCTGCCCTTGTTTCCTACCTCTTATACCCTGTTCTTTCTGGCTGCCCCTAGACTGTACAGTTACTGACGTATTTTTCAAAAAAAAGAAACCTATACATTTCTTATTTACATTTTTTTGTGGTTATTTCAACACCATAGATGTCACCATATTATACAGTCCATTTTTGCTTTTCACCCTGTTCAAGTTTCTTATGCTGAAATGCATGCTAGTGTTATTTAGGCTAAGATATTAAAAAAAAAAAAGGAAGAGGAGATCAGGAAGAGATAATACTATGAAGAGATAACTGTGTAACCTAGATCAGACATTAAATTTTCATAGACCGAAAGAGTCTTGGACACAATTCAAATTTTGTTGATACTCTTTATTAACATCATATTGAATATTAAAATTTTCAGAATATTTGATATCTGAAGAGAACTCAATGAAATATAATGAAATATACATGTTTACATATTTTTGTGTATTTATGTATGTGTGTATACACATATTCTGCCTTACTAGTAGTTTAACTAAACTGATGTGCATAAAGAATAGTTTTATTCTTCTCTGTGAAATATAACTTCTCTTGTCTCAAGTGAGGCATCATCTAATATTTTCATTAGTGACCTGGTTGACTAAGTACAGAATGTTCTTATTAACCATTCCAAAACACTTAAGCCAACAGGGGTAGCTGATACGCTGGTGAATTGAAAGAAAATTCAAAACCATTTCCAGAATTTGAATAAACAATTGGATGAAATTCAACACAGGCAAGTGCCAAGTGATTAATCATCTGCATAAACTTGTTTCAAAAGCATCTGGTTAGGTAATAGTTCTGTAAAAAAGGATGTAGAGGTTGTAGTAGATCATGATCAGAACCTGAGTCAGAATGTCAAAAAAATAGAGAGAAAAAAAATGCAGTCAGACTGTCAAGGGATTTTAAAAGAGCTGTTTTACCTACAAAATACATCGTAAATATTTTCCCTGTACTTGTTATTGGTAGGTGTCAGAGCTGGACCACTGGGTCTGAAGTGTACAGGGGAGAGCAATGAGAAGAATTAGAGGTCTAACAAACATGAAGTATGAAATGGCATTGGAAAAGCTGCTATTGTTTAACCTGAGAAACACTGGGATGGGTATTCAAAAAGATATAAGGTTACTGTTGACGGAAAAGGAATACATTATTCACTGTTTACAGTGAAGAAAATAAACAATAATGGCTTTAGGTTTTACAAAAGGATAGACTAAAATTTAGGAAAGAACTCTTTCACAGTAATACTAGTAAAGAATGCTTGCTAGATTCTGCTTTCTTCTCTATTTCTTTACAAATTCATTCATTCATTGTGTGTGTGTGTGTGTTAAAGAACTACCTATAAAAAACGGCTACGATAAAGTTGTTCTTTTCCAGTGTATTAAAAGGATTAGGTGATCTACTAAAGTTCATTGCAACCCTAAATAATTACAGATTTTGGATGATTATTTTGATTTTCACCAGTTTGTTATGCTATTTCTGAGGTTGTAATGGATATAACATGCAGAGATAATTTTGGCAGAGCAGTAGATGTATTAATACTGGTGTGGAATATGCAAAAAATGGTAGTATTACTTTTTCAGTTCAATACTGATGAGCTTTATTTTGAAATATACCTCTTAAAAAGCAAAATCATTAGTCTACATCCAGAAGGCTGGATAATTCACACTGTACTAGACCTTGGAAAAAAAAAAAAAATAGCAATTTACAGGAAAGTCAAATCTTTTCCATCTAATGAATTTTCGAGATTTTTTGAACTTCTTGAGAAGTTCAGAAGCCTTTGAGTCAGACATAAGTGACTCCAGTTATACACTTGTTGTGTTGAACATCAGAATCAATTGAACTGCTGACAGAAGCTGGCATGATAAACTGAGCTGTTTATTTCTGAGAATTTTATGCATTTGACTAGTTTTGCATTTTTAATGAAATGCCTATGGCTTAACACAGCAAAAAACAATAAAGCAAATTGTGCTGATTCTTTTACTGTTTATGTCAGTTGTGTAACAGAATTAATGTTACTACTGTTAGTGGAACTTCTCCTGGGTTACACTAATGAAAATAACACAGAATCAGTCACTCTCCTTTTTTTTTTGTTTTTTAAGAAATATAGTATATATTAAAATAAAACCTCTAAATTCATTAAATACTTATCTAAACATTAACTAAGTTAATAGCATACAGCATTGTTCTCCCTAGCCCTGGCTCAGTTTTCTCACTTTGATTAGCTAGCAATTTGTACAACTACACCTAATGGATGCAATGCTGATTTCACCACTTATTTTATTAAAGCACTAAAGCAGGTACAGAGGTATGCAATGCTTGTTCACAATATTACTCATAAACAATTTTTTTCATACTCTATTTCAATTTCCCAGCTTGATTAGCTACCAATCTGCACTAAAACTCTCAAGTTGAAAGGAAAAGCTAATTGCTCTGAGTTTTTCAGATTATTTACATGCAACAGGATTTACGGGTGCTAATGATGTTCCAGAACAGTATGTTTTTTCTCTCTCATAGCTGTGTCCTGCCTTTCTACTAAATAATACAATGGACCAAACAATTGCCAATATAAGAATATGCTTTTAGATCTGTAGAGTAGCTGATCAATGCGATGGGAACCTTACGTCTGTGAAAAATACACTGCAATCAATGGAACTCTAGGAACACTAACTGAAAACCATGTTTCAAAACCAATTATATGAAGAAAAGTATGTAGTTACAGAAAATTCCTCTTCTAATTACAGCACATGAACTAGAATTTGCTTTTCCTAGCAAAATTTATCTGACTTTAATGCAAACCATATTTATTAATTGAAGAGATTCCCACTTTATGGCTCAGTTTTACAGCAGTATTGACAAGTTCAGGGGTTAGTTTGTTTTTTCTTTTGCTTCTCTTTTTTACTGTGGGGGAAGAGAAGCTGGGAATACTAAAAGAACTGAAAGAAGATTTTTACATAATCTAGTTGCTGAAGTTCAAAATATCCATGAGTAATAGTCTATTCATTTCAAGACAGGCTAATTTGCTCAGCCTAAGGTTTCTTTCTTTTCTAGTTTACCTGTTTAAGACAGAGTATAAACAAGAACAACCAATGGGCCCTGCTTTTCTAGAAACAACTGGACATTTGACTGCCAGTGGGAAAGAGTGACAGAATTCATTATTTGTTTTTTGTGTTGACACAGCTTTTGTGTTACATATTAAATTGCCTTTATCTTGATGTAAGAGTTTTTCTCACTTTTTGCTATTCTAGAACTCTCCTCCAACCCACTGTGGGGGAAGTGAGAAGGCAACTGTGTGAGTACTTAGCCTCTAGACAGGGTCAACCCACCTCAGATCTGTAGCCAAAACACGAAGGCTGCGATGAATTTGAGAAGCATGAAATACTCTTGCACACTGGTGTGAAGCATGCTAATTTCCTTAAGAAATCGACATATTTCTGACAGCATGTAGAGTTGAACAACAACAAAAACAGGATTATTGCAACAAAATTTTGAAGCGCTTTAGGCTTTTGACCATTGACTGACACTGTAAAACACTTGCACTTAGCAAGCAGAATGTTGTCAAGTAGAGAGATGGAAATGCTTATTGTCACCAGTTTATTCACAAGTAAATGATGCCCTTGATATTTCAAAGTCACTGGAGAATTGTTCTCCAGGCAAAATGTTATGAAGATTTTCAGAATTAAAATACAGAAGTTATGCTTTTAAAATTTCTGGGGATATTTGGAAAATTATGAGATGGAATTCTTGCATAAGAAAGGAAGCCTCCCTTTGTAAGCAGTTGGTAACATATACTAATTAAGAGTTAACTCGAATTAATGTTATTACCTGTAAATCAGTGTGAATTATTGTATCAGTAACAAAGTGCATGTTATTATACCCAAAACTTAAAGAAAACAAAAGTAAACACAGCAACAAAAAACAAACCACAAAGTCCCCTTTAGGATATATTTGATATGAGCTTACAAATTATCTTCATTCAGAGAAACCAAATGTGAGTGATTTTCTAAAGTTGAATATATTCAAAAGATAGATTATGATGACATTAGTAATTAATAAGATAAGCAAGTCTCATTAAATTCCATCCTGCTAAAATATCGACAGTTTGGAAAGCAAGACCAAAATATACATGAATTTGTACACAGAATTAAACTTTTCTGTTTAAAGATATTGCAGAATGACTCTTCTAAAGCATCTCAAATAAAATTTAATTTGTAAACTTAAGGAATTTTTTGGGTTTTTTTTCATCCTTTTTTATTTCTTTTGAAGGAATTAGGAATATGTAAATGGAAAAGAAGTGATGCCTGAAAACTTCATTTTAAAAACATTCAAAATAAATAAATAAATACATACTCTAAGCAAAGACAAGTTACAAATACTGTGAAAAAGGACAAGAAATATGATATGGCCTTATCAACAAGGAGATCAGAAGAGACATTCTCTAAATTTCAAAAAATCATGAATTTATAAATCTCAAAGATAATATTTAGAGTGATTTAAGTTCTAATATATTGTGTAGTAGGGATTATTTTTGGAAGTACTCTGAAAATCATGTTAGAAAGCAATGAAAGTCAGTACTCTGACAAGTAGTTCATTGCAAGTTACACAAAATAATAAAAAATAATCTACCAGTTTTATGAAAACTAGAGTTAGATATAAACAGAAAGCAGTAATGCTAAGACACTAAATGTCAAAAGGAAAAACTGAAGAAAAAAATATAGAGTACTTGACTCTCAGTGATAGTACCTGATGTTAGTCACATAGAAATTTCAAATCCTTTGACTAAATGTTGAATAAAGACTTTAAAAACAGACATTTGCTCATCGCACAAAAGATATCCCACTCTTCCCTCCAAACTGGGTAAATTTTCAAAAGTCTAAAAGCAAAGGCAATAATGAAAATAACTAATAACCTTAAAGATTCTTGAACTTTTTTGGTTCCAGACTGAAAGTGATTGTGAGAAAATATGCTTGTACCAAAGAATCGAATAGGCAATATTATCAAAATATTTGTGTACACTGACTGACAAGTTCAAATATGCTTAGAAAGGAAAAGCTGAAACATATCAAAGAACTGGCTCTCACTAAAATAACTTTCCTAGATAATTCCTTTATAATAACATTTTACAGGCACCTTGTTCAAGAAGCATATATGCAAGAGTGGAGCTTTTTTTTGAGAATAGGCCTCTTCATTGTAGCATATTTCAAAGAGTAAGTCAAAGTTTATATATGCGATAGTTATATATTTTTTCTCCAGTGGTAACCTAAATAGTATGAAAGACTACATGTACTTCTGAGTAAACTTCATCATTTCAGAAAAGAAACAGTGTTATTCTAGAATCTGTTTCAGGGTCTTTGTTTCAAGACCCAATTTATTCTTCAAACAAATAAATCAGTAAGGAATACAAATCAGAGAAATTTCCTGATATATAAATAAATAAATAAATAAACTAATCTGTAGTCTCTCTAAGGACTTTTCTACTTGTTTTTTGCTCATCCTTTCAAAATAATGTCTCTTACTTAAAGAGTACATAGTATTTTCTGACAGAAGTTCCATAATCTTATGATTTAAGATCCTGACTTAATCCTCTGTATGGCTTTGTTTCCATGCCCCATAAGATATGTCTACACTGAAAAAATGAAAAGGTGTGTTTTAACTTTCAGTGTTTAATCTTTGCCATGCAGTTTAAGCTAAATTATGAAAGAACTACTCTTTCAAGAACACAGTATTCACAAACACTAAAGAAATAATCAAAATATAGAAAAGATATTTTAAATTAACTGTCAACCCCAGCAGATCATTCTTTAGGAAAGATTTTTTTCATCTTTTGACCATTTTAATTCAAACAGTCCAAAGTACAGTGGGTTTCCTATACCATAGATATAAAATACAAAACATAGAATTGTTCTTTATTCCTGGCATATTTTACTGGACAGTAAAATGCATCTGCATGTATTTCAGATGCAGGTGCCTATAGACCAATAATGAAGTGATTAGAAATGGTTCAAGTTGAAAGGAATAATGTGAAGTAACCTATTTGTGTATGGAATTAAATAGCACTGCGAAGCCCTATTCCATTCAAAATTAGTTGTGGTTACCTTGACCTTATTTGAACTCAAGTGATCATTTTTCTCTGCTCCACAAAGAATATCAATTTTATCGTGATTTTCTCTCAGAACTATCCCTCCCTTTACTTAGTTCAAATTCAGAGGCATCCATCTGCACATTGCACCTAGACATTGATATGGAGCCACACTATGGTATGGCTGAAGATCATCCTCTTTGAGAAAAGGAATGTCAATTCTTAAAATTATCGTGCAGAAAAGTTCTGGAAAATTTTGCTTAGCTGCAGGTCACTGAAAAGTAGCAGGAGCTCCAGTGTAAGTGGCATTGAGCTGTCAGAAGCTGCTTGGCATGATTCAGTGCATTGTGCAAACAGAGCATCTGTCTGTCAATAGCCCGATGCTTTGTTGTTTGGTGTTAGATGCCATTGAATATGGTTGATGTAGAGACCTTACAAATGGCTATGGAAATGGATACTTACAGACAGTCTTGTCCAATTCACTGAAAACCGGTCACTTAGTGTACTGGTAGCAATCCATCTGAAAATGGAAAAAGACAGCAGCTCACATAAAAGTTAAATTATATTCTTTGCACTTTTAATCTGGAAAAAATAAGCTTTCAGACTGTAATGTAATAATAATTTGCAGAAGCAAAGCAGCTGTTCAAATAGAAACATAACAAAATTATTTTTGATCTTTATCGCTGTTATTTTATGGAGGAGAGAGACCAAAGGAGTGTGAAGGTTTCAGTTGTTTAAAAATAATTGCTTTTAGTCCTCTTTTAAAGCATTGAAATCCTAAGCATTGAAAAAATATACCAAAAAAAGAAAAAAAAGCAAAAAAAAAACAACAAAACAGTTGGAAAATATGTTAAACTTGTGTTGTCTCTTTTGTCAAAAATATCTGTCAAACTATACAGTGAGATGAGTATATAAGAAATAAAAAACTGTGACTATAGTTGATTATATTTACCATTCCATCACACAAAATTCAAGATCAAAATTGTTTACATTCTCTGAAGCAAGATAAATCTGTGTTGTTTCTCCTAATCACAGATTCAACTCCACTTTAATAAAAATAATTGAAAACTCTGGCACTATCTTATTTTTTAAAAAAAGGAACAGAAGGTTAGGGATGTTCTTGTGTAATGGGATGTTGCAACTACTATAAAAACTAGGACATTTCTTTTGACACTCAATTCAATATATTTGTATTCATTTCATATTTACAGTTTGCTGTGTGTGTTTACAGTTCACTAATCTGTAGGTTTTATATTGATGATAAAGAATAAGAAATTTTGCAAACTGGAAAACCATGGCAATGAAGTAGAATGGTGACGGATTCAGTGATAACATTAGTGTGTTATCAAAATGCTACTCTCAAACAACTGGTTGTAATTGATAGTACTGGCTTGTACAGCTGAGATTTACAAAAATGACATGGTTAATAGGATTTACATTCTCACTCCTAATTTTTATTTAATTTTTCAAGTTATTTTGAAGTTATTATTTGAACTCAACTGTATACAGTAAATAACTGAAATAAATGCAACATTCTATTGATAAGCCTTTGGAAAATTCCACCTTTATTTTGTTGTTTTAATTACCATTGTCAGTATTGTCTTTACCAGCTGAACAGACTTCTAATGTTTTCTTAATGTAAAAGTTTCCAAGACTTTTCCATGAACAGGATTGATGATTAATGTCTTTCTCAGCAGTACAGTATATATAAACTCATTTTAAGAATTAGGAAGTCTTTGTTCCTTTGTAGCCTAATTTTTAAACAAAACAAGACCAATCAACTCGGGTAACCAAGGGAACTTGCTCTTGAGCACAACTATTATATAACCACTGATCCTGGATAGTTTGTAACATTTTGTTCACACTGCAGTTCACAGATCTCAAATTCCAGTTAATTTTCAACTTTTGTTGAACTGTTTCTCTCTCCTTCTCCAGTGGAACAGGAATTTTCTCACCTGCTGCGGATAGCAGGGTCCGAGTCTATTGCTCTTGGGTGGGGAAGCACGACAGGACTCAATAGATGAGTGATCAGGCTTCAATTTATTACCCGGACAGCCTTATTCTTATAGTGTTTAAGACAGGGGCGTATAGAAAATATCACACAACCATTGGTAGGGAGCCTTGAGAAAAACAACTTTAAAACAACTCCCAACAATTAACAGCAGTGAGAAACACATTCTGGAGGAGGCGACTTCTGATATCATCCTAATCCTAAGAAACCAGGCAGGAATGCGTCGGCAGCGGATGTGAAAGGCAGCGTTGGCAGGGCGTCCCCTGCTTCAAAGTGCACTTTTCCTCTCCCACTCACCACAGACCATCTCCTGCTTCTACTTTTCTCGAGGTTCACACAGTGTAGTTTCCTTTGAGTACCATATCAGCGTGGACAGTGCATAACACAGAGCCCAAAGGGAACACCTGCTAGCTAAACAGAATAGATTACCAAGGACAGCTTACTCTAAAAAATACCTATAGTTACAATTATCAGCAGTCCTGTGAGGCCCTCTTCACTGAAAGCAGGTTGAACAACATAATCACAGAAGTTTCCCATAGACGTCTTGGCAACTTGGGTTGCTGAGCTGAAGCAGTTCATGTCCGCCTTGAGTTGTTTGTCATTTGGCCCAGGGACATCGTGACCTCCTATCAACATCTAATACTTTTCCATGAGTATATAGTCTGTGCTGCCGTGCAAACTATGCTTGTACATATCACTGTGATCTCCCTGCTCCTGAAGCCATTTCCCAACACTCACCTACCTGTAGATAATTATACTTTAAACTGCTGCCTTATCAGAATTAGCCAGAATTATTTCAATTTACTTTTCATAAAATATTTTAATCTATGCACTTGAATAAGGTGATTTTTTCTTTGTTTTTCTTTTGTTGCCCTATTAACCATAAATAACAGCTCTCTGTAACTAGTTCTTAAATAGAAATATTTGCATTTGGTCATATGTCTATGTTCTACTTTGATCTAAAACAAACACAGAGATCCAAACTCTGATTTCTAATAGCATTTTCAGGAATCAGTTCAAAATATGACTATTCTCCATCAAGTGTAAATTACCTCTGACTTCCCTGTTCAGAAACCATCCTTCTATTCCTCTGCAGAATGACTCTGCAGGTCATTCTCCCTGATCCTACTAAATGCTCCTGGTGGCAACAGTCCATGCTAGGGTGCTGCTGATCTCTTAATGAGGATACAAAACACATTTAAGAAGACCCTCAAAAATACTATATGATTTGTCACTAGAGAGGATGGAACCACAGCTGATGGAATACAAAGGAAAATATCTATTTTATGCAGAAATGAAAACATGTTTGAGAACAGTAAATAATTAAGGTGTTTCGTTTTTTTTTAATTCAAAATAAGTAGTTCAAAAAATTGATTTCGAACTATGTCACTACAAATATTTGTGGGGTTTTCTGTTTTTTGGAAGTCTGAGCAATACTTAATTATAATAATAAATGATATAAGATAATTACTGTGCAATATCCTCAGCTTTCAGTGTTAAAGAAAGCAGGAGAAAAGTTTTTAAATATAATAAGTCTGTTCTAAAACACAAGACTAAAATGATAATAATAACTTTTAAATCCTTTTAATTGTTCCCTGATATTAATGTTCATGTTTTCCTTATTTTCTCTGCTTCATGAAACAAGAAACTATGTCTTCTTCATTTCAAAAGAAAGCTCATCTTTTGAGTAATTTTCAGCTCCAGAATAACTGGAACTATCAGAAAAGGAGAAACTGCAACAGTATGAAAATTGAAATTATTACAAATATCAAATTAAACATGCTGGAGAATAAAGAATACAAACGATTCTGCTAAATATCTGAATGATCCAGTAATGTCTGATGATTTGGAGGAAAAATTCTACAAGAGAAAATCATCTGTGAGATGCATTAAAGAAATGATTTGAATTTCCCATTTACTTGCATACCCACCTAAGCTCACTCAGGTAGTTTCAGAGAAGTTAATGGAACTGTCAGTGGAATACATAGCTGTCTGAAAGACTGGGGCCATGGAGGGCATTTTTATTGCCTCTAATATGCTAGGGGGAAACAATTTTATTACACAAGAAGGAACTGGATCAGAAAGTAAGTGTGGCAGACTAATCTTCAGTTGCTACCAATTAACATAATATAAAGCATGTTGTAAGACCAATTTTATTTCCTGCTTTGCTTGTTATAAATCTTCCCTAGCAACCATTTAAATGTTTCAAAGACCAAATTCAGGATTTTCAGTCATGATAATTGTTGCAGAAAGGGATAAGTAGATTCAGCTGAAAGAGCATACAGTCCTATAAATTGTATTTGAACAATTAAACACAAGGAAAAAATAGAAACATATGGACTGATACAAAATTGCCACAGCCTACACTTACTAGGCTTGAGACACTGACTAAATGAATAAGATGGAACAAAATATTTTTGTTGGAATAAGTATTTATTATCAATATTCAAAACGTTTGGAATTGATGTTGGAAATGGTTTGTTGCAGGATAAGCTGTGGGAACATTCCTCATTCGCAATAAACAGTCTTTTGAGAAAGAAATATGAAGAAAGGCATCAGAAGAGCCTCTGTAAACAGTTTTCTTAGTAGTCAACAGGTAAAATTGCATTAATTCTACCTTTATATCCTGGTTACATTCTCCAGAGAGAAAACTGAATGCATCTCACTTTTTCATTTTGAATGATGGACAACAAAATCCATGGCTTTACTCATTCTGTTCTTTCAAGATAGAGGAAGGAAAAAGGCATGTCTTGAATGGTTAGTGCCATCTTTTACTGAATCCTGTGTTTCCTAGGAGGATCTCAATAGCACAATGTTTATCTCCAGCAAACAATGAATTTCTGTCTGGGAAGTAAGCTGTTTTTCTAAACTAATGATCATAGGGTAGGTGGAATACCCATACTTTCTTAGCAGTCTACTGGTGAAAGTGCATATCCGTGTGGATTGGATTCAAATTACCTGGGAAGGAGGACATGTATAAGTGTTCTACAATTTACTGGTACCAGTGCTTTGGAGGGGATCTCAGGAGTGCTTCTCACAAGTTATTTTCCAATGAAAGTTATTTTCCAAGCATAAACAAATGTTTGGAATGGGCACCTCTGAGGTGTCACTCCCTGACATACATGTAATTGTGTTTCTATAAAAACTCAACAATGTTGTATTTTTCATACCGACCCCAAAAAGCCTTTGAAACAGGTAGATGGACAGAATTATTAGATAGAAATTCCAAGAACAGATGAGAAAACAGAATTTCCAAGATTTTTTAAGATAGAATTCCCCTAAAGGTACAGATCACTTGAGAAAATCTTCATTTTCATCTTTTCTCCAGGGAATTCCTGTAAGCAGTATCCTGGGCTTTGACGTGTTTAAATGACCTCTCACTTTTAGGTCCTTTCTTGGTCTTTCGAACTCCTCCCTGGTTATACTTGATACTTAACTTTTTCAGCTTCTCTCCCTCATCTTTTGTGACTGATTGTCTGTGTTTAGTTTTGTAATTTTCTGTCAAATCTTTTACCACCTTTGTGCTTTTCTCACTACTCCCAGTCACAAGAACTACACTTCTCTCTCAAGTTCTGTCACCAGGTACTTAAGATTTGGCTTCAAGGAAAATTATGTTCAAATGAAGCTAATGCATCAAATAAGCTTTTATCACAGACTAAAGCCTACATACGTGAAAGAAATCTTCCCCTCATACTATCAAATGATGCTTTTAGTAAGCACTGAGATGTGTAAGTTTAATGTAAGTAAAGCAGCAGAAGTTGTATGCTTTTGTTTTAAAAAGATATATAGCAATGAGAAGCTAACATATTACTAGAAGACGTATTTTCCACTGGTTGCAAATTTTTAATGTTTCTTTCTGCTACAGACTTCTACTAGTCAGGAAAGGAATGAGTAGTTTTTTTCTTTTCACCCTATCTTACCAAATTCTCTATACTGTCATGACCAGGTTATATCCTCATCTTCAGCTTTCAAATATTGAGGAGTAAATGCCACATCACAAAGATGTCCATTACTGTAGAACAGCCTTGGGCCCAGGGTAACCTAAAATTGCCAGAAGAAAATGGATTTATTTTGTCAAGAATATGCAGTTGTAACATTGCTTACTGTACTAGGTACCATGTCCAATTAGTGTATAAGGGAATTTTAAGACTCATAAAGGAAAGTAGTGTTATTTGTTCCATATATCTGCCAGTTACAAGTTCAGTTTATTTCCCTTATAAGTATCTACTGTACCAGAGCATGAAATTTCTTCATACAATAGGCACACCATTTCTTTGTCTTGACCTACTTTATCTCTTGGGAAAAGAGACTCAACTCCTCTGCTCCTTGTTACCTCTCTCCTGACAAAATGTTCTTGCATCTGCTAAATTTTAGCCAAATAATTTTTGTGTGTGTGTGTGCTTCAAAAGACCACTAAAGTTTGTATTTGTGAAATCAAATAAAGTCTTTCACTGTTGCAGAGCATCCTTTTTTTTTTCCTTCTATTTGGAAGATGTTTGTAGTACTGTACTACATACTTCCAGTTGACACTTGTAGTGTAACATGGGAACATAAAAGGTGTAACAGTAGCTCCCTTCTAGTGAATTTCTAGTTGTAATTGCTCCTTCTTAAACAAAAAATATTTTTGAAAGACATTTCTAGGTTTTGGACCTGACAGTACAGTGTTGTGAGTTTGATCCCTACATCCAAAATTTCTTGTGGCTGTCATGGAAATTCTTAATGAACCATGCTAGCCAATGTCAGCAATAGTAAAGAAAGGACCACACAGAGTAAAAATTTTATTTAATATCTGCAAGTGATAGAGATGCAAGCTCTGCCAGACACCTGGAGAAAACAAACTATCACCAGGGAAGGTTAGCAGGCGACTGATTCTCACCCTGGCACTTTCTATAGCATACAGCTGTTACTATCAGGGATTTACTCTTCCAAGCAATTGAAATGGGTATTTTATTCCCTTATGACTTGTCTGATTCCTTTTTAAGCCCTGTTTATGCACTGATACATAACTAGACTTCAATTAATGAGAATGTCAAATACAGTTCCCTAGCCTTTTACTAGGGATTGTAATATTTTGAGGATCTCTGGTTAAAAGCCACACTTCTAAAAGCCACACCATTAAAAGCCCAGTTGCACCCCTATAAAGTAGACACTGCCCTGTAAATGACAGTGGATTACTCAGTATGTAATGACAAATCGCTTTTCCCTGTAAGATCTTTGTGCCATAAGATTGTACAAGGTATGCAAATTAAGGCACAAATGTTATCCTATCTACTTCAAGAAAAAAAAAATACATTATCATAATGGTGTAGGAACATACTATTTTTAAAATGGAAATGATCTATAATTGCTAGAAAAGTAG
The DNA here is from genome assembly GCA_013399175.1 of Odontophorus gujanensis. Classification (NCBI taxonomy): domain Eukaryota; kingdom Metazoa; phylum Chordata; class Aves; order Galliformes; family Odontophoridae; genus Odontophorus; species Odontophorus gujanensis. Next base: position 51,669 of record VXAB01013503.1, read on the forward strand.
ATAAGATGTTAAGTGCAAAAACGTAGCAGAATTTCTGATCCAGAATAATTTAGTTCACTTTATCTCCATGCCTCGGGCCTTATTAAGTAACATCACACATAATTCAAATTTGCTATTTTAGGAACTCACATACTATGGGAACTCTTGACAAAGGCACATACCATGTAAATAACAGTCATTGCTAACCTGTGAGGAAAGCCCTTGAAACAGATGAAGATGATTTTTTTCCTGAGCTCCAGCTTCTGTCTTTACTGCCCACAAAACAGATATATCCTCTTTCAGGTTCATTGTTTCCTTTCACAGCTTTTCCCTAACATTTCTCTGAGAAGGTCATCTTGAATGAGCTACCCTCAAAATTCACTTATATTTTTTTCTGTCTTATGTCAAGTTGAATCTGTCTGCAAACATTGGTATCATTCTGAACCTTAATATCTTTTCTAATCTATGTGCTTCAAACTTCTCTGTTCTCAAATCCTGTCTCTAACTAAGGAGAGTTTCAATTTCCTTTTTTAATTTGATTTTGTCTCCTTGTGTCTACTGGAAACAATATATTTCCTTCAGATTATTGTATTCCTCTATGATATTATTCCACTGTTATTTGGCTACACTGTAAAGCTTGTCTCTAATTATTGAACAATATTAATCTGTTCATCCTGTCTATTTTATTTATGCAAATATTTCCCTCATTATTTTAAAAATCCAAAGCTGATAGACTAAGTATCATATACAAAGAGAAGTCCAGAGTCCATGAAATTTACTTGAATTCTCAATAAGCACTAAGAATCCTTGATACGTTTTTTTTTCTGAATTATTATTATTTATTTAAATAAATAAAAAATTCTTAAATAAGAAGCCAGCAAGATGTAAACAAATTAGGAAAACAGAATAGATCTTAATTCTAGTAGCCAAAAGGAGGGAAAACAAGATAAGAGATTGCAGTTTCTTCAGTTAACTACAGGCTCTTTCCCCATTCTGGAAGTGGGAGACACATATTTCTACACCAATGGGATTGAGCAAAGCATTATAGAGTTTATGTTCAGCCTTGGTAAGGAATTAGATGTAAGAATGTAATGACAAGTCAAAAAGGAAGCAAGCAAATTTCAGTCTCTATTTTATACATATCTTTAAGCATGAGCTTGTATCTTTGACTGTTGTCTGTGTTGCCTCCCATCCTTGCAATAGCCTATAGATGGCCAGTCACATGCAGGTAAAAACCTCCTTGACTGGGGAATTACATACAGAAGTCTGGTAATGAGATATCACTTTTTTTTTTTCTTAAATAATTAGAGGGGGGAAAAGAAGTTTTTCAGAAAGGGTTAGACGTGCATCAAATTATTTCAAATTGGAAAATGAAAGAATGATTCATAACTGTAATCATTAATTATAGTTTGTAAAAATAATATTCAAAATAATGACTGCGATATCAGCATGACACCATCAGAAAAGTCCAGTTCCTCACATGGCTGTAAAACTTATGAGTGTGCTGGAGAGTTTAAAGCAATTGGAACTACACCTATATGCATGCCCACTCAAATACCAACATGCACTCACATGCACATTCCCATATTTTTTATTTACCTTTACAATCCTGTTTTCTGAGCAAATACTGAACTACAGTTTATCATGGAAAAAGGAAAAAAAATACTTTTACATACTAATGTGAGCCTGGTATCAGCAGTGACAGCTGTATGTGTAAATGAGTCTCTAATATAAGTCTGAAAGACGAGCGTGGATTTAGCTGTGTCTGTGTAAAAAGGATACAAGGAGGCTGTGGCCCAGTGGTTCACCATATACAAGACCAGTAAGAAAATTAAGACAGGTTTGGTTGACCTACTTATATATCTGATCCATTTTAATTTTGTCTTACATTCAGTTCTTGAAACCAATGGATTTTTTCAGGGTCCCAATGACATCTCTGATGCATACAGTGTTCAGCGCTTGGGCTCAGGTCCATCTTTCAAGATGCTGCTCCTTGACATCAGTATGTCCTGGAGGGGATGTATACCCCATTGCCTGGGAGCTCCTTTTTAGCTTGGGCTCTCTTCCTTGATTTGTGCCTGACCTTGCATCTCACTCTAATTTATAGGAGGGAGAAGAGGTTCTTTTTAATACATGTATACCTGATGTAAGATTAAGACACAACGGGTCAAATGTTAGCCCAACCATTTTATTACAAATCCTAGTTGTGTAGGGATATGGGGAAGGGAAGGGTCCTTCTTTTTCAAAGTCCTTAGTTTAGTGAAGGTCTTTTATCCCCCACTTCTAGGTATTTTTTCTTCTTTTCTCTCTGTCAAGTGACATATCTGGCCCAACAGATAAGCCAGCAGGAGTGGTCCCTTTGTTGCCATGTGCAAGCATTATCACCTTTTGAAGTGGTCAGCTCCTTCAGGAGCACCCCTGAAAATCAAGACTGCTAGTCCCCACTTCTGCTTATCTTTACAACCATAAGCAGAGGCACTGTGGCACAGTGACAACTCCTAGATAATTTGCAGTTGCCAGTTAGACTCTTGTCACCAGAAAGGTCTCATGAGGCAAGCTATGAGACAAAAAAGAATAACAGTTTTTATCTTTCATACCTTGGACTCAGCCTCACCCATATGGACCTGTCTGATGATCTGGACTCTTGGCTAAACCCAGTGACCATTGCCAGAGGTGCTCACCTGTGCTCATCATGTGTGAGGCCTACCCTACCACTGCTGATATCTGCCTGCTCTTACAGGGGCTCCCTGATAGGTCTCATAGCTGGAGCAGCATCTGATTGGCAAGTACAAACACTCACAGAACATAAATGTCTAGTGGAAGGAGAATTAGCAGAAACAAAATAAATCCACCTGATGTAAGAAGAGACCTAGATTATTTGAGCCTATTTGTTGCTGCCTTGTCAGTGGGAAGGGGTTTGATTAAGTCTGGTTTAGGTTTTCTTAGATTTCTACTCATCAAAATTCCTGACTAAAGGAGTCAAAGTGATAAAATTGGTATAGAAATGATCTAGTGATTGGATGCTTTAGTGTCCCAAAAAGAGGCCTTGGGGCAGTAGACCATTGCCCAGTATTTGAACGGCTTTGCTCTGGAGTAGTCAGCAGAGACATCCCTAAAAGATGCTGAAGGGAGCAGCAACAGCTTTCATATTAGAAATGCCATATGTTTCCATGGATGGCACACTGTGCATCATGGGTGTTGCCAGGGCAACAGCAGGAGATTTAAACATGGAAAAATCCAGAAGTAGCCCTTGATGGCCAAGGTTAGATGCTTTGCAACTGTTCCAGCCAGAACCATCATGACTGATCACTAGGTACGGTTACAGTCAGTTCCTTAACCAGGGGAACCCTGAACTAACAGAGCAACCTGGCAGCTCTCAGGAGAGTAGCTGACATGGTGTGGGCATTGCCAGGGTGATGGAACTGCATCCATGCTCCTTAGAGAAAGCCTCCAGGAGCTGCCCACCAGAGCAGTGAGGAGAAGGCATCATGTGCACAGCACACACAGAATACTGCAGCAGCAGGTGTGGTAGCTAGTGCAGCAGCCCACAGAAGTGCAGTCCCTCCTCATTCAGGAGACCAGCTTACCTATTGGCAGTCTCCAGGACCACAGATGTACCATATTCTCCAACAGACACTGAGTGTGCCCCATAAAGACTGTGGTGACCCAGACAGAGGCCCTTGCGGGGCCATGTGGGGTGTTCAGGTCTCTGGCTGCAGGGAGTGCCTAAGCATGATGCTGCCTGGGGAGGGTGGCAGGAACTCCACGTGTGCTGTGTGAGCAGGTGGAAGATCTTCCCAGCATAGTGGCAGAGCTCAAGAAGGAAGTGGAGAGGTTAAGGACCATCAGGAAGTGTGAGCAAGAGACTGACTGGTGGAGTAGCTCCCCGGCATGCCTGAGAGAAAGGTGCTGGGGAAATACCCCCTAGAAAGTGATGAAGCCCATGCTCTGTCACTGTCAGGCAGAGAGGTGGTACCTGAGGGACCAGGAGAGTTGGAAGACAGTCCCAGCTCAGCATTGTAGGTGACTCCCCCATCCCTGCCAACCTCACTTCCCCAGGTGCCCCAGTGAGGAACTAGCAATTGAAGGGGAGGTGAGCAAGGAGGCACAGGAATGTTTGCAATTGTCAAGGGCAAGATAGTCAACACTGTATCTCCAGACTGCTCAGCTAAGAAAAAGTGTTATTGCTGCAGTTGATTCCCTCCTCATGGGAACAGAGGGCCCCATATGCAGACTGAATCCTACTCACAGGGAGGTGTTCCAGAAAGCCCAGTTGAAGTGCCTTTACACTAATGCACTCAACATGGAAATAAGAGGGAGTTGGAAACCATGATGTGCTTGAAAAAATATGATCTGGTTGCTGTCACAGAAACGTGATGGGACAAATCTCATGACTGGCATACTGCAATTGAGGGCTACAGGCTCTTCAGTAGGGATAGGCAGCCTAGGAGGGGAGGGGGAGTTGTCCTTTATGTTAGGAAGAGGATACATTGTGAAGAGCTGCAGCTGAGTGACAACCATGACAGGTTGAGAGCTTATGGGTTAAAATCATGTATTGTTCCAGTTAAGGACATCTTGTGACTGAGGTCTACCACAAACCACTTGAACAGAGGGAGCCTGCTCATGAGGCCTTCTGGCTTCAACTGCGGGAGGTATCACACTCGTGGGCTCTTGTTCTGATGGGGGATTTCAACAACCTGGGTATCTGCTGGGATAGCGACACAGCAGTGACAGACAATCCAGGAGATTCCTGGAATCTGCTGAGGATAATTTCCAAGTCCAGGTACTTGACGGGCCAACCCAAGGTAGAGCCTTACTGGACCCGTTGCCCACCAATGCAGAGGAGAGAATTAGACAGGTTACGATTGGAGGCAGCCTGGGCTGTAGTGATCATGCCCTGGTGGATTTTGTGATCTAGAGGAATGCAGACCTGGCAAAAAGTAGAGTCAGGACCCTGAACTTCAGGAGAGCAAAATTCCAGCTGCACAAGGAACTGCTGGATGTGATCTCCTGGGAAACTGCCCTTAAGGGCATTGGAATACAACAGATCTGGCAGCTCTTTAAGGTCACCCTTCTGCATGCACGAGAGCTCTCCAACCCCCAGCAGAAGAAATTGAACAGAGGAGCTCGGTGACTGGTGTGGCTGAGGAAGGACCCGCAATTTAAACTGAGGGAAAAGAGAGAAATGTATGGAGAAGTGGAATCAGGGTTGTGTAGCCTGGGAAGAATATAAGGAGGTTGTCCATGTGTGTGGAGATAAGATCAGGAAAGCCCAGGCACAGATGGAGCTGAACTTGGCAAGAGATATGAAAAATAACAAGAAGGGTTTCTACAGGTACATAGGCAAGAAGAGACAGACCANTTACCTATTGGCAGTCTCCAGGACCACAGATGTACCATATTCTCCAACAGACACTGAGTGTGCCCCATAAAGACTGTGGTGACCCAGACAGAGGCCCTTGCGGGGCCATGTGGGGTGTTCAGGTCTCTGGCTGCAGGGAGTGCCTAAGCATGATGCTGCCTGGGGAGGGTGGCAGGAACTCCACGTGTGCTGTGTGAGCAGGTGGAAGATCTTCCCAGCATAGTGGCAGAGCTCAAGAAGGAAGTGGAGAGGTTAAGGACCATCAGGAAGTGTGAGCAAGAGACTGACTGGTGGAGTAGCTCCCCGGCATGCCTGAGAGAAAGGTGCTGGGGAAATACCCCCTAGAAAGTGATGAAGCCCATGCTCTGTCACTGTCAGGCAGAGAGGTGGTACCTGAGGGACCAGGAGAGTTGGAAGACAGTCCCAGCTCAGCATTGTAGGTGACTCCCCCATCCCTGCCAACCTCACTTCCCCAGGTGCCCCAGTGAGGAACTAGCAATTGAAGGGGAGGTGAGCAAGGGGCACAGGAAATGTTTGCAATTGTCAAGGGCAAGATAGTCAACACTGTATCTCCAGACTGCTCAGCTAAGAAAAAGTGTTATTGCTGCAGTTGATTCCCTCCTCATGGGAACAGAGGGCCCCATATGCAGACTGAATCCTACTCACAGGGAGGTGTTCCAGAAAGCCCAGTTGAAGTGCCTTTACACTAATGCACTCAACATGGAAATAAGAGGGAGTTGGAAACCATGATGTGCTTGAAAAAATATGATCTGGTTGCTGTCACAGAAACGTGATGGGACAAATCTCATGACTGGCATACTGCAATTGAGGGCTACAGGCTCTTCAGTAGGGATAGGCAGCCTAGGAGGGGAGGGGGAGTTGTCCTTTATGTTAGGAAGAGGATACATTGTGAAGAGCTGCAGCTGAGTGACAACNTTAAAGACTTATTGGCTGATTGTAGCCAAAAAGTTGTAATCAACAATTCTATGTCTGGGTGGAGACCAGGCACAAGTGGTGTCCCCAAAGGGTCAGTCTTGGAACCAGTGCTCTTCAACACCTTTATCAATGACATAGACAATGGAATTGAATGCAACCTCAACAAATTNTTATGTTAGGAAGAGGATACATTGTGAAGAGCTGCAGCTGAGTGACAACCATGACAGGTTGAGAGCTTATGGGTTAAAATCATGTATTGTTCCAGTTAAGGACGTCTTGTGACTGAGGTCTACCACAAACCACTTGAACAGAGGGAGCCTGCTCATGAGGCCTTCTGGCTTCAACTGCGGGAGGTATCACACTCGTGGGCTCTTGTTCTGATGGGGGATTTCAACAACCTGGGTATCTGCTGGGATAGCGACACAGCAGTGANAATCCCAGATATTTCTACAGAAGAAATGGCTTTCTGGGGAAGAACTCCTGGATAGCAGCCCTGCAGAGAAGATCTTGGGGGTCCTGATGGATGAGAAGCTACACATGAGTCAGCAGTGAACACATGCAGCCTGGAAGACCAACTATATCCTAGGCTGCATTAAAAAAGGGGTGGCAAGCAGGGAGAGGGAACACCCAGTGCTGAATATTCTCTCATTAGTATTTTGTCCTTGATCCAGTTGTATAAAACTATCTGACCCTCCAGGAATTCCCTGCACTTCTCTTCAAACTCTGAGATTTTCCATTCTCAGGCTTCTGCTGGTATACTGACTGAGCTGCCTAACTTGAATCTTGGCATTAGTCTTCATTTAGCTGAGATCATTGTCTGCAATGTTGTCTGCTGCTGCACAACTGTAGAGAGAAGTTCAATGAGGGTGACGATTTGTTCTATGCTCAGTACAAAATGGAGAAAAAACAGAATAATTATCATAATGGGAAAAGAGTACAGAAACTTAGGTAGGTTAAACCTGTGGTGGAAGGGTTGTTTTTCTATATTCTTCTCAGTTAATGTTGGGGAGAGAGGAAGACTTCTTTTTCCCTTTTTTTTTCTTCAGGCTTTGAACAGTGTCACAATGTTGACATGTATGTAATCATTCTCTTGGTACTGATACTTTCTATCAGGCTGGCAGGTCGAGCACACATATATAATGCATTTTCTGAAAAAATAATCCAATTGATGTCATATCACATGAATGATTCAAGAGTATATATCAGTATATCTGAATATTTATAATATTAAACCAAGGTTTTGTTTTTGTTTACGTGGTACTCTGCTCTGTGTCAAATAAACTCATGAAACTCATCGACAATTTAACACTTGTTGCTATAAAGTTGCCCAGTACTGCATACAATGTACATGTTTATGTTAAACACTTACAACAATGTTATATTGACTTATTTTAGATGCAGCTATTGTAGCTTGTAGAGGATCAGTATGAAATCTGGATGTCATTTTCTTTACTCCAGCACTAATCATAAATTACCTCGTGTCAAATATGTTGTGAGTCCTCTAAGGGTTTAATTTCATTATCTGGCTGTGTATACGTCTGCAGCACGAGAAGGGTTCAGTTACCTGGGGTCATTTTCATTCATAGGTATTCTGTAGACTTGTCATTTATAAATATCTAGAGTCCTTGTACACTCAAGCATAAACGGTTCATTATAGCTCAAATCATTTCACACTTATTAAAGTCAATAAAATACTGTTAAAAAAATGCCTAAGAAAAAATGTACACCAGTCAAAGAATTTATCTTAGTTATAACCTCTTTTAAAACATTCAAATAAACCTTCAGTGCTTGAATTACATTTGTTATCCATAAGGTCTTTATAAACTTTCAAATATCTTTATATGAAAACCAGGAAGTTCTTTTTTCAAAGTTGTTTATGGAAAAGTTAGTTATATATATATATTTGTTCACTTTTGAGATTAAAAT
>VXAB01013503.1:70222-88296 GCA_013399175.1 Odontophorus gujanensis
CTGCCTGGTTGAGGCCTCACCTGGAGTATTGTGATCAGTTCTGGGATCCCACTTACAAAAAAGACAGGGATCTCCTTGAAAGAGTCAGCGAAGGGCCATAAAGATGATAAAGGGCGTGGAACACCTGCCTTATGATGAAAGGCTGAGAGATCTGGGTCTGTTCAGCCTTGAAAAAAGAAGACTCAGAGTGGATCTGATCCATATCTATAAATGTCTAAGGAGCAGGAAACAAAGGGACGAGGTTGGTCTCTTCTCGGCAGTGTGTGGTGATAAGACAAGGGGAAATGGCCACAAACTGATGCATAGGAAGTTCCGCACAAATGTGAGTGGGAACTGCTTCCCAGTGAGGGTGACAGAGCACTGGCACAGGCTGCACAGAGTGGTGGTGGAGTCTCCTTCTCTGGAGACGTTCAAGACCCTCCTGGACGCCTACCTGTGCAACCTGGGCTAGGGAGCTGCTTTGGCAGGGGAGCTGGACTCTCAGTCTCTAGAGGTCCATTCCAACCCCTACAATTCTGTGATTCTCTGACTGCAAGGTCCAAAACTGGACACAGTTGTCTCTGGACAGCATCTTGACATCATGTGTGTCAAACACACCCCACAGCTCAGTGTCATTAGCAAACTTGTTGAGTGTGCACTTAACCTCCCACCAATGTAATTGATAAAGATATTAAAGAGTACTGGTCTCAGTAGTGAACCCTGAGGGACACCAGTCTTCATTGATTTCCATTCAGACATTGAGTCATTGACCACCACTCTCTGGACTTAATCCAGAAGCCAGTTCTTCCATTGAACAGTCCACCCATCAAATCCACATCTTTCCAATTAGGATTTTGTGGTGTACTGTGTCAAAGGCCTTAAAAATCACAGGATCATAGGTGTTCGAATGACCTCTTGAGATCATGTAGACAAAAATTCCTGCTAAAGCAGATCCCTAGAGTAGGTTGCACAATAAAATAGCCAGATGGGTTTTGAATATCTCCAGAGAAGGAGAATCCACAAACTCTCCGGGCAACTTGTTCCAGTGCTCTGTCACCTTCACAGTGGAGACGGTTTTCCTCACAGTGTGTGTAACTTCCAGTGTTTCAGTTTGTGTCCATTGCCCTTTGTTCTGTCTCTGGGAACGACTGCAAAGAACCTTGTTCCATCCAATCAACACCTGTTCTTTAAGATATTTATAAGTATTGGTAAGGTCCCCTCAGTCTTTTCTTCTCCGGGTCTTTCAGCTTTCATCATAAGAGAGATGCTCCAAGCCCCTGTTATGGCCCCTCATCATCTTTACATTCCTGTGATCTTCTTTTTACGTCTCTCTTATTACTTGACAGGATACAGGGCATTAGAATTATTAGAATTTTATTTTTGGAGCTTTTCCAGATAGCTTTACATAGCTACAGTTGTTATTAAGAATGGTTGGAATTGCATCATTCACAAATGTATTGATATTTACAGCAAGTAAATATAATGCCTCTTGTAAAATACCCTCATAAGTTTTTTTGTTTTTTGTTTTGTGTTGTTTGTTTTTTTAGTGTACTTAAGAAATATCCTAATGATAAGAACACTGACCTAGGATATATTGCCCACAGAGGCCATGACTCTACATGATAAACCTTTTAAGAATATATGACAAGAAATATTTAGCTATTTTTAATCTTGTGATTAGGAAATGGACTATATTGAATTTTAAAGTCCCTTGCAGTCCATTTTTTTATGAACTATTCCTTTGCATGTTGCTGTATGGTCTTGTTGACATTCACAAGTAGCCTTTTGAAAGATCCACACAAATGAAAAAAAATTCCCTAGATTTAGAGCTTTTGCCACCAGGAATACTTAAGAACTTACTACCTCCTCAGGGGCATCTGAAAAATTCTTGTGACACAAGAATTACAAGGAAAAATAATTTCTTGTTTGAAATTTTAAAAAACTTGCACAACATTGACAAATGTGTCTTTTGTGCAAGTGTCAATGTGACTTTCCCACAGTGAAAATTTTGCCAAATCACACCAATTTCACACTACTAAGCTTAGGGTATGAATCACACCATTGAACATTTTTTGGATTCTCCCTAATTAGTGTTTCTTTTTCTATATAATTACAAATTCTATAAGTAAAATAAAATATGCTGTTATAGATACTGATGAGCTATTCAGGAGTTTCTACAACTAAAAGCAGAGATAGGTTTCTTTTTTTCCCCTCCATTCTCCAAAGAATATAGTGATAATTTTTCCCTTAATGTACATTTTACTCATAAAATCACAGCAATTTGGAAAGGTCATTTTTATTTAATGGATTCTTTTTTATTTTATTACTGATATAGAAAGGATATAAATCATTTTGATTTAGTTTAATTTCATTTTGATTGATTCTAGGCCACACTCAAATCATTTCAAGAAATTTTTCTGTTCATTTCTGGAAATCAATTTCCAAAGACAGAAATGAAACGAAGTAAAAATACATTTTATAAGAAATAACATACCAGAGATGAGCCGCAGTCAACTAATCCAATTGTCTGTTTATTCACAATAGAATGAAAAATAGTAAAGTAAACCGTAAAAAGCCAAATAAGAGGTCAGTGTTTCAATGCAAGAGAAGTTGTGCTTTTTTCCCCCCTCAAAAATTTGTCTCATCACCTTCAACCAGTTTCAGTAATAACGTACATTTTCAGTTAAAAAGAGGCTTATGCTGATGGAACTTTAATTGGTCCAATTACTTCTAAAATTTGATTAGACATTTTGTGAAAGACAAGAGAAAAAAAATCCTATTTTAAGTTTATTGCCTTATTTACATTTTTTTGCTTTGTCTTCTTTTGCTCATATTTTATAACAAATATTCTTACTTCCTCTTTTTCATTATTTTGTGAATCAGCACCGCCATACCCCATTCTACACCTAAAGTAAACAATCTCAGTTTTGAGTCATAGAGCAATAGCTTTGAAATACTAATTGTTTTTATCTTAAAATGCTGTGCAGATATTTCTATACACTGGTTGGGGATGAACTACATATGCTTTAATACGAAATCTTGTTTTTCCCTTTTTTTCTAAATTTTTGTTTGTTTGGTAATCTTAAAGCAGCTTTTCATTACCATATGGTGTTACTGGTGTTACTCAGTGTATATTAAATTGGATAAATTGCCAGAGTAAAAGAAAAAGCTCTGAAATTATGCATTTAAAATAATGAATCTAACTGGTGGATGTTAACTGAAGCAGCATTCCTTTCTTAGGCTTTCAGTAAGATATTCTTATTTAAAATAAGAATGTTTCCCCATCTGCTGTTCTTTCAAAATCTAGTGGATAAGCCTTTGCACTAGAAGTGATTGTACCTAGTAGGGGAACTGGTTCCACTTCTTTGCCATGTAATAGACAGAATTGCAGTATTACATGTCTCTCTGGAAAAAAAAAAAAAGAATCCTAGAAATAGTGATAAACCTCCCCAGGCATTCACAATGTAAGTGCACTATAATAAAGCACCCAAATTCTTACATCATTTGCCAAATAAAAGCATATTTTAGGTTTTTATTGTGTTTGAAGTAAAACAATTATTGATGAACACCTGAAGGGCTTTCTGGGGCATATTATGCATCTGGTAAAGTCTAAGTAAGTAGGAGAAGAAACCACAGAGAATATTGATTTTCTATGAAAAGGCATGATTAATATTTCTTCATTTGAAGGTTTTGCTTTTCCACTGAATGCTACAGAGGAAATATAGAGTATAATAAAATAATATGAGAAAAAAGAAGTGTATCATTCAAAATAAAAATTATTTTTACAAATAAACCATTTAACATGCAATTCTGATTTCCATAGTGGGAAAGAACTTGTTATGTATTTTTTTTTTAAAAAAAAAGGATACTTAAAGGTTACTAAAATTTAAAAATGGCAATTTGAACACTGTTAGTGTGCTAATAATTTTTTCTTGATAAAGTTTCCATATGGAAGATAGAAAGAGACTTAACGTCTGATGGTTAGGGTACAAATACATATGGTAGGCTGAGGATAAAGTTATGAATCAGCTCAATCCAGACCAAAACAACACAAATGCAAGGAGAACATTCACTCCATACTGAAAATCCTAGATTTACTCTGCTTATCAACTTAATATTTTGCTATATAGAGACTTCTGTACTTATTCCAATGAAGGAAAATCTCAGAAGTCTCTATGCTTCACTATGTATCAGTAGTATCAGTAGTACCATATATCAGTATACCCTGACATCAGCTATGTAGGAAACAGATTTTTAAAACCTGTATTAAGACACTTCATACTATTTCTTTTAAATTCATGAATTACCGATGTCTTCTATCGTTCAGCTATTTTTTTCAACATATTAAGAAAATCTCATTTGGAGCTGCAAAAGCATGAAATAGTCTCTCAGCGATAACGTTTTTCCCACTTTTATTTCCAGTTTCTGTTTAATGTATGAGCTTCTCAGTTATGGGAATTAAAATAAAATAAAATAAAATAAAATAAAATAAAATAAAATAAAATAATAAATAGAGGGCACAGAGACCACTATGGCCCTATTCAGTTTAGTTCTTTTTCCTTGCTGAGTGGCCAAATCAGGAATCTTGTTGTGAGGAGACCAAGGTCCATCACCACATTCAAATTCTAGCAGCCCCTGGTAGGTATGAAGAAGTTTAGACTTGTTACACAAGGAGCCATTGCTGTAGAAATACAGTAACACTGAACGATCATCACTGTTAATTTTTGAGAAAAGTTAAATCAGAGAGGAGGAAATAGAAAAGTGGTAGAATGTAGATAATATTTAATTATCATGAGCTCGTAGAACTTAGGAGTCATATTTTATTTACTATTTATCATCAGATAGGCTTTTAAGATACAGTTCATACTTTCTTAAAATATACTTCTTGTTCCTGAAAGTGTATAAAACATTTTGTATGATACTGATCAACCAATATATGTTGATCGAGCTATGTTGAAGAGACATTTCTAGGGGATTAGTGAAAATAATACTGATTTTTTATATCTTGCAAAACAATGTAATATTTAAGACAGAGATTGCAGTGATATACATGGAATGTGTCTACCCAAGTACTTTAAATGAGGAGAGTGCTTTTGAATCCAGTCTCTCCCTCTGTCTGTTATTTGGATTGCAGCACCTTACAAATGTAGAACACCTGGTACTGTGTTCTCTCCACACGCTCCAATCGCTAAAGGGAGTTCCATCCACTTGACCTGATTAGAATTAGTTTAAGGCAGGACTGCTGAAACCTATATTGGTATCAGGTACTCAGCCTCGACTACCTTACTGAGCAAGTCAGCTTCCATTGCTCAATACAGTTTAATACTGCAGATATAGCCAGTGGATTTCCTTCTTTTCATGGTCATCTAGTGCACTCTACTTTTCATAGTTTAAAACATCACTGATCACAGGTTATGGGAATATTCCTTCATAGAAGGAATTTGAACAACTGTTTTACTCTACTACAAGTGTCATTATGAAACCGAAGGGACTGACAAACAGTTTCTCTGATGTTGTTGTGTCATGACTTCTGTACATGAGCATTTCATGTATCATTTTGGCATACTGCTTTTTTCATAAATCCAAAAAAAAAAAAAACCACCTTATTAAAAACACTATTTTAATGACAAATCAGGGAACATTTAAATTGTAACTACAAACAAACAACAACAACAAAAACTATATATAGGCTTTAAGGTATATAATTTACCTGAAACTATAATTAATAGATAGATAGATAGATAGATAGATAGATAGATAGATAGATAGATAGATAGAAAGAAAAAGTTATTAGAACTCCATGGGCTAACTTGCTTTCAGACCATGAAAACATATAGCCCTTCATGCTGTTATGATGTTCAGAGTTTTTCTGCAACACTCAATAGCACCTGCTCAGTGTTTGTAAGGACTGTAAAATCTGTGCTCAGACATATATATGAAATATCATCAAATTTCCTTAATAACATCTCTTTTCACATGGGGTCTATATATAATTCATGTATACACACAGTTTCACAATATGTAGAACATAAGTTGTGCAAACAGGAGTAGTTGGTATTTGCACAAGAAATTTTGGAAAAGTCTACAGTATCGGTTACAAAAGAAATTACAAAACAATGCTCTATTCATTCCAACTCATGGATTATAAAATTTGAAACAGGTAATGTTTGACAATGTCATGACTATTTTTGTGTTATTTCTATGTAAGTAATAAAATGCAACTACAATTTATAATGGCACCGTATCTCAGAGTTCTCTTGGGCAATTTCATTCTTTATTTTTACTTAAAATCTGACAAGCTACACCATTAGAACACAAAATAACAACCTTACACTGTTGTAACAGCTAGCTTCAGTACTATGTTTTCATTGTTGTTTATTAATATTACACTGATTTAAGCTAGGATTGTATCTCACTGCTATCGCCACATACGCACAAATGAGAAGAGATGCTTCAGGAAACTAACCTTGTAATAAAAGAATGGAAGGGAGATTCCTGTGATAACTTCAAGATTTCTACAACTGTTGCCCTACTTGGTTTAATCGTATAGAGATTTGATGAGTTTTCAAAATTGCTACAACAAAAACGACAGAAAAGCATGAGGGTATGACAACTAATTTAACGATCACACTTATTTTGATGCTGCTTATATCACACACTTATCTTTTTTATTGAATCAATAATTATTGAGAAGACTACTATTTGACACCAAGAAAAAGATAAGACCTGAAATTCTAGCTCTTACAGAAATGAAAAGAGATTCTAAAAGAAGCCATGAAACAGATACTATTGTATTTTATGGTAGGTAGAATATATCTTACAAGAACTGTTAAACAAAAATACTAAACAATAATACAACTACTCGGCTCCCTAAGGTTTAATTTGAAAACAGAAAATTCCGCATGCCCAGCATGCTTGGTTTGAAGTACTGAAAAAAAGAAATAAAGAAATCTGCTATTAAATCCATAAGGGAAGTCAGTAAAAACACTCACTAATCTAGTAGCAAGTATATGCATAGGATGAGCATTTGCTTGAACTGGCTGGATTTAAGACAACTTTTATCAGTTATTTTCAGTGTGTATGAAAATAGACACTAAGAATGATATTCAAGTCATTAATGGGAATCTGACTAGAATTATAAGCCACTTTAAAATATACCATTAGTTCTGTGGTACTTTTAGTGCCGTGTTTAGCTTTTGAAATTTTATGATTATATGTGAAATTCTCGCTGAGATTTTAACTAGCATGTAGGATTTGTATTTATTTACTATATACTAGGGAAATAAGCTTAACCAACATAATGAAAAAATACTTAGTAATGGATGCATCTTACTCCAAACTAACAGGACTTCCTTATTTAGGAAGAATGCCAGTATTACGTTTTTTTTATAAACTGTTTTTAATAAATATTCTCCTTCTTTACTAACTCTTATGAGAAATCAATTAATACTTAGGTCTGAAGAAGTCACTGGGCATTAATCTTACTTTTCCCCTTTTTATGTATTATGGATATATAAAATCCAACATATAGCTGATGGAATTTCTTTTTAAGTCAACTAAATCATTGAAACTGTCAGACTGTTCAGGAATCTGTATTAATTTATTTTGACTTCAGATTCCAGTAGGCAGACATAAGGTAACTTATGAGTTGTAATAATTTTTATGCTTCTCTGAGCTCCTCCTGTTTAACGCTTTAATCTACAACTGCTGGCATTTTAAGATGCTGTAAAGGAAAATATATATATTTATGGAGGATCAGAGACTGCTATATATACCATTATGTTGTGTTTTGAAACCTAAAACATAAGTTTCAGCAGAAATATTAGGATTCAAGTATTCTCCCCTCCGTAATTGCATTGCTCAGCTGGTATAAGTTTTCTGCATATTCATTAGTCTAGCATGTCTTAAAGATTTATTAATTCTCCATATGTTTGTTGTCCTACAAACTCCTATAGATAAAATGATTTTGTTTGGCAGGGACCTTCAGAGATAGCATTTCAAATACAAGTCTCAAAACTGACTCTGTGCTTAAAGATATAGTATTGACATGACTTTTATTTCTCCATCCTACATGGTATTTCTGAATGTTCATAGTGTGAATTGTTTCTTTGTGCTTTATAACAATATTTATCATAAAGTACTTATAGAATGAAGGTATTCTTTCTCCTGAAAACTGTGTGTCTGTTCACCATTCATACAAATAAATACTGCAAGGACCCCAGTGACATTTTCTTCTCTCCAAAAACACCTTTTTCTCAGAGATACTATGCAAATATCAGATACGTGATTTTGTCCAGGGTAAAATTAAGTATGCTTTTCCTCCTAAACATACAGAGTTTTATACAAGTTGTGCAGGTTGTATATATGTTCCAGATAAAAAGATAGTGTAATTCTAGCCTAAAGTATTTTCTATCACTCTATTACAACTGTAGTAATAAATTGGACTACTTTTAAAGCCCCCAATATAAGACAAGCTTGTTTTTGTCTAACATAATTTGTAAGTGAAACATCCAAATTTTACTACCTAAAATTTAGACACCTTGTCTATGCTAGTCACACTCTCATGTCTAGACTCTGAGGAAACAGAGAGGTACCCTTAGGGAGCCATTATGACCATGTGAATTACATATCTTAACTAATCCCAATTGATTGTCTTCCGGAGTTACAAATTTCTCTCTATTAGGTACCAGGTATACTGAATAAAGGAAGAGGATATTGCTGCCACTAACCAGCATTCAGATCACCCAAAAAAGGTATTGGTTACAGTTTAGTAGTGAACAAGGAATATCACCCTTTTCTGAGGTTCATAGCTCACTGGAAAACTCCCAGAGGAGGCAGTCTCCACGTAGACATGATTCACTTTTAGCTGCCATTAAATGAGGTTATGATCCTTCATCAGGTGCTCAATCACTGATTCAGGATGCAACCTAACAGTTCAAATACACCAGCAAATTTTGGTTATTTTTTAGAATATAGATTTAGTTTAACATCTGAAATTCATAAAACAGGAATTCCATCTGCAAAGTAAGCAATTTTTACTAAAACTCTTTCTGTGCTGCTCTTGATACCATTTGATATTGTTAGTTTCAGTCAATGAGCTCATAATACTACATGATGATATCATTCCTGCTTAGATTTTGTAGAAAATTTATAGCTTAAAATCTCTTTTAAACAAATAGAATACAGATCTATCACATGAAGAAAAATAAGTTTATTATTTTTCCTTTACAAGAAATACATTAACTTTTCAATAGGTTCTCAAAATATACATACATGATTCTTAACTTTGCACAACAAAGATATTTATATATTGTTATTTCAGTTAATTACTGCTTAAAGGAACTGCATTTAATAAGTCTAAATCTTCATATAGTGAGAAAAAGTATTAGGTAAGATAGATAATTAGTCCAAAGATGCTCTTATGTCAGTGGCTTGGGTGGGTATGAAAACACATTCTTCTAAAATCAGTAGTAAGATAACAAAAATATGACTTGTCTTTTCTCCTCAGAGAAAAAAAGAGAATATCATTGTCCCACTGTCAAAACAAACAAGCACATTTCCTCATTTTAAGTCTTTTGAGCACTTCTGAACCTCCACTCTCTCTAGAGTAGAAAGAATTATAATGACAAGGGAGAAAATAAGTGCACTACCTATGAATAAATGAAGAAAACTGTATGAATCAGCAGAGCATAGAAGATTTTGTTTGTTTATTTTTTAACATGTTAGAAGGTATCGGTTTCAAATTGAGTAAATCCTTTTTTGTTCATGGATCACTGACTGGGTAGATTGTAACAGCTCCTTTGGAGCCATTATGGTGTGTCATTTCAAACCAGCCACTGCAAATAAGCAGCTTCTCTGTTCAAACTCAACACAAAATGTCCTTGAAGTCTTTCTTCTGTGTGCTCAGTGTATCGTTTTCTAACCTTCACCTAGAAGATAATATTTTCAATATCAAAATCAGTTACGCTGTTAAAAGTGTATGTTTTGAAAGCAAAATTAATGGTACAAGTGTGAAAAAAAAAGAATAAAAAATAAAAAAAACACCCAAGACATTCTTAAAAAAACCATGTTGAAGCTTTTTAAAATTATTATTTAAATTAAGAACTTTAAAAAGATAGATCATTGTATTACCAAAGTAAAAATATCTTGGACTAAAGTAATTTGTGAGGTTGTATAGATACGTATCTGTTTGTCATCAGGATGCTGAGCATGCTATAGCTCTGACCTGTTTCTAAACCTGCAAATGAAGTCATGATCAGATTCAACAGGGAAAGCTTAAACTACATGAGAGACCTCAGAGTTGATGAGCATTTGGAAAATCTTAAAAAAGGAACTGAACCGTGCAAAGCAATTCCATCTTTGCTTTTTAGGTATAGTATGTGAATCATCAGTTTTCAAGATGAACAACACTGGACAAAAGTAGTCATTAATACTGAAACCAGATACTTTTCTGGTGTCAAGCAGATCACTGGAGCTATAGATTTCACACTCTGAAAACTTTTATTTTCCTGTTTCATCTAAAGGAACTCCTGGATACTGTTAAACATATTATTCTATCTAGTCTTCTATGCTATATAAAAACATTAAATAACATTAAATAGGATAAGATGACAATAAAGTTTATATAAGGTAAGAAAATTAGTTACCTTTCCAGATAACAAAAAGTACTGCACAGGTTAGCAGCTGACATGAGATATACATCTGCAATGCAGAAGAAACTTTTAAATTCTTCTTCATATGGAAATATGACAGATGACACCAGAGTTGGAGGAAGTGTTCATCTGCCTGGGGGTAAGAATACCATTCAGAGGGATCTGGACAGAATGGATAGCTGGGCTGAGGCCAATGGGATGGAGTTCAATAAGACCAGCTGCCCAGTCCTGTTGGTCCTGTTGTTCACTACAACCCCAGGCAATACTACAGGCTTTGGGCAGGGTGGCTGGAAGACCATGAGGAAGAAACAGACCTGAGTGTATTGGTCACAGCTTGGATAAACAGGAGCCAGTAGTGTGCCCAGGTAGCCAAGAAGGCCAATAGCATCCTGGCTTGTGCAGGAAATAGTGCAGCCAGCAGGAGCAAGGAGGTGATCCTGCCCCTGCACTCAGCTCAGATGAGGACACATCTTCAGCAATGTGTTCAGTTTTGGGCCCCTCACTGCATGAAAGGCATCAAGACCCCGTGGCAAGTTCAGAGAAGGGCAGTGAAGCTGGTGAGGGATCTGGAGTGCACCTCTCATGAGGTGTGACTGAGGGAACTGAGATTATTTAGACTGGTGGAGAGGAGGATCAGGGGTCACCTAATCACTCTCCACAGTTCCCTGAGAGGAGGCTGTGGCAAGGTGTGGGTTGATCTCCCATACAGCTAGTGATTGGACTAGAGGGAATGGTCTCAGGTTGAATATCAAGAAAAATTCTTCTCCGAAAGAGTGGTCAGCTGCTGGAATGGGCTGTCAGGAGAGATGGTGGAATCACCATGTCTGGAAGTGTCCAAGAGACATTTAGATACTGTACTAAGGAAACTGGCTTAGTGAGGTTATATTGGTGGTGGGTGGATGGTTGAACTAGATGAACTTGGAGCAGTCATAGTGATTCCACAATTCTATGAAATTATACCCCACTAGTAAACAATAAGAACTCCCTGTCATCCAGAGATGACAACTCAGTTTAAACTAGGGAAACATGTAAAATATATAGCATCTAATGACCATTTTAAATTTCAAATTTATCTCCTAAATTTATCTTCTTGAGGAACACTTCAAGCTTCAAGCCATATTTTTTCATCTACAGGTGGACTTCTAACTGATAAGATTATCCAGTACCAAAGAACACTGTAAATGATATTTTCTAATATGAATGAATATCTTGTTAAAAATCTGAAAGAAAATGACAGAAAATGACATTGTCTATGAGGTCAAAATGAAGATTTAGGAAAAAAACATAGATTTCCAATTTTACAGCTTTTGAGAAACAAAGTACTTGAATGGAAACACAGCCCAAATTCAACTTTGAAGCAGTTCACATCCTGCCTTTTATTTGCCTACTTTTTTCATTATGAATGAGAATTTCCCTTATGGTGTTGTTCTAAACTGTTGTATTTACAAACATATCATCTTTCACTGATCAGAGAAAATCCAGCTAATAGTAAACAATTTGAGGCATGGAAAGGCAACTAGAATATGTGGTGTATAATCTTCCTGATTTCTGTCTTCCTCCTGAGTTCCTATCCCCTGCAGCCTAAACAAAGGCAAACATACACGATTCATATTCAAAAGGGTTAAAAGCATACAAAATGTTATGCCCTCAGGAAGAAGAATGAAAAAAATCTGGGTTTTATTTGTGTAGAATTTAGAACAATGTTATAGATGTTGCTGTTTTTCTGAAGCCATTAAAGATAAAAATTCCAATATTCCTTTGAGTCTACTGCATTATTTCTTCTAGATCTTGCAGCAGAAGCTTAGAGTCATTCATCATCTCTCAGTATGACATCTCTATGACCAAGAAGTCACTTAGCAAATTCTCCCAGCTGGTTGGGAGCGTCATAAGCAAAGAGAACAGAAAATCCCAGGGGGAAAGCAGATCCTTTCCTCCCTTTTCTCTTGTCTAAGGAGCATAGATTGCCTGGAAAACAGTATTTAGGCAGATGTAATTGAATCTGAGATGAACTTCCACAAGCTTTAATGAGGAATAATGTTACTGCCGAGGCAAAAGGAGTTAGTGTGCTGCTTTATGTCCCAAATTATTTCTTTAATATTAACCAAGGTTTCCAAGTATTCCCAGGCAACAGTGTTGTAGCAGGGAAGAAAGATGCAAATAACTCAGCCTCCCGACTAATCACCAAAACGTGCAGGAAAATAAGTGTATGGAAGTGATGTTTATCAAGTAAGGGAAAGAGGTCTTTCCCACGGGGAAAAGAGCCTTTCTTAGTATAGTTACATACAAAATCCTTTTGTACATTTTAAATTTTATTTTATTTTATTGTCTGCGGTACTTTAAAGAGAAGAAGTGATTCCAAATAACAAAAAGGTGTCAATATTACAAATTTTTCATTAAGAAAATCCTTTATCATGCCTTCCAAAGTACTTTGCTCAATGGTAAATCAGTATAAATTAATTTCGAAAGTAAATCTGAATTTAAATAGAGGTATATATATAGAAGACAGGAAGTCTCATGAAAATCATTTTAAGGGGCAGGGAAGTGAGCTCTCAAGAGGAATACAAGACTGCAGTGAGTACAGTAGCAGTGGAAGTTGTCCAGCATGGGGCTTGAAGAAATCCTTCAGCTTGTGAGTGAATAGATATGCACTGAATAATAATCTTTGTGAAAAATGAAGTAAATCTGGAGAAAGTCAGTTAATAATGAGGAAAATTTTATAATTTTAAAATTCTCTTTTTCCATTATCAGTTTACCTCACATTAACAGGTAAATGTTTTTTTGGTAAAAGTGTGATCTCAAATCCCTTTTTCATGAAAACACTTAGTACTTAACTATTTTGAATCAATATATTTGTAATCATCGGTTACTAAACATAAATCTATAATACAATGATTCAGTATGACAGTTGAAGAGTAACTACTGTCAGAAATCAAAAGTTTGCATTTTTCCTGCAGCCATTTGGTTCCTTAATTTACAGCAAAATTTACCAATACTTTATAGTAACTGGTCGCAAAATATTCTACACCCATACCAAAAATTTCCATCTATAGAGAAAGTAAAATCGGTCTTGGGAAGAAAGTGAAAGGGAAGGATCTTTCCTAAAAAAAGAAAATACTCAGAATGAATTATCAGATGTTCTGGTTATATATATATATTACTATACTATCAAAGTATAAAACTAAAAGACTTGTCTAGAACAGGAATCTGTCTCATTCAGAGACTTATGTTTTTCCCAGTGCTATGATTGTCCCCCATTGTTATGACTGTGGAATTTTCCTTTTATTCTCTGTTCCCTTCCCCCTTCTGAATACCTCTTCACTGCCTTTTCTTTGTCATGCCCTACCAATATATTCATCTTTGCATCTCCCAGTTGCCTTCATCGAACTTTCTGTCACTTCACCATTACCTTGCTCAATTAATTTATCTTATCAAATCTTTAGAGTTGAGGGGTATATTTAAAAATCTCTGTCTCAGAAGATATGTACTATGAAAACCTATTTGTTAAAGCATACCTAAATGCATACTAGACAGGATAAATATATGAGTACAAGAAGAAAATGCATAACTCAAAACTACACATTTAAGTGACTTGGTAACTACAATGCCTGGTCTCTAGGATCTTTTCTCAATATCTCCAGCTTTGAGACAGGTGTGGACACACAAAGCACAGAAAGCATACAAAAGAAAAGGCTGAGATAGAAGCCAACATAAAGGATTAGGAAAAGTCTGATTTTTGTCATAGAAGCCTCACGTTCCCCTACTCCTCACAGTGGTATCTTCTTCCCCCATTTTTCCTAGCAGGCAATGAAACACACTGCCTGGGCCATATTTTTAAAGAATCTGGGGAGGAGACTGGGGATCAAGGTCACTAGCTTTCCTCTCCACATAAAGCTGTGAGCAAGGTTCACGGTGATAAAACTTGACTATATTGTACCCTCTTGCTGAGAGTACACCTATTTTATGCATACTGAAATAGCTTTGATTGGAAGGCCTGAAAATGTTCCCATTGGCCATGCAGTCTGTGATACACTAGTTGGACTACTATCCAGTTGGTTAACAAACAAAAAATATTTTGCTCAATAAAACTTAAGCAAGGAAAATTCTTTTTTTCAATCCTTCCATTCAGATTTTGGGTCAAGTATTTTCTTTTTTATAATTTAACCTAGCATAATTTCCCTGTTTCATACCACAAACTCATCAATTCATTCTAAACCTGAGATAAAACTTTCTTTCCCTACACATAACTAACAGAGTTTTATTTATTTTTTTTTACTAAAACACATAATTGCATTATTTATAGCTTTTTATTGTAAAGCATCTTGGGAAGCATTTGTATGAAATGCTACTCAGAATAAAACTGTATTGCACTAAAGAGATGTTCTTATTTATTTTTTAATAATTATTTGATCTTGCCTTGATTTACTGAATCACTAAGGCATCTTATTCCTGCTGATTTAAGGGATGCTGCGAAGTTAACTCATATAAAGTCAGATCATCAGCTAATGCAATCGGCACAGTTCCAGTGCAATCAATGGAGAGCTGCCAATTCACGCTAGCTCTGTTCTGTAACAGTTTTTAAAAAGCACTCTTCATCTATGCTTTAAATGGCATTTTATATGTGAAATATTTTCTTTTAATCTGTATTGCTTTTCACAAAATACACATTTATTTTTTCCATTTCATCTTACTTAGACAGGTAAATCAGACTAGTTTATTTCTAAAAGGCTTCCAGTTCTGCCTCTGATATAATAAAAAGTTCTGAAATGTTTTCACTGCTAACTCCATGGGGAAATATAATAAAATTGAAACTATAAGTTTTGTAAATTTTATGGAAAAACTGTTGTCATAGAGAAATTGCTTATTAATATAACATGACAGTGCTCATTTTCAAACACTGTAAGAAGAATAACAAATCATATATACCTATGACAACCTAAATTTTTGATTTTTAGGTGCCTCCAGACAGGCAGCTTGAGAAATTGTAAGGAGTCCTGATTCAGCAAGGTTCCAGCAAATAACATAAATTGTGCATGCAAATGCAGATGCGCACAAAAGCACTATTGACAATGTAAGAAAACATTTCCATTTGTTATGGTCAATTTTTCTTTATAGTCAGTCTTAAAACACATCTTAGAAAACTGAAATGATTTACCCTAACTGTTCTACAGTTCCTTTTATCTCTCCATGAGAACAATGAAATGAAAAAAGGTAGGTAACTGTTAGCATTTTTCCACCTAAAGTTTTTGTACAACCTTTTTTTAATACTGTGTTGTTGGTTTTTTTACCAGTATAAATGGTATATCAGAAATCCTAAATAAGAAAACTTATGCAGTCATGTTAAGTACCATTTCAAATCTTGTTCAGTTATGTGACTGAGCTTGTACATGCCTAGCTAAGATGTGCATGTCTATAATTCACTTCAGTATTAATTCCATATCTTTTTTTCCAGTTTCTGAGTTAGAATGAAGTATTTGAATAGTCAACACAATTAAAAGACATTTTATACTCAGTACCTCCCATTGGTCTCTCAAATTCTATGACAAAAAACAAAATGTTTTAACTTTTCAGATTCTTTCCAGGACATCAATGCACTTTAGAATGTTATTAAATTAAAGATTCTGAGCAATTCTAATGATAAAGACACTGTGAGCCAATAATTCGGTAAATCTCTGGAACTAGTAAATACTAGTTGCTGGCCTAGTCAACTCAGGCTATAGTCTACCATTCACGATCTGTACAAATTCCATTGGACTATATAGCATTAGTTCCAACTCTCACAAATGGAGCCATTTCAAAAAATATCATGGTACAGAAAAGAGGCATAACATTAAATTATATCTCTCATTGCTTCAGGCAGAACATGATGTTTTCAGAGAAAAAAGACTCAAGCTTTAATTTCTAAGACATTTGAACATTAAGCAACTCAATGATTACAGTTTTGTTTGTTTACGTAAGGGTAAAATTGTTTATAATTCAAAATAAATCTTGTTCAGAAATTGCTCAGTGTTCACTGTAGAGTTATAATCCTCTGATAACAAGTAATAACAAAGATTACTTCGACAAAAATTTAATTATAACAATGCTACAAAAAGACCCCACATGCTTGACTAATTATTGTTATTGAAGCTGTACTTAATTTGCTTTACTGTTTTTGTGCTTTTAAATCTCAAGGAACTGCAATCATTTGGTTTGTGAATATGTGGTTTAATACCAACATAATAAATTTGGCTTTAGATGGATAGGTTATGCTCTAAGAGCTTTGTAGCCTAGCTACATGTAGAAATCTGCATGCAGTAAAAGAAGTGTAGTTTTCTCACTGAGTGTTTGCATTATGAACAACTTTACCAGTTCTTTATTTTAAAGGTATTTTTGTTAAGGTGCTTCAGTATGACAGCAGAGTGTATCCTTTGTGATTTTATCATACAGATGTATGCTAGCAATACTTTTCATGTACTTTTGTGCTCAGAAGCCAACACCACTATCATACTCAAGACATCTGTAGATAAACAGTGCCAGCTGGCAAAGTGAATTAGAGGTTTACTATCCTAGATATCTATAAAAATATATTTAGAGAGCATTCATGATTAAAAAGCTCATGTTCTATTTGCATTGAGAAGATGACACATAGCAACACACAAATACTGAAATTCAAAATCTTGTAGGATTCAGACTCCCTAGTCCATTCTAAATGTTTTGGGATCTAATTGTTGTTTCCAGTGTTAATAAATTCAGCAAGACTGGATGGAAAAAGCTTTAAATCCAAGAGTTTTTGTGCTGCCAAGAACTGAGATATATCATAAAGTCTGGCTTTTACGAAATGAAAAAGCTAATGACAAAATGGTAATTCCAAAACACTGGTGGCCACAGCTCTAAATAGAAAGATAGCCTATAAGACTCAAATCACAGCTACCACAGGACTGCAGACCTGGTCCTGCTCTCATCTGAAATAACTATCAAAATTCTACTGACAAGTAATAGGAATCTAATCAGGTCCTAAATCTTCTACTTAGAGGATTAGCTGAGTTCAAGCAGGTTTTTCATGAAAGAGATAACAAAGCAAAGTGAATTTCAGGCATTTCAAGGAGTTAAATTCTAAATCTCAGAAAATGCTGCCTTTGGGTATGGCACATTTTGTACTGGTTTGTTAAGGGAATCAAATATCTACTAAATAAAATGGATATGTCTGAAAAGCAAATGATTGACAAATTTATGTATTGAAGAACTTGAAAGTCAAGGAAACTACAGTTCTTCACTCAGTAGCTCAGAGAGATGCTGTCTCCCATATACTTCTTGTCAAATTCTTTCTTTTTCTCTTGGCTTCTTTTCATTTCCTCTTCAAGACAAAAATTTCAACAAAAATCCTCCTATTTCAATTTTCTGGATATAATTTCTTTTATATATATATATATATATATATATATAATTAATTTAAACAACAACAAC
>VXAB01013503.1:89282-107223 GCA_013399175.1 Odontophorus gujanensis
TGGTCACCCAGTCATAGAAGGAGATGAGGTTGGACAAGCACGACCTGCCCTTTGTGAACCCGTGCTGACTGGGTCTGATCCCCTGGTTACCATGCACGTGCCGTGTGATCTCCCTCAAGATCATCTGCTCCATAACTTTCCCTGACACTGAGGTCAGGCTGACAGGCCTGTAGTTCCCCGGATCTTCCTTATGGCCTTTCTTGTAGATGGGAGTCACATCAGCCAGCCTCCAATCTTGTGGGACCTCTCCAGATAACCAGGAATGCTGATAGATGGTAGAAAGCGGCTTGGCAATCACCTCTGCCAGCTCCCTCAGCACCCTTGGGTGGATCCCATCTGGTCCCATGGACTTGTGGCAGTTCAGATGGAGGAGCAGGTCTCTGACTCTCTCTGCTTGGATCATATGTTTTAATTCTTGTAATTTATTAATTTTTAACACCTTAAATCCTTGCAAGTAAGAAATGTTATGCAGACTGGAGCTTTACAACTGAAAATCACATGCCAAATTTGACATACAGCTATATTTTTAATATTTGCCAGTAAAGAAACACTTTCAGACATACAATTTTCATTGTTTATCCTCTGTCCTGTCTTTTACACAGATATATGCACACATGCTTTCACAAAGTTTGTTCATCAGCTCAGATTCTGGTTTTTCCTATGTCAGTAGGAGTAAGAGGCACTGTACTTCAAGTACAGAAATTTTATGCTGAGATGAGGAAAATTATAGAAAATAAAATGTAGAAAATATATTATAAACTCTATACTATCCCTAAAAATGATCTTCACATACTTTAGTCTATTTGAGTGGAAATATTTATATCCAATTTCATCAAAAGCTAACTGAAAAAGTTCTGCATGGGTTACATCAATATCACTGGCCTTTAATAGGCCTTCTTTACATTCATACTTAATCACTCCTTCTACAGCATAACGGCCCTTTCTTCTATTCATTAGAATGTTATTCATTGTGGTTTATTCTTATGTCAATTTATATGTTTGTTTTCTGCTACTAGTACCAAGTGTATTCTATCTTTTTCTTTCTTTATCAATCCTATCAGGGCCCAGACCAGCAGATGAAATAGTAAGTAACAAGCAATATTTTAGTATGTTTTTCTTCATAAATTTCATAAAATATACGCATATGAACGGAGACTGAGGTTCTGGCCCTTCAATTCAAGGTCAGCTTAAAGGAAGATCAGGTTTTATTAAATTAATTTATTATTATGTTTGTTAATGCTTGTTCCTGCTGCTCATAAAATTAGTATTTTATTAAAACAAAAATACTGAGATTCTCTCCAGGGACATTTTACAGTAAAGATCTCCTGTCTAACTACAATTAGTAAAATATTGATCAATCCCTTAACCATAGTAACATTTGTTGATTTAATCTATTTCTAAATATATTAACTTTTGGTGATGCTCATCTGTTAATTACTCTCAGAGCTGAAACTTCACAAAACATCTCAAAGAGAGACACTTGATCGACTGATATTAAACTCTTCATCAGTGAGGCACAATTTGCATAGATTAGATTTCTTACTCTCAGTGACAGCTAAATATGTCCTGAATATTGAACAATACGAATTTTGGATGAAATAATTTGTCACTCCTAATGAATTTGCCACTAAATTATGTAAATCTGTAATGGAAGGGAAGATGAGTTATTTATCAAAGCAGTGAAAAAGAAGCCAAGAAAACAAAGAAAAATAATATAAAGATGGCAGGCTAATAGTTTCCAGAAACTGAGTGACAAATTTTGAATTTATATATCTTGTAATTTCTCCCGGTAGTAACAGAAAATAATAAAATAGGAAGTGCAGATATAGTAAAAATCAATGCAAATTTTGTGATTTTTTTCCATTTTCATATACTTCAAAAACTGTGTTAGTGAAATGAATGCAACTATTTGCTTAATCAAAGAAGTGGAACTTACCTCATAATACACACACATTCAGTTGTGTAGGCTCTCCAGGACCTTCAAAAAGAGAAAAAAATACCATCACCAACTGACATGCATGACAAAGTACTTTGAAAAAGTTGTCCCCCTACAAAAATAAAAAAGTTCTAGGGTGTATAAAAAATAAATATTATTTCAAATGCATTAATTTAATACAGTTTCCCCTGGCCTTAGGAGAGTTTCTCTGAGTCTTGTCTAATAGGGCCATAATTCTGCATCCTTGTGCAAAATTAGAAAATAAGATTATAAATGTAGAATTGCGTTATAGACAAGGAGACAACAAATCTTAGAAAGTGCTGTATTTCTGTTAGAAATAAACATTTTCACTTCCCCTCTGACATGCAACAGATAACTGACTATTCACCTTTTGTTACAATGAGGGAAGAATATAAGACTAGAGCAATAACAATAGCTGTTTTTTAACCTCTTAGCTCATCTTTCAAAACCATTTTCAGAGTTGCAGATGGATAATCATATAGGCACAATGTAGAGTAAGGAATAAAATGTGAAAAGTTTATGATGAAAGGAGCCACCCAGTCACCCAGAAACTGCTCACAATCCTGTTAACTCTGCCATATCAATGAGAAAAACTGTGTTTTCCAAGCCAAAGTTTTATCATTCATGCAAGATATGTTCTCTACTACTGCCATACTCCTGACTCTTCACCAGGCATATCTGATGGAAGCATGCAAAAAATGTATCACGAATATGGATGAAAAATACCTATTTTGATGGCCACTAAAATCTCATTTAGAATAGCCCTGAGATTGTTAGAATAAACGTAGATGCTACTCTCACACCTACCCTAGAAATTTCCTCTGTTCATGCTTCTTCAGAAAAGGACCTGTGAAATCAAGTTCTGTAGGAACAGAACTCACTAATCAAATAAAATGCTTAGCAGCTAAACATTTAGAATGAGAAATTAAATCAGTGTATTAGAGAAAAAAGGAAGAGGAGCTTTCGCTCTTTATGAAGCTGAGAAGATGTTTATTATAGAGATTTGTTTGTTTAACCTGCTAAGTGATTCATTGCAGCGGAGAATTGAGCCCTTCACCTTAAACTATCTGCATTGTAATAGAGAGTAAAAATGAATAGCTGGTTGTCGTGATCCAAAGTGATTTCCCTTACAGTGCCAGTGCATAGCAATGATTTCTATAAAAAACATTTCAAACAGCTGAAATTCTCACATCATAAATTCTACATGTAAAAGAAATTTACTGAGTACCCTAAAAATTAAAAAGATAAAGATTATTCAAGCATTTATTGAATAACATTGCCTACAAAAAGAAAAAAGAATGGATGTACAGAAAGGTAAGGTAATAACATCTTAATCACTTGTTCTGAAGAAATGATCATGAAATCTTGATTGTATGTGTCTAGCTACATAAAACACATAAAACACCAAATGAACCAAAAGTGAAGATAGAATCTTTAAGTTGAATTTTTAATTTCTCTTTTGTTTGCAAGAGTCACATGCTCATAGAGAAAAAGTAAATAAATAAGTATACAAACACGCAGTGCAGGGAAACATTGAAATATCTTATTTTTATTGTCAAAAACCTCAGCAGCATGTGATCCTTCTTATTTAAGTGTCGAGTAACACCTCATCATTTTCTCTCCCTACTGCTTGTCTTCCTTTCTCAGAATAAAGTCATTACCCCAATTTATTATCTCTGTATTTATCTATTTTCTATTTAACACAAGTAAGATAAAAATTGCAAATACCATAAATATTCTTCTGTCCTCACTAATTCCATCTTCAAAAATTATTACAATTATTTCAAGTTGTTCTTTGCTTTCCCCAGATTTGCTGGTTTTCTTATTGATTTCTGTCTATTTTACTTGGCTTTCATGTGCTCTTCATGTGCTCTATCGGTAATTTCACCACTCCTTCCAAGGAAGTCTTGCATAAAGAAATGTTTACCAGCAAATTGCACAGGAATTTTTCTCAAACTGATATTCAGTCATAAAATGTAATATAGGAAGTTTTTGGAGATGGCAACCAAGTTACAAATCCTTGGCACAATGCAGTGCCATGGTTTTGGCTTGGATAATTTTCTTTGTGGAGGGTCATATGGTGATGTGTTTTGAATTTGTGATGAAAATAGTGATGATAATAGACAAATATTTTCAGTTATTGCAAAGTAGTCCTTGCACAGAGGCGAGATCTTTTCTGTTTCTTCTAATGCTGCCCTACCAGCAATCAGGCTGGGGTGCAAAGAAAAGTTTGGAGGTGACACAGGATATCCAGACTATCCCAGAAGATATTTCATACCACATGGTGCCATGTTCCACAGTAAAACTGGTTGGAAAGAAGGAGAAAGTGGGGGATGTTTGAAGGTGTTAGCTTCTGTCTTCCTACTAAACCATTACTCGTGTGGAACCCTTCTTTCCCAGAAGTGGATGAACATCTGCTTTCCCATGGGAAGCAGTGAACGAATTCCTTGTTTTGCTTGCTTGTGTTCACAGCTTTTACTTTACCTATTAACCTGTCTTAACTTCAAAAAATGAGTTCTCACACTTTTACCTTTCTGTTTCTCAACACCATTCCTCTTTGGGTGACTGAGGCATACAGAAAATTTGAACTAGAATCTTTAAATGTAAAAAGAATAAATTTACAATATGTTGAGATTTTAACACAGAAACAAACAGTCCTACACCTCTTCGCATTTCATTGAAGACCTTAACTTTTTCTGAGAAATAAATTTAATATAATTATAAAGGAGGTCAGCTAACAGAAAAATTAGTCATGATTTATGTTCAGGCAATATACTTGCTTATAGGAACAAGAACAGAAACAAATAATGTAGTTAACAATTATTCTGTATTTATTTACTTAAATATAAGAACTCTATATTTTCAGAAAATATTGGTTTTTTCCTTGAAAATCTGGCACAGATCTCATATTATTACCTTCATCAGGAGTTGAAATACTCCAGGAAAAAAAATCAGGTTTGTTTTCCTAGATATCTGAAACATCTTTCTTATCTTCAACACCTGCTCCGCAGAACATAACCCTTGACTTCATTGTCTAAGATTGTGTCAGTAATTTAAGTTAAAATGTGTAACTCATGTCTAGATTATCTGATCATATCTGACTGAAATTGGCTTTTCTGATGGAGGTCACAGATTCACTGAACGGCCCTTGGAGACTTGGATGGATGGATATGTGATGAAAACAAATGTGGCTAACAGACTAACAACACAAAAGGATTTAGTGGCTATTCAGAGACACAGCAACAAAACTTAAATAAAGTTATGCATACAGTTGTAACTCACAGTCCTTACCCTCCTACAACAATGTAAACCAATCCTGTTTGGGAGGAACTGGCACCCCAGTAAATCTTTAATTATTGGAAGATAGAAGAATTACACTTGATCTGTAAATATACTGTTTCAAAACTGGCACTTTTATTATAATCCAGGGCTGTCTTGGCTATTGTATTGGCTGCTGTACCTGCGCAGGTGTTGGCAGCAGGGGGTACAGAGCTCCTCTGTGAGGTATCCAGTGCTACCCTGTGCCATACACAGTAGGTTCCAGCTGGCTTCAGCAGTGTCCTTGTGGGGCTAGGCCTATCAGCCATGGTATCTGGTATCTGTGCCTCTGGACTCTATATTTTAGAAGAGAGAGAAAGCATCTGCTTCCTGGCAAGAGATGCAGCCCATGGAGAGAAGCTCACACAAGGAGCGTGTTGTCTGGCAGGACCTGCAGCCTTGAATAGTGGAGGAATAACTAGAGCAATTCTTGAAGAATTTTATTCCATGGGATCCCATGCTGGAGCAGGTCAAAAGTGTGAGCAGGAAGCTGAGGCAGAGAGGAATTGTTGTGATCTGACTGCAACCTCCATTCTTCTGAACTGCTTGAAGCGGCAGAGGAGGTAGAAAGCTGAAAATGAAAAGTTCAGCTAGTGTCGATGGGAAAGGTGTTTTTAGTTTTGTCTTTTTTTTTGATTTTTCAATTTCAATTTTTTTCAATTCCACTCATTTTTAATTGTCAATAATTAAAAATAATATTCCCTAAATTCTGTCTGTTTTGCCCACAATTGTAGATAGAATGTAATCTCCCTGTCTCTATCTCAAGCCATGAGCATTTTTATTCTGTTTTCTCTCCATCGTCATCTTCTTGAGGAATATGAGTGAGAGAGAAGCTTGGTGGGTTTCTAGAAACCAGCCAAGGTTAACCTATCAGAACTATATAGCCAGCAAAAGCTGTGAACAACTGACACAGATTATAAGTCAAATGGCTGTCACTGTGGTGTTCACAGGAACACTGTGGAATTATGTTGCGATGGCAGCAACATGGCACATACACACAGAACATTTAATGGACAATCATGCTTGAAGGAAGATACTAGGATTTTCCGTGCTGAGTGACTTTTTATTTTGGTTTAAAGATTTATTACTCTCATCTGACATCTATTCTGATATCCTGGTTTCAGCTGGAACAGAGTTGATTTTCTTCATAGTATCTGGTATGATTGTTAGGCAGAAGAACAATATTGATAGCACTTCAATGTTTTAGTTGTTGCTGAGCAGTGCTGTACAGAGTCAAGGACATTTCAGCTTCTGTTACTGCTCCCAGCAAGGGAGGCTGAGGGGTCCAAAGGAGCTGGGAGGGGACAGAACCAGGACAACTGACCTGAAGTGTCCAAAGGAGTATTCCATCCTATGTGACAATCATACAAAAGTACTATAAACCTGAAATGAGTTGTCTGTGTGGTGCTGCTGCTGCCTGGAGACTAGCTGGATATCAGCCATTGAGTGGTGAGAAATTGTGCATTATTTTCTTTGTATATATACATATCACAGGATCACAGGGGTTGGAAGGGCCCTCAAGAGATCATCAAGTCCAAACCCTCCGCTAGACTAGATACCCAATAGGTCACACATGGAGGCACCCAGACGGTTTTTGAATATCTCCATAGAAGGAGACTTCATGACCCCTCTAGGCAACCGAGTTCCAGTGCTCTGTCACCCTTACCACAAAGAAATTCTTTCACAGGTTTGTACTGAACTTCTGATATTAAACTTCTAGGCCATTATTCCTTGTTCTGTCACTACACACCATCAAGAAGAGCCTGGCCTCATCCATTTGCCTCTCACTTCCTTTTAAATAATTGTAAACATTAATGAGTCTTCTTTTCCCCAGGCTGAACAGACCCTGGTTACTCAGCCTTTCTCTATACAGAAGATGGCCTATACAGGCCCTTTATCATTTTTGTAGGCCTCTGCTGGACTCCTTCTTGGAGATCCCTGTTTTTTTCTGAACTGAAGAGCCCAGAACTGGAGACAACAATTAAATGCAAATGTGGCCTCACCAGGGCAGAGTGGAGGGGGAGGATTGCCTCCCTAGACCTTCAGTCCATACTCTTTAATGCACCATATACATATGTATTATTATCATTATTGTTGTTTCTCACTTCCTTTTTTTTTGTCTTAGTAAATTGCTCTTCACTCAACATATGAGTTCCACATTTTTTTCCAAATTCTCTCCCGTCCCACTGAGGGGAGACAGGAAGGTGGGGTCAGTGAGCAAAATGTATTGTAGAGTTTAGCTGCTTGCCAAATTAAATCACAACTCTTGAAAAACCTGCCAGAAATTAAACTCTACAACCTACCTATGTAGTCATCAAGATACTTGGTAATTTTTTTTACAAAGATCTAAACAATACCATTTCATTGCAAATGAAACACATTATTTCTTGTTCTATTAGTAGACATGAAGTATATTGAATCAGCCCTCTCTTCCTATTATTTCTTTTAAGATTTCCAGCCCAGAATCAACACGGTGCCTCAGTTTCTTCTTTCCCTTTATTATTTTCTTTCACAACCTTAACTGTTTGTATTTCTAACACCTATATTCTCTCCTTTCATTTTTTTTGAAGCCCAGTGCCGAGTTCTAGAGGCATTATGCCAGATGTCTTCTATTCCAAGCAAAGTATCATAATTACCTTCTATGACTTACATGCATTATTTCACCTAAAGAAACAGTGGTTGAATGGAGAGAAAGGATGTCTTACTAGCCAGATGAATATAATTTAGATTATCACTTCTGCTGTGGTACCATTTCGTACTTCGTTAAAACACTGCAGGTATTCCCCCTGTAAAGAGATTCTTCTGATTTATTTAGAAGATTTAGTTTTGGTAAGTTTGCAACCCACTATGACTTTTTCTGTCACAATGCTGCCTCTCACTTAGTGCTGACTTTTTATTTTTTATTGTGCATTTTCCTCTTTCACTGTTCTTATGTTTCTTGCTTTTGCAAATCTTATCTTAGCTTTGTTACTGTATTTTCTTCACCTGGCTCTGTTTCTCTTTCTTACTAATCCCTGTTTTCTCTTTATGTTCTATCATTTTTTATCTAAAAATCATTAGAGGTCCTGATGCACCATTTGGTTTCTAATTATCCTTTTTCCATATCAGTATACACCTAAGTTTTCAAGTTTCTTAAACTTCCCATTTCCTTTTTCTGCAGTTACTGGTAATTAATTTATTCCAGGTCAACTATAAACAAGCTCTCTTCAGATTAAATTCTAACATTTTCTCCTCTCCATTTCAAGAAATCATTCTGCCTTCTCTCATATACAGTGCAAGAACTGGTTGAACCATGTTATTTACTCATGTTGTCAAATTTTAGAAACCTGCTTAGGTCCTTGAGTTGTCTTCTGCTGCTGATAAAAGGTATATAGCCGCTGTTTTGTCTTAATCATCGCTATTTCAGATATCTGTAGTGAACTAAAATGTGTTAAATGCCATGGGCTATGTTACTTTCTAGCAAGTATCCATGTTGTATTAGTCCTTAAGTAGAAGGTCTTGCCCTTTAGCCCTTCTATTAAAAATAAAATTATAATTAAATGTTATAAACATTCAGAATATTTGCGTAGTTTTGAACCTGAAGGTAATTTGACACCAGCAGGTTTGTGAACTTGAGGGAAAATATAGAAGAAAAAGGAACAAAAAAACAAGCTTTAAATAAAACCTCAAAGGAAATCTTAGCTATGGGTTTATCATGTCCTCTCCATACCGAAAAACAGAACAAAACAAAACAAAACAAAACAAAAAACCCTCCATAATAACAATAAGATCCAATTTTAAACTGTATTCTTACTCTGCTAATCTATTATTTTCCTTTTTATTTTCCAATTCCATTGCACATTTATTCTAGTAAAAGTGATAACACAGGTAGGTGTTTGTCTTTGTCTTTGAGTCTTATATTTAAAAAAATGTCCCTCTATGATATTGTGTTTGGTTTGTTTTTCCTTACAGAACACACAAATCTACTTAAATTAATCTTTAAATATTTCTGTATTTCAGTGTTAAAAAACAACTTGCATGACAAGCTTTGCAGAAATAGACAAAACACCATAAACTTAATCAAAATGACAATAAATATTTCTTTCATTTATTTATTTATTTCCATTTGAAACGCACTCCTTTAAGGCCTACTAGAGATACAGATAGTCACAATCTATTTATTGTCTGTTGTTTCCCTCAGGAAAACATGAGTGTTCCCAAGCACAATCTTATTTCTCTTTTCAATCTCAGTAGGAAAAAAAATATAACACACATTTCTCCCGAAGCTTGGTATATTTCAAGTAAAGAACACTAATCTTTTTGACAATTATCTGTGAATGCCTTACTAAAACTTAAGTGTTTATAATATTTCCTGGGTACATAGACCATTTTGCAATATCTCTAGCACTGCAGGTAAAGGAAGCATCTAGATATGTAACTTTGCAGTTCAATAGCTCCGCTCCAGAAGTACATTGCAAACTATTGGGCTCAGTTACAAAAGTACCTGAAGAAAATCACTTAACAGATCTCCAGATGCTTTTGAATGACTAACAATCTGTCCCTATACACATTTTTAATTGGAATAATTTGGCTATAATATTATAAAAAACAATCTATTTCAATGGAGCAAAAAAGAAGGGCAACAAAGTTGTGACAGGCTTGGGGAGTATGCCCTGTGAGGAGTGGCTGAAGGAACTGGAGCTGCTTAGTTTGGGAAAGAGGAGGCTGAGGGGAGACCTTATTACTCTCTTCAAATACCTGGTAGGTGATTGCAGCAAGAGCAGGGTTGGTCTCTTCTCACTGGTGACAGGACAAGGGGAAATGGTCTCAAGATACACCAGGGGAGGTTTAGTTTGGATACAAGGAAAAACTTTACAATAAGGGTTGTTAAGCACAGGAACAGTCTCCCCAGGGAAGTGGTTGAGTCACCATCCCTGAATGTGTTTAATATCCATTTGGATGTGGTGCTCAGGGACATGATTTAGTGGTGGGTTTTTAGAGTTAGGGTTACTACCCTAACCCTGGTCAGGTTGAGGTTGGGCTTGATGATCTTGAAGGTCTCTTCCAACCTGAGGAATTCTATGAATATCTCCTCCTTTTTAATACGTATCTTAGAGATTTTCATATTATATCTGAAATATAATTCGTGTTGTACATTTGTAATTTTTTTTAATCGTTCAATCTGTTATGGATTATTTCTAGCCTAAGAACAGTTTGTCCTACTTAAAGCACTTGTTAGAGTCTCTCGTTTTTAAAATGTGATATTTCTTTAATGAAATCATGTTTTCAGAGATAATTTCATGTAAGAACCAATTACTACATCTCTTTCATTGACATTCTCTTCATATTTCACAGTATTTATTATAATTAATATATTTATGATAACTCAAATAATGTATTTAAATGCTTAATATACATGTAACACATCAGCCCAGTGAACAGAGCTGTAGCCTGCTATACTACCAAGACATGACTCTGTTACTCCATTCTGGATAAATTCTACACTGACATGAATATAATAGCTTTATCAGGGTTGTACGGGCATATTTCAATCTAAATGTGTGGGTTTTTTTTAGTGTATTTTGGAGGAATACACATTCTGTAAGGATTTTATGCAACTAACTTTTATCTTAGTCTCAGGAGATGAAAAGCTTTTGGATTCTTCACTATCTCGTCTGGTAGTGAAATTCTTGTTTTTAATGAATTTATTATCTCATTTATGTTTTTATTTTCAATGCTAAAATATTAATTGTGCTGTATAACCAGTTTCCATTTCTAATTGATAACCTAAACCAAATACTTTGAAATTTTCATCTGATACCCTGCTACTCACACATATAAAAAAGTTAAATTCTTTTTATTTTTAACATGTCAGTTGCTTTTTTTTAATAGCAATACATGAAATTTAGAAAATTATAGTTCCCTTTTCTTTCTTTTCCTGAAATATCAGTACATAGAAAGCTTAACCAAGCTCTCCATTATCTTTTCAAATTTATTTTTAGAAAAACATATAAAATTATTCTAATATTTATGCTAACTCAACATACCTCCAACTTAATAATGAGCAACTTCTAATTTATATTAAATCAGTGTCTGTTATAACTACCTTTTTATATTAGCAAATATTATTATATAGAACCCAGCAGAAACACCACTATTCATTAGATTTAGATAAAACGCTAATTTTCTGATTTAAAAATTAATTCTACAATATAGTTCTTCAAGAAAGTAGAGCTTGAAACCATTTTTCTTGGTTTGGATACTATCTTAGCTTACAGGAAAATGTTTTATATTCTATTTGGTTGGTTGGCTTATTGCTTGGCTGTTTGGTTCCAGTTTCTGAAGACAGATCATTGCTTCATGGAGTATTTGGTTTTGTTAGTTTTGTTTTGTTTCGTTTGGTTTTATTTTTCATTCAAAATATGTGAAATATGTTTAGAAGTTCTTAGCAATACATAAATGCACATTCTCTATTAAAAACTGACTTATTGCCATCTCTGTAAGAATAGAAATTAATAAATTGTCTTGATAAAAGCTATTTAAAGCTTAAATATATTGTATTCTGACTTTTGCTGACCATAAAATAAATTTCAGTTCATAAGAATCATAAGGTAACTCTTAGCTTATCCTTGTTTCAGATAGGAGAAAAAGATGCGTTGCTCTTTTAGCTAACAAAGTTTTCTTTCCAAATTTTTCTGGTGTCTTAGCTGGGGCATCCACAGAAGAGTCTTAAAGCCTAAATACCACTGTTCTTCATCTACAAAAAATAGAGCCCCACCATCGTGGAAGCTGTTAGAAACCACAAAACACATGAGTATTGAGAAGCAAATATAGCACACTGAATTTATAATAGCTCTTATATGTATGTGTGATGTATTTTCAAAAACAAGTGTAAAGTATATAGTCAAGAAGCATTACTTCTTACAAAGGTGTTAATGGTTTTATACAGAATGTTGTTTTCAAAGCACTGTCACTCAGTGTACCTCTATGAATGTGAATAAATGCTGACACGACCCAGTGAATTCTGTACAATACTATTTATATCCTGAAAATATGGAAAGTATAAATGTTTTTCTGATTGATTTATCAAGAGTGCTGTTATTGTTCTTTTCAGAAAATAGGAGTATTTGCATATCTATGGCAAAGTGTCACTGTGAGACATATCAAGTCAAACTATGTGACTCACACCATGTCAGAATACAATGCACAAAGAAACTTTATGAAAATGCTGCAACCTGACATTCTGTGTCAGAATCTGGTACATCATTACCAAGGTAATCCAATCTATGACAACTTCATTATCTAAAATTTTCAGCGCAGAAAAAACATGTTAGTTATAGATTGCAAAGATCTATTCCTAAAAACTCTTTTTTATATAATATTGTAAATGATTTACATGTTAAGCTCAAAATTACTCATTTATAGAGCTGTGAGGAAGAACAGTTCTGTATGAAATATATTAGCTATATTTTTCTGTGTAGAGATAAATTAAATACAATGAAACAGTAAGATATAAGGTTGACATAACCTAACCTATGTCAAATCCTCACAATCAGTAAACTGAGACTGGGAAAGAGGCAAATAAGAAGAAAAGCTTAAGAGTTGTGCATAGACTAACATCGTTTGGCCTTGATAAATGTAAGAAAATATTCACACAACCTTGATTGGAGTATTTAACTTAGAATGCTATTTTATTACCTACAATCCGTTTATAGTGTATAAATACACTATAAATAGGAAATCTAAAATTATAGCACAGAATCACAGAATTGTAGGAGTTGGAAGAGATCTCCAGAGACCATTGAGTCCACCCCCCCTGTCAAAGCAGCTACCTAACCCAGGTTGCACAGGTAGGCGTCCAGGTGGGTCTTGAACATCTCCAGAGAAAAAGACTCCACCACCTCTCTGTGCAGCCTGTGCCAGTGCTTCGTCACCTGCACTGTGAAGAAGTTCCCATGTACATTTGTGTGGAATTTCCTATGCCTCGTGTTGTGGCCATTTCCACGTGTCCTATCACCACACAACACCTCATATCTTCAGTATTAATGTGTTTATAGTAAACAGAAGTCTAATTCAGGTATCTAGATGTAAACTTAAGCATCTCCTAATATCTCGTTTGATGGCTTGCTGGTCCTGAAGCAAGATGTTTCTTGCTTTTTTATTAAGAAAACTATTAGACTTTACAAAGAGGATATAATGTCAATTACAGATGCAAATTCTCCCCTATGAGGGCACACTGAAAGAACTGGGGCTGTTCAGTCTGAAAAAGGATGTCTGTGGGAGATCTGATAGTGACCTTTCAATATCTAAATGAGAGCTATAAGAAAGAAAAAAAATGAATGCTTTAGCAGGGTCTATTGCAATAGGTCAAGGGGAAATGGTTTCAAACTGAAAGATGGGAGATTAAAATTGCATTTAAGAAAGCTGTTTTGTACGGTAAGTATAGTGAAGCACTGGAACACTTGTCCAAAGAGGTGGTGGGTGCCCCAACCTTGGGGACAATCGAAGTTAGGCTGGATGGCGGTCTACCCAATCTAACTGTTGGTGTCCCTGCCTATAGCAGGAGGGTTGGAACTATATGACCTTTTATGGTCCCTTCTGATTCGAAGGATTCTGTATATAAATAATCATATTAAAAAAAATCTCATTTGGCATAATTAAAAAAAAATTATGTATGACTTATTATCAGATAGTGGGTGTCAATATCATCACAAAAGGTCATTTTTTCTCATAGGTCTCCAGTTTTAACAAAAATCTGTGTGGGTGACCATATCTGATCTTTCCTTTTAATAGCTACACTGGAACATTTCCAGCCATTTCTGAAAACAGATGTGGAAAACCTTCCCAAAGGCTCTTTTATTTCTTTCTTTCTTTATTTAATGTAAAACTGGCCTAATGGGGTAATTTTAACTAGAGGGGGAAAGAGAACATTATTTCCAGAATTTTTATTTTTTTCTTTATTTGTGGATGTTCATCAGGCTTTTTTGTATGTTTGTTTGTTTTGCTGATCTGGTATTTCACCCATTTTAGCACAAATTGCCACAAATTTTGTTTGGTCTTAAAATAGGTATCAGTCTAACAATAAAATCAACCAAAAGCACAAGCCACATAGATATGTTTCAGGAAATGTCCACTTTCCATAAGCATGACAAGTTTATAAATTGTGGCATGGACAAATTCCTTGAAAGTTAAGCTGTGTAAGCACTATGCTTCTCAAGACTGTGTAAATTAGCATAGGCAGAGGAGAGGGGCAAAATGCAGCAAACAAAATGCTACTCAGGGGAACTGCAGTGACTGGTTAAACAACATTGGAACTGCTGGAAGAAAAGGAGAATAAATTAAGGGGCAAACTTACAAAGTTACATGATTTATTTATTTATTTATTTATTTATTAAAGG
This sequence comes from Odontophorus gujanensis, assembly GCA_013399175.1. Classification (NCBI taxonomy): domain Eukaryota; kingdom Metazoa; phylum Chordata; class Aves; order Galliformes; family Odontophoridae; genus Odontophorus; species Odontophorus gujanensis. The sequence goes on from VXAB01013503.1 coordinate 103,935, forward strand.
GGAGATACTTAAAGGAGGTAATTACAAGGGATCTTTCTCTTGTTCATTATTTAGGCTATCATTTAATACTTGATCCCCTCAGTATGAATACCAACACATATGCCACAAACCCCATCACAGACTGTATTGTTGTGTTCATGTTCCTTTTTAACACTTTAAAAATTAACCAACTCTTTTATCTGGGTACATTTGGTACATGTGCCTGTATCTTGTACAAACTGGTTGTCCTGTTGAGTGCTGCTTACTCCCACTGACGTCTGCTGTGATAAGATGGAATGAGTCATACTAGGTGTTTGTAAAGGTTAACAAGTAATGTATTCAGAGATGCAGATAAATCATGATGCCCTTCTATGTGGCAGATGCTACAGAGTAAATTGCTAAGAAATGCTTAGAAGTAGGCAAATAGGTGGAATCGATAATTCAAAGATAAACATTTTACTGTACATGTTGAGCATCCTCCCTGTAAAAAATAGTGGCCCTGTGAATTACCTCTGAATATTATTACTTCATTGTTAAAAATCTTGAAACACCATAAATAAAACCACCATTTTTGTAATGTCTTGTCACTGCATACTGCCAGTGTTAAACTGTGTCTAAGGATTTGGTAATTGAGTACCAGTTGTCCCTTGAAGCACCAAGGGAGTAAGGCTTCAGCACAGTCCAAAGAGGTTTAATGAGGACAGTGTTCAGTGATCACATGAAATGAGGGAATGAGGGAAAATGGCCTTAAGTTGTACCAGGGTAAGTTTAGGTTGGATATCAGGAAACACTTCTTTACAGAAAGGGTTGTTAAGCCCTGGAATAGGCTCCACAGGGAGGTGGTTGACTCACCATCCCTGGATGTGTTTAAAAACTGGATGTGGTGCTCTGGGACATGATTTAGCGAAGGGTCATTAGAGCTAGGGTAGTATGGTTAGGTCATGGTTGGACTTGATGATCTTTGAGGTCTTTTCCAACGTGAGTGATACTATGATTGATTCTATGAAAGTGATACTCTTGTTGCAGTCACTAAAGGTAACAGTGAAGAATCAAACTGAAGACATTATCAAATCAAAATCTAGTTCTCATCTTTTTAGTCTGTCCACCAAAATTTTTTGTGACTTTCTACAAGTACATTACTTCGATCACCTTCCCATAAGAAGTTATACAGTCCTTCCTGTGGCATACAAGCCGTTACATTCTGTCTTTGTGTTGGTTGCATTCATTATTGAAGTAGTAGCTCTAACTTTTCTCCATCCTTTCCTGGCACGGAAATAAAGAAATAAATATACATATATATACTTAAGGCTCTGGATTTTCCATGCTGATATGATGGCCCATAGGAAACTATTACAAACTGCTAAGCAGTTCCCTTAACTAAGGTTAACATTAAATTCTGCATGGAAGAATAAATATTTACTCCACATTCCTATATGCTAATTCTAATTTACTCAATACTTCATTTCGTATTCTCTGGATCTAGACAAGTCCCTGTGCAGTCCTTGAAGGTATTATATCATTCTATGGATATTTCTATCACTGAGATTATCTAAAATTGTTCTTCAGAGGCACATACTTTCTCTACTGATTGAACAGAGAGTCCATCTGTTTAGCTAAAGTGATACGAATCAGACTGCCAAGCCAGCAGTCTCGACATCGAACATTCCTTCAGGTGAAAATGTTACATTTCAAAATGACAGTTAATTATACTGAATATAAAAGCTTTTACCTATGGTATTGTTTATTGTGATTTAAAAAATTAGCTAGCCAATCCAAATGAATATGTAGATGAACTACATTGAATCAACTGGTACATATATCAGATATATTTGTGAAAATTTCTGCAGTCAAAAAGGAACCTGTGATTAACTTCAAATGAGTTACTGTAAGTTAGGAAGAAAAGCTGCAGGATTGATAAAAATATTCAGAACAGTTTTTAAGCTAACTACTATTAGTGTTTGGTCTTTCAATTTCTTTCTGTTTAGTCTATCTTTATAACTTAAGCCAATTTCTGTTGGATAGCTTGTCCGTGAGTCTCTCATCAATACCATGTAATTAATATAATACTGTTTTAACACTGCTTAGGAGAATTTATATAAAGTAGGTATGAAAACGATTAAAAATACTGACTTCTTTTCTCCTAAATGTTCACTAGGAAAATGACAGAATATAACTGAGATTGAATGTAGAGTGTAAATTCTCCTACTTTATATAGAGGATAATTTTAGTAGAAAACAAATCACTTTTCAGAAATGCTTTAATGTACGTTTTTTCTAGTACTCCATAGAAATTAATGAAATTTTATCCTAAAAATGCAACAATCATCTATGGCAAGTACAAATCACAGAATCATAGAATTGTAAGGGTTGGAAGGGACCTCTAGAGATCATTGAGTCCAACCCCTCTGCCAAAGCAGCTCCCTAGACCATGTTGCACAGATAGGCATCCAGGCAGGTCTTGAGCATCTCGAGAGGAGATTCCACAGTCTCACTGGGCAGCCTTCATGGACCTTTCTCTTCCCTTTGAGTTTATGCATGAGCTCATTGCTCATCCACACAGATCTCCTTCCACCTTGCCTGATTTCTTACTCACGGGGATTCACCGATCCTGTGTTTGGAATAAGTGCTGTTTAAATGCTGACCAGTTCTCACAGGCCACCTTGCCTTCTAACACCCTAGCCCATGGGATAGCTCCAAGAAGGTCCCAGGAGAGAACAAAGTCAACTCTCCCGAAGTCCAGCATAAGTTCAGTTATTAACTATTTGTTACTCTTCAGAACTCAAATGTAACTGGTTTACTGCTCATTGCAAAATGATGAGGTGACAACGCATTCATAATCTCTTATAAATCACTGTTGTAATTTAGTTCTGAGGCACCCATGGAAGGAAGACAGGAATCTGTTAGAATGAGTCTGAAGGAAGCCCTCAAGGATAATTACAGGGTTGAAGCACCTCTCCTGTGAAGACAGGCTGATAGAGTTGAAGTTTTTCGGTACAGAAAAGAGAAGGATCTAGAGAGACATCATAGTGGCCCTCCTGCAAGAAGGATGGGGACAGACTCTTTATCAGGGAGTGCAGAGATAGAATGAGAGGAAAGGGCTTTAAACTAAAAGAGTGTAGATTTAGATTAGATATTACGTTCTTTACTCAATGGGTTGTGTGGCACTGGAACAGACTGCACAGAGAAACATTGGATGCCCTATCTTTGGGAGTGTTCAAGGTCAAGCTGGACTCTGAGCAGCATCATCTACTGTGAGGGATCACCACCCATGGCAGGTGGTTGAAACTACACAATCTTTAAGGGTACTTCCA
>VXAB01013503.1:108318-131697 GCA_013399175.1 Odontophorus gujanensis
ACACAGATCTCCTTCCACCTTGCCTGATTTCTTACTCACGGGGATTCACCGATCCTGTGTTTGGAATAAGTGCTGTTTAAATGCTGACCAGTTCTCACAGGCCACCTTGCCTTCTAACACCCTAGCCCATGGGATAGCTCCAAGAAGGTCCCAGGAGAGAACAAAGTCAACTCTCCCGAAGTCCAGCATAAGTTCAGTTATTAACTATTTGTTACTCTTCAGAACTCAAATGTAACTGGTTTACTGCTCATTGCAAAATGATGAGGTGACAACGCATTCATAATCTCTTATAAATCACTGTTGTAATTTAGTTCTGAGGCACCCATGGAAGGAAGACAGGAATCTGTTAGAATGAGTCTGAAGGAAGCCCTCAAGGATAATTACAGGGTTGAAGCACCTCTCCTGTGAAGACAGGCTGATAGAGTTGAAGTTTTTCGGTACAGAAAAGAGAAGGATCTAGAGAGACATCATAGTGGCCCTCCTGCAAGAAGGATGGGGACAGACTCTTTATCAGGGAGTGCAGAGATAGAATGAGAGGAAAGGGCTTTAAACTAAAAGAGTGTAGATTTAGATTAGATATTACGTTCTTTACTCAATGGGTTGTGTGGCACTGGAACAGACTGCACAGAGAAACATTGGATGCCCTATCTTTGGGAGTGTTCAAGGTCAAGCTGGACTCTGAGCAGCATCATCTACTGTGAGGGATCACCACCCATGGCAGGTGGTTGAAACTACACAATCTTTAAGGGTACTTCCAGCTATTCTATGATAACTACTTCAAACACACATACAAGCACAGTGACAAAGAATTCACCTTCTTAAAGTATTTTGCAAAGAGGAGAATAACAGAGTGACTATAAATCAGGCTTTTTTTTGTAGAACCAAGGAGATAAGTACTAGTAAAAGAACAGAGAGCAGTGCCACATCACCTCCTTAGTAGTTCCAGATTACATAGAGCTAAGAAAGAAAGGCAGATGAAAAGATTAAATAAAATACAGTATTTGTTAAGACAGGTAGCTGCAAAGTAGCCGCATATAACTCGCATTGAGATACAGTCAATAAAACTGACCAGTCACTTATGGACAGTATATTTAAAGGCAATATTTTATTCAGTTATTCTTTGAGTTACAGATTTTTGGAACAACAGATTATACGCTGGAGACACATTTTTAAACGTCTTTCCTAATCATATTCATCCTGAGCTATCATGAAAAAGATCTTTGAATGAATGTTCAAAAATTAAACCTTTCAAATTATCCTTATTTCAATAAATTTGGTCCTGTACATTTTTCAGACAGTTTCTGAAGTACCTAAGTTACACTTTCATAAGTGATTTATATACCTAAGTCCTTAATGTCATGCTGAGAACTATGCGTTCCAACATAAGATAAACAAACATCTTAGATTTTAGGTAAAAACAAAAATCTTTAAAAATTCTTGCAGTGGATCTCAATGGGCAAAAATGTACCAAGAAAAATGAGCAAAAGGAAGAAAATCTGGAGTTGACTGACCTTCTACTTCACTGGAAAATCAATAGAACATAAAATATGTTCATTTTCCTGTTTCTTATAAATGAGAAAAAAAGCAAAATCATCATCACTGAAAATGTAATATTTTTTTGAACACCTCATTCTATATCCCATTCCTTATTACAATAAACAAATGTCATTCATATAAATGTAAACTGCTAACACTGCAAAACAAGAATAAAAACTCTTCAACAAGAGTTTTGTTTCAGAGACAAATATGAGCTTACACTCCCATTATAACTACCAAGGCTTCAAAACATAGTATCTTGACTAGTCGTGCCCTAGTTAAAGTAAATATGATCATGCTCAGGCTTACATTCTTTATTCAGCAAGTGGAATCAATGTTTCCACACAGGAGTCAATGTCTGCTAGAGGTAACCACCTGACAAAAACAGTAGTCTCAGACAGGAAAGGCCTAAGTGACAAAAAGAACTTTTCAGGGAAACTCCACTGATCTCAAGTTCATCTCAACTCTCCCTTCCCACCTTTCTCTATCATACCACATTTAATTACTTTCCTCTTTCTAATGTTTTTTTTTAATCAATACAGTGTCAGGGCTCAGAATAGGGTTAAAACTGTCCTTGGTTCCTAAAATCCAGATTACCACAGAGATTATTTAACTGTTTTTCTGGATAATGGGCTCTTGTAAGAACAGCTCTCAATGAAACACTTGCATTTCTCACCTCTGATGTTACTCCTGAAATCGTATCCATAGCTTTCCATTCAGCTGTATCAATCAAGTCCAGTCAGAAAAACAGTTTTCCCCAACACACAGGTATCTACCCTTTGAAACTACCAGTAGAACAGTGTACACCATCACAAATCTGTTCTCCTCACTGACTACCCTGTTGAAATCAAAATGTTTCTATTTACAATTTCATAGACAGGGTATAAATATAGATGGATTTAGATCTAAATCTAACAAGGTTCAACACAGAAGGAAGTAAAAGAAAAGAAGAAAGAAAATCTATTTCAGAGACTTTCTTTATTAATTGTTAAGGTGAAGGAGGAAAAACCTCACATTTTCCTCTGTGGGAGTAAAAGGAATCTCAAGAAACATAAAAAGAATTTCCAGGTTAACTGGTGAAGAAACAGAACCAGTAAAAGCTTTTAGCAGTGCAGTCAGAGAAGGTGAGTGATGAAGATAAAATCAGCTCCAAAAAGCAAGATTGTTTTTCACTTTTGTAGACCTGAGCTATTTCCTCAAATAGGCAAGCTTTTTCCATAAAATAAAAAAAATAATTAGACATTTAGAATACCATGGCTGGAGGAAGAGTGGTAAAATAAATGGTATATCTTTTGAAAACAGTTCTCTCTCATTCATTCATATCTCCATAATGGTTGCTTTGAGCAGGTCATGTTACATTGTCCTATAGTCCCTGTGACTCAAGATATTTTAAATGTTATGTACTCTTTTGACATCGGCTCATTCTCTTGAACTACTGGCCACAGGGCTTGCTCCGTTAACTTGATCCTCCAGATAGATGACTAGGAAAAAGATAGTTATGGATTTTTCTGTAAATTCAATATTTGCATGACTGTAATATCTGAAACAAAGCTAGTATTGAGGGATTTTTATTTTTTTTTTTCTGGAGCATTTAGGAACTCTGTTCAAGGATTAAAGACTTCTAAATTGATATTTTCCATATAGTAGTAAAAGAAGGACTTCTATAGACATGTAGAAAAGTTCTGAAACTCTCAGCTCCTCACCAGCAGGTCATCAACTTTTGTCCTATAAAATTTTTCATAATGGATTACTCTGTACACGTACTTTTAGAAAATTTTCATTAAGTATTAGTAACCACTACTGTTATTTTTGACACTATTATTTACTCTGTTTTATTTTTCCTCAGACCTTATACATCTTTCTATGGCAGATGTGACAATATCTCAGTGTTTGCCCTCTGTAGTACAAGTTCTGAGAAGACCTAGATGACGATTTAACAACATTTTCTTCAATTAACAACCATTATCTTTAAAGAATGGTATAGATTAATGTATGCTAATTTGTGTCAAGATTTTTCATAAGCATTTCTTAAAAAAGTATTTAAATAAGCTTTCAGAGCACTCTTTCACTTAACAAATATTTATTTAATTCATAAAACTGTTATTTCTATGTGTCTATAACAAAGCTGCCTATAGTAGTTTAAAAAAATCCCACAATAAAGTATTGTCCTTTCTCTAACTGATAAGCCTTGTGGAAAGAAAAACATTCATATTATTTAGGATTATTTCCGCAAATCTGGGTAAAGTACAGTAATTCTCAAAAATAGTCATTGGGCTTTGACCTCCCTTTTATATAAAGCAATGATTACACTTTTATAACATTTAACTGTTTTTCATTTAAAAGCTTCTTATAAAAGTTTATTCTCTGCACTCACTAATGTCATAAAAAAGCAATCTACCTCAGCAGTTTATCATTCTAAATGAAAAAAAAAAAAAAATCAATTTTGAATGACAATATGTTATTCATCCATATAATGCATTAACTAATGAAAAATAGTTATTTCTCTTCAATATTACAGTTACATTTCAATAAGAAACTTAAGAAAACTGTGACTTCACAACCTTTAGTTACAATTAAAGATGTATATAGCTAAGTCAGTTGTAAGTAAAGTGTTTGAAGTCTATCAGGGTTGACTGAAATAACTACATGACTGGAAGACATAAATACAATGAAAAATAGACAGACTTAAACAATTCCAATGTGAGTAGAAAGAAGAAAATCCAGTTATTTGACAGGTTTTATTAATCCAAGACCAGAAATAAGTATACATTCAATAGAAGAATTCTTTCAAGGAATCTTTTTCTTCATATACCACACAGCAGTATCTAAAGAACACAACCAGTGATAATGAAAATGGAAAAGCAAATATTGTGTGTAAAAATAGAGTCAGTCAATTCACTGTTCCAGGAAACAATTTTACTGTATTTTATCCAGAACTGGATAAGCAATTTCCTTCCTCATTGCACTAGAAGGGCTTTCATGACAATCCTGCATGTTACAAAATCCTTACATTAGGTCTTCAAATAGGCTGAATGAAAAAAAATGAAAATAATCATGACAACAATTTTGATAGTAAAAAGCTTCCAGCCTCAAGAAATTCTAAAACCAATATTGCAACACATTAATTGGTTTTGTTTGATGTCCTGAAAGACAAGACAAGCAATGAAAGAAGCATCCTGAACATTTAACCACAGCAGTAGTCTTTTATACTCAAAATAATCAGCACACTAAGGTATCATACCTCTAACAGGGTTCTTAAACCCACCAGTTCAGAGAAACAGTACTGTCATCATTAACTACAGGCCACAAGGTTTGTTCTAAGTATACCTCCTGGTAATTCTGCAGGCCCCAAGACTGGCCTGTTAGGTTGTTATCAGCTCACTGGGTGAGCTGACTGTGGTGCCAGATGCACCTTGTTACCACACATAGTTTGATATTGAGACAACAGCAAAGGATCTGAAATTATGGGCATCAGATGAAGAAAGAGGCTTCAGTACAGTTAATGATGCACCAACAGACCATTACTCTTCATTAAAAAACTACAGCCAGAAGAGCTGTAAGAAAAAATAAATTAATTAATTAATTAAAAAGCTGCCATTGGTTAGGAAAGGCAGCAACAGCTGAGCAACGAAAGAAGTTAGCAACTTTCAAAGTAATATTCCTCAGGGACTAGGCAGAGTAAGCCTAGGACAAGACTAAAAGCTGAGAACTGCCTTAATACTCAACTGCCTTGTAAAAGGATAAGATCCTGAATTTGGGGGCAAGGAAGAGAAAGTAGTTGTTTTTACTCCAGCTCTGCGCCTGATCACTTGTGCTGTTGTGACTGAGGCCACAACAGACTGTTACCATCAGTGCTAGTTACAGAGGTCAGCTCAGTAGTGATTAGGTCATAATTGAGTATGTAATGATGACTAACAATTTGCATTAAATTTGTTATTCATGACTGACAGTCTATAAGAGCTTTGTTTTACAGTTATGGACAATATTACTACTTTAAATATACCATTCATAGTGATTTATGATTCTCTAACTCTGAATTTTGTGTGCATAATACACATGTGTAAACACGTTCAGGTACACCAGTGTTTCATCCCTACTTGTAAGTTAAGAGACATGAGAGAAAAACTGTCCACATTGCATCCTGGCAAAGTAAAGTGTGAGTGGTCTCTAAGGATATCTCTTATTTGTGCACATTCACTAATTTCAAGACAAATATGCCAGTTTACCATGTCTACAAGTAGGGCTTAATGATTACAGGGCTTACCCCATACAAGGAATTTGACAATTAATCTGACAAAAATTAGTATGTTTGTAAGCATGAAAGATCTGACAATTAAAATGTTTATCATCTGGACTACACTTTCTAGTGTATTTTGTCTGAGATTTTGTGATAGTCCTGCATAATTTACCATCAGCATTTCAAATGTCATTATGTAAGGAGTACTGCACTCTGATCCCTTCTGATTCTCCTAATATCCTAAAGTAGCTTTTATGAAAGAACTTCAGATCAGCAATGGGATTATGTTTGTAAACAAAGAATTTAGTACAGTTGTCACTCAATACAAACATGTTATAAAAATAATAACAGAATTAGGATGTTTTCCCTTTAGTTAGATTTTATTCTTATCTAAATCAGACTAATTCCGTCTTTTGCAGTTAAGTATTTTCCCATAGGAAGCTACTTCAAGTGTTTTATTGAAAGTTAAGTTAGATGTCCTAGTTCTCTAACTGCTTTCTGATAATGCAGTTACATCAAATCCATTTCTTTCCAGCTGTTAATTTTTAGGTTCCCAGTATCTTCAAAATAAGCAAAAAAGAGAAAGAATATTTTAGTCTGCACCCCAAAGCATCGAAGTAATATTCTGACAAAGCTGTGAATGTGCACTGGGGAGTGATTTCCCATTTCAGTGATGGTAAATGTGGAAGGAGTAGAGCCAAGAGTAGAGTAGAGGAGTAGAGTAGATCATATCTGAAAAGAGTAGTCCAAGACCACCTCATAGGCTGAATATGTACAAGTCTATGAGGCTGGATGACATGCATCCCCTTATGAAGAAACTATCCAGTGTGGTTGCCAAGACACTCTCCATCATATCTGAAAAGTCATGGCTGTCAAGAAACGTCCCTAGTGACTGGAAAAAGAGAAACAACATTCCCATATTCAAGAAAGGGAACTACAGTCTAGTGAGTCTCATCTTTTTGCCTGGGAAGCTCTACAGATGTATTTATTAAATCTATGAAAATTCTAAACTAAGTTCTTGTGAATTTTTGGCACTAGAGATCTTATTCTCTTGGCTGTTAGACTTTAAGTTGTGAAGCCAAATAAGAATATAAGGGCTCTATTATTAACAGTGCATTCTGTACTATCCATATCTGGGAAGTTCAAGGTTCTCACAGTCACAATGTTTATTTATTTGTTTTATTGATTGTCTGCCAGTATTTCTTTCTCTACTAATACTGAAGATATTTTTGTCCATGTCTAGATTTTTAATTTGGAATGTTCTATGATTATATTAATGTACTGATAAAAATGAAAATTGAATGATCTTTTTATGTTTCCTCTGTTAAAATAGTTATGAAACATTCACACTGGATTGAAATTGAAATATATTTCTGTATTGGAAAGCAATATTCTGTGTTGCTACTCTTACTTAATACTTATCATCTTCATAATATTTTTTTTACTGTCATTCATTTTCTGTTCTTCCTTTTTGTTCTCATTTTTCCTTCCACTTTTGTGTTCCCCTTTGTGTAGTCCACACCAAAGAGTTTACCCCTACATAGCATTCTTCCTCTCATTTCTTGTGATGGAATCATGAATAGGAATAGTCTATTGTTTGTGGATTATCAGAATCTATCTTATCTTCAAAGATTTTCCAGTTATTTAACATGCTTAGAAATTTTTTTGTTGTTGTTGAAAGTTAGTTCTTCCAGTGACCTTTTTCTCTGTTATGTTCAAGACAAAGTCATAGCCTTCTCTCCTTGTGAGAGCTCAGGTAACTCTCAAATTTTAAGATTAACTCTCCCACCTTAGGCCAGTCTATCTGCACATTTATTTGAATATCACCATATCAATTTATTTTCTTTTTTTTCTTTGAGAAGAGTAGTATTCCAAAAAACCATTACCTAAATTCAGTTTCCTTCCCACACTGAAAAAAAATTAAGTATAACTTATCCTATTTTCTAAAACACACAATAATATCAGTCAAATCCCCAGGAAGCTGTATATAATGTAAGATGAAGCTTAACAATTCTTACCAGAATATTTTTCCTACTGGAGTCAAAATTCTGCTATGGATAGATTATTAGAAAATAAATAAATAAAGCAACACACACTGTAAACAACAGCAACAATATTTAAATTACTGAATAATTTGGAGTCACTTAATTAGCATTATTGGTAGAAATGAATTTCAGTACTGAATCTCATAAAAACAGATAACCCTATAATGTTTAAGTTGGAGAGCTCATTTCAGAAATAAGTCTTTCATGCAATATGTCAGGTTCTTATAAAAAAAAAACAACAAAAACAATCTTTTCATAAGTGAATGAAAGAAAAAAGGAGGCAATGTATAGATTTTGCAAGAAAATTGCTATAAACACTACTAAGAAAAACAGTAGAAAGAAACTGTTATGCACACACTTTCACAAACCTGAGCTTGGTCTATCCTAGACAGTTAATACTAGCTCATTCATTTTTAGTTACTGGAATCAATTTCTGAGCCTGTCTTCATAGATTCATAGATTCATAGATACATTGGGTTGGAAAGAACCTACAAGATCATCTAGTCCAACCATCCTCCTATCACCATCCCTACCCACTAAGCTACGTCATCTTCAAGACAGTCTCACACTAGACTCTTATCAGCTGAGCTACCAAAAGAACTGTCAAGGAAAAGTACAATTTTTATTTGGAAAATGAAAGAAGTACAGAAATACTTTAAAAAGAGCAGTACAGACATTCATGTGCATGCATTTAGTACTGTCTTCTCTCTGCTTTTCTACCTTTGTGGAAATGTCTTGCTCAGGGAAAAACTTTTCAGCTCCAGGATTAGGCAGACTGTATCCCTTATGATGTGTAGGAAAGCCAAGACATAGCATCTTGAGATGTCACTGCCTCTCTCCTTTAAAAAAAATATGCAAGTTCCTGACCAAAATATTTACTACACCATGATCTGCACTATCTTTTTATAAAGAAGCTCTCTATTTTGCTCTTTGCTTTATTTTAATGCTTAATAACTTGAACAAAGGTTTTTACTTAATTGATACCATACTTCATTAACATGTCTCTTCAAGTCTCAGTTTTGCAGTTAGTAACAACCATTTTGATAAAATATAAATATTATTCTGTATACTAATAAGGTCATTAAGCATCTTGTTAGTTTGGGAAAGAAAAAAGTAGCAATGGTAGAATAAAGAAATGTCCCATGAATCTCCCCTCTGGACTTCTTCTGTCCTATCTTTGGCAATTGAGCATTAGGTTTCTGCTTAAATCGAGAAGATTGTTTCAAGAGTAAATGGAGACCAAGAACATGTCTACAGAGGGACTTGCCCTCACTAAAATCATCAGTGACATGCCACTTGGAGGTATCTGGCATTTTCTACTACCTAGGACCACTTGATGACAGGTAAATAGAGTTTTCTATCTTCTTCTAGATGATAAAATTCATCTGAACGCATTGACAGCTGAACAACCAAATAAGAGCACAGAACTTCTTAATGATAAAATAACCCTTGGATAAATCAGTCTCCTTAGCTTTCCCAAGACAATCAGTATTACTGCAAGCATATTCTGCAGCAGAGGGGGGAATAATGATATGAGCACAAAGTGGGAGAAGAACCCATTGAGAAGGGTTTGGGAGTCCTAGTGGTGGAAAGCTGCTCATGACCCAGAAGCATGCACTTGCAGCCCAGAAGGCCAACAGTATCCTGGGATGCATCAAAAGAGGGGCTGCCAGCAGGGAGAGAGAGGTGATTGTCCCCTTCTACTCTGCCTTCATGCAGTCTCTTCTGGAGTACTGCATCTAGGCCTGAGGTACCCAGTACAAGAAGGAACTAGGGTAGTTGAAGTAGATCTACAGAAGTGCCACAAACATGATCAGAGGGCTGGAGCACCTCTCCTATGAAGAGAGGTTGAGGAAACTGGGCTTGTTCAGCCTGCAAAAGACTCCAAAAAGACTTCATTTTTACCTTCCAGTGCTTAAATGAAGCTTCTAAACAAGAAGAAGGCTGGCTGTTCACCTGGTCTGGTAGTGATAGGGTATGGAGGAATAGCTTTCAACTAGAAGAGGGGAGATTTTGATTACAGGTTAGCGAGAGATTCTTTACACAGTCCTTTTACTTTCTATCCTAGATACCATGGTTCAGTCTAGTTACTACTGGAATTAGTGATATATTCTATATGAACTTTAGTTCTTAGCAAATTGGGGTGAAGAATATGCATTTTCTACTATATCATGTAGATTGCTATGCATTCAAGGATCTAAATGGAAGAAGAAATTCATTTAGAATGTGATATAATTCATCACTTGGAGAAAAAATTCCCTCTTGAATTTTACATGGCACTATGTAGCTACTCAGAAGATTAAATCATATATTTTGAAAAAAGAATATTCATTTCTCTATTGTCATTCATGTATTATATAATAGTTTAGTTGCTGACAAAAGAAAAGGTGTCTGGGGAGTAGTAAATGAATGGTAAATGGATTTACACTTATTAGCCATATGAATTGTATTTCTAGGGTTGACAGCACTACATGTTGGGAGTGAAATTGGTATTAATGTAACTACTCTACGTAAGCAACTCTTTTCCAAACTTTCAAAAAAGATCTTTTTTTTCACAGAGAATATTAATCACAATGGACAATGATGGAAGTATTTGAGTAGAAGTAGAGAGTGCTTATGCTGTAGTTTCCTTCAGCATTTGAAGCTGAATCAGGAGAAGGATTTAGACTGAGAAAACAAATCAATATTTCAGAAATTATTAGAGCTTTTCTTCTCATGTTTTGACCCAAAATCACAGAAAGCAAATGAGGTATGTTATTCTGCTCAGCACATTCTGATCCTGACAAATGGAGTTCTCATAAGGGACCTGCTTTCTGGAAAAACCACTACCACTCTAGGCCAAAATGTGATCATTAGTTATTCAGAGCTTGTTTAAATTAATTTCATTCTCTTCTGAAAGAGTCAGTTTCATCTTATCAACCTCATGTTACAGCAACCACTAACCTGTATTTTCCAGTGTAACCTCTGAATCTTTATTTCTCGATAACTGTGATCCACTGGATGAATAAATTATGTGTTCATTAATGCACATTTACATATATTCCACTCAGAGTAGTGTTCCTGGAAGCAGAGATCAGAATTTAAGAAGCTTAACCCATCAGTTCTAAGCTGCCTACGTAGAAGTACCAGCCAAAGTTTTCAGCTGAGCTGTTTACAGCAAAGTGGTAACAAACAAAAAGATCAATGGAAAAAGACCAAAAATATTCCAGCTGATGATGAGCCAATACCTATGTTCCTCCTTATCTGCACAGCTTGAAAGTGTTAAGTTTAAATAGTTTTTCATCTAGTGCAAAAAGAAAAACTCCTTTAAGAGTGATGTCTATTAGATTGACATGCAACTATTATGGGTGCAGTGTGTTCATCCTGCATCCTCTTGAAGAAAGAGTGCCTTAAAATAAAAAAGAAATGTAATGAGAAAATTTATTACTGATGCTATTATTAGCACATTTACACAGATTGATTTTTTTTCAGTCATTAATGAGTTTATATTTTTTTTTTAGTTAGTGTTTTCAAATCTTTCTTGCAAAATGCATAAACAGTGACAAATTTCCTCATAAGTTTATGCAAAATGTTTGATTGGAACATGTGGATCTGAGGTGACTACTGTTTGGAAATAGTCACACTACTGGAGAGTAGTGTGTAGCTGCCACCTTGTGCAACATAGAATCATAGAATCACAGAATCATAGGGGTTGGAAGGTACCTCTAGAGATCATCGAGTCCAACCCCCCCTGCCAAAGCAGGTTCCCTACACCAGGTCGCACAGGTAGGCGTCCAGGTGGGTCTTGAATATCTCCAGAGAAGGAGACTCCACATCCCCCCTGGGCAGCCTGTGCCTGTGCTCGGTCACCCTCGCCATAAAGAAGTTCTCGTGTACATTCGTGTGGAACTTCCTATGCTGTAGTTAAAACTTCCAGGTAAAAATTCCAATAAATCTCTGTTTGCTTTGAGAAATATATGAGATTTTAGGAAGGAAAATCAAAAAGAACATTTAGATAGAAATTACGAGTTTGTTAAATATCTCAGAAGGAGATCATACACAGTACAGTACACAGTTAACGCTAAAAAGTGAATATGAGGCAAAAAAATGTTAACTATAAGTTAGATTTTTCAAATCTATTTGATTTTATTATAAGCATTTATCTGGAATCCTCTCAAGAAGTTATCTTATGTGTGCTGGTGTAAAAACATGCTGCTGTAGTCATGATTACACAAAATGTAAACATTATCAAACTAGATTAAAAATAGCAAATCAAACAGAAAACAAAACAAAAAAAAACCCTATAATATTATAGAACTGTCTGTAATAAAGAACATATGGTACATGTGCAAACAGTCACTGCAAAGAAACAGCCTATGGCTAAATATTCATGCCTATTAAAGGATAGAAGTATCTAAATAGCAGTAGTCAAAAATATTCTTACAAAATTCCTAAGCAAACATATCACCCAAATTGGAAATAGATTAATAAAATCATTTTTCTTTGGTCTCAGAGGTGCCAAGGCTTCATCTAGGAGAAGAAAATTATATTTGTGAAATATTTACAGACAACAATTATTAGTAGAAATTTTCTTTTATGTGTCTTTCTTGCAACTCACTATCTCATGTTATTTTTATTTACTTCACATGCTAACCAAGAAAAATAAAAGTAACTAAAAGAACAGGAGATAAGACATAGATTGTGATTGTCTTAAAGTCTGACCAAACAGCTCATTTTCCTCTCTAGTAAGTACTGGAAAGAATTCATAGCTCACTGACAGGTCCATGCTAATGAAAAAGAGCATCTCTTGTACTACGTAGTGTATTTCATTGATTTTTAACATTTAAAAAATTGTATTATTGTCAAGAATGTTAGTCTTCATATGGTTTATTCAGATACTACAACGATGACAGTTAAATGAATTGAAAAGTCTGTTTAAAGTAAGTAGTAGCTCTGCTGGAATCAGCAATTGTTTCTGTTGTAACAGCAACACTGTTAACAATCAGACACTAGTCATCAAGAATAAACTATATATATATATTTGTTTGTTTGTTTGTTTGTTTCTTATACAAATAAATACACTATTGGTGATAACAGTATTATGAGAAAGGCTAAAGTCAGCCTGGAATTGAATCTGGCAAAGGAAATAAAGGATAATAAGAAAGGCTTTTTTAGGTATGTCAACAGTAAAAGAAAGACTATGGAGAATATGGGTCCCCTACTAAATGTAAGGTCCCCCTAAACACAGGGAGGTGTTCTGGTAAAAGAGGATGCTGAGAAGACGGAGATACTGAATGCCTTCTTCACTTCTGTCTTCACTGTTAGGACCCCCCTCAGGAATCTTAGGCCCTGGAGGTAAGTGGGAGTCTGAGGAATGAAAGGCTCTCTTCTGGTGAGGGNTTAATGAGTTTATATTTTTTTTTTAGTTAGTGTTTTCAAATCTTTCTTGCAAAATGCATAAACAGTGACAAATTTCCTCATAAGTTTATGCAAAATGTTTGATTGGAACATGTGGATCTGAGGTGACTACTGTTTGGAAATAGTCACACTACTGGAGAGTAGTGTGTAGCTGCCACCTTGTGCAACATAGAATCATAGAATCACAGAATCATAGGGGTTGGAAGGTACCTCTAGAGATCATCGAGTCCAACCCCCCCTGCCAAAGCAGGTTCCCTACACCAGGTCGCACAGGTAGGCGTCCAGGTGGGTCTTGAATATCTCCAGAGAAGGAGACTCCACATCCCCCCTGGGCAGCCTGTGCCTGTGCTCGGTCACCCTCGCCATAAAGAAGTTCTCGTGTACATTCGTGTGGAACTTCCTATGCTGTAGTTAAAACTTCCAGGTAAAAATTCCAATAAATCTCTGTTTGCTTTGAGAAATATATGAGATTTTAGGAAGGAAAATCAAAAAGAACATTTAGATAGAAATTACGAGTTTGTTAAATATCTCAGAAGGAGATCATACACAGTACAGTACACAGTTAACGCTAAAAAGTGAATATGAGGCAAAAAAATGTTAACTATAAGTTAGATTTTTCAAATCTATTTGATTTTATTATAAGCATTTATCTGGAATCCTCTCAAGAAGTTATCTTATGTGTGCTGGTGTAAAAACATGCTGCTGTAGTCATGATTACACAAAATGTAAACATTATCAAACTAGATTAAAAATAGCAAATCAAACAGAAAACAAAACAAAAAAAAACCCTATAATATTATAGAACTGTCTGTAATAAAGAACATATGGTACATGTGCAAACAGTCACTGCAAAGAAACAGCCTATGGCTAAATATTCATGCCTATTAAAGGATAGAAGTATCTAAATAGCAGTAGTCAAAAATATTCTTACAAAATTCCTAAGCAAACATATCACCCAAATTGGAAATAGATTAATAAAATCATTTTTCTTTGGTCTCAGAGGTGCCAAGGCTTCATCTAGGAGAAGAAAATTATATTTGTGAAATATTTACAGACAACAATTATTAGTAGAAATTTTCTTTTATGTGTCTTTCTTGCAACTCACTATCTCATGTTATTTTTATTTACTTCACATGCTAACCAAGAAAAATAAAAGTAACTAAAAGAACAGGAGATAAGACATAGATTGTGATTGTCTTAAAGTCTGACCAAACAGCTCATTTTCCTCTCTAGTAAGTACTGGAAAGAATTCATAGCTCACTGACAGGTCCATGCTAATGAAAAAGAGCATCTCTTGTACTACGTAGTGTATTTCATTGATTTTTAACATTTAAAAAATTGTATTATTGTCAAGAATGTTAGTCTTCATATGGTTTATTCAGATACTACAATGATGACAGTTAAATGAATTGAAAAGTCTGTTTAAAGTAAGTAGTAGCTCTGCTGGAATCAGCAATTGTTTCTGTTGTAACAGCAACACTGTTAACAATCAGACACTAGTCATCAAGAATAAACTATATATATATATTTGTTTGTTTGTTTGTTTGTTTCTTATACAAATAAATACACTATTGGTGATAACAGTATTATGAGAAAGGCTAAAGTCAGCCTGGAATTGAATCTGGCAAAGGAAATAAAGGATAATAAGAAAGGCTTTTTTAGGTATGTCAACAGTAAAAGAAAGACTATGGAGAATATGGGTCCCCTACTAAATGTAAGGTCCCCCTAAACACAGGGAGGTGTTCTGGTAAAAGAGGATGCTGAGAAGACGGAGATACTGAATGCCTTCTTCACTTCTGTCTTCACTGTTAGGACCCCCCTCTGGAATCTTAGGCCCTGGAGGTAAGTGGGAGTCTGAGGAATGAAAGGCTCTCTTCTGGTGAGGGTGGAGATGGTCTGAGGGCATCTAGTCAACATCTTGGCAGAGGTGATTGCTGAACTGCTCTTTGACATCTCTGAGAGGTCTTGGAGAATGAGAGAGGTGCCTGAAGACTGGAGGATAGCCAGTGCCACTCCAGTATTCAAAAAGGGCAAGAAGGAAGATCCATGTAACTACAGGCCAGTCAGCTTCACCACCGTCCCTGGAAAGGTGATGGAATAGTTTGTTCTGGATGCCATTTCAAGTCAGTTGGAAGAGGAGAAGGTTATCAGTAGCCAGCATGGGTTCATCAGGGGGAGGTCATGTTTCACCAACCTGGTAGCCATCTATGATGTCATCATTGTCTGAGTGAATGTTGGTAGAGCAGTGGATGTAGCCTACGTTGATTTCAGCAAGGCATTTGACACTGTCTCCTGCAACATCCTTATAATGAAGTTGAGAAAGTGTGGAATAGATGAGTGGATGGTGAGGTGGACTGAGAACTGGCTGATGCAGAGCTCAGAGGGTTGTGATTGGTGGCACAGAGTGCAGTTGGAGGCCTGTACTTAGCAGTGTTCTTTAGGGATCAGTGCTGGGTCTGGTCCTCTCCAACATCTTCACCAATGACTTTGACGAGGGGATAGAATCCACCCTCAGCAAGTTAGCTGATGATACAAAGCTGGGAGGAATGGCTGACTTGCCAGAAGACTGTGTTGCCATTCAGTGAGACGTACACAGGCTGGAGAGTTGGGCAGAAAGGAATCGGATGAGGTTTAACAGGAGCAAGTGTAGAGTCTTGCACCTAGGGAGGAATAACCACATGCACTGGTACAGACAGGGGGATGACCTGCTGGAGAAGAGCTCTGCGGAGAGGGACCTGGGTGTCCTCGTGGGTGACAGGTTGGCCATGNAAAAACACACAGGTATACATATATACCTTGACCCATTTTGCTAGCCACAAATGACTCTTGAAAGTAAATTTTGGCGAAACCATGTTATCTAAATAATTGAGGTAATCAAGTTATTCAGCGTCATAAAAATTTTGTCTATTGCTTCCAGGAATGATCTTCTGATTTCATTAGCTTTTAGCATTAGTACTCGTCCTTGACTTTAAATAGACTGCAAGCTCTGTACCTTGCATATAAATGTTCAGTCTGTCTGTTTAATCATTCAGTTTCAGTATTTTGTATGATGCCATATGTCCCTGTGACTAAACAGTCTGCAGTTGCTATTCATCTGGCTTTTATTTTTGAGATTTTGGGAATTTAATCTATTAGGTGTGCCACTTTCTCCATCTTCTGATCTGCCTCTCAGCTTTACAATTAACATTCCATTCTTGTATTCCCTAAAAAACCATGGATGGCATCATTTCTCCACATGGTAATGTTAATTAATGTCACTCCAGCACACTCATTTGTTCATAACAGGACTTACAATGTTACAACTATATGATACAATCAGTTTAACTTTTTCCTGTTCTATATAGTAATTTCAAAACCAAGCAGCTTTCTCTCTTAATGATCTCATCCTGATGGAAGTATATTTACAGTATTTCAAAGAGCACTATTAAAATCTGGAATGCTCTTTTAGTTCACATAAAATTTAATTTTATTTAGCATCCTTCTTTTTGGAAATCATCATTACATGATAATGTTCAAAGGTTATGGGGACACTGCACTTTAGAGAAATTACAATCAAATATTAATATATCAGAAATAGTTTCCATCACTTAAGAAAAAATAGTAGTAAAAGAAAAAGAAGGATTGATTTGGCCCAGTTCATGCTATGTTTTGGATGAGAAATTACTGAAACAAATTTCACACTCTCCATTCACTAACCACTGATGTTAAAGGTATCATTATGAATTCAAGGCACACATAACTTAGTGAGATAGTATAGTGGTTTCCACCAATTTCAGTCTTCATCAAACTTCCAGGTGTGACACCAACCTGGCCATCAGAATAAGGGAGAGGGAGTTGTGTGTGAAGAATACATTCTTGTTTGATTTTAATTTGCTTTCTGGGAGCTACTATACCTAAACATATTTTCTGCTATAGTTCATTTAAGGCAGCAACCATTGTTACCATCACATCTAATCAGTATCCAATTTTCTTAAAACATAATGTATCTTAACGATGATTATGGAACATTTCTAAAAAGATTTCCCCCAAAATCAGGCTTTTTAATTCACAATTTTTGTGCAGCTAAAATCAAAGGCAGGTTTATGATACCTAAAAGGAAACAGTTGTCTCATGATTAAAGGTACTTTTTTTCCAGAGATAAATTTTATACATTTTCTTTTATGATCAAAGTAAAGAACACATTAAAACCACAATTTCTAGGGCTCATTAGAGCAAGTAATCTGACACTTTTCTAAATTAAGTTAACACTGTTTATTTAATATCCTTAAAATGTTAGATTTTTTTTAATTGTTTTTGTTGCCTTCTGAAATCAGCTCCTTATTTCTAACAGTGCTTAATTCAACAGCAATGTCTTCAGAAGTGCATCTTTAGTCCTCGTGTCAGATTTAACAGTTTCACTTAATGTTTTAGTTAACATGTTTTAGTTAACTCTATGCCCAGCTACTTTGTTGTTTATAGTTTCATCTGCCTCCATCTGTTCTGAATAAAGTTGCAGTAAACTGAGCCTCTTGCCTTTCCTGCCAAGCTCTAGCTGGGAAGAAAGTTTAGAGGGCAGTAGCCCCAGAATTGGAAAGCTTAGTGGAAATCCTTGCTCCTTCTCAGACAAGCATTATGTTGAATAAAACAAAACCAGCCCATTAATGACTTAGTAGCCTTAAGTTCTAATGATATCCGGTAAAAAATTGAGGAAGGGAAGACAAAAGCTTGTAAAAGAAATTATCTGAGAATAGAAATTGATATTTTACATATGATTCCAAAGTAATTCATTCATTTTAAATACCTTAATTTTCTAACTTGTAATCTTCTATAACTCCAATTAGCTTTAGTTACAGTAGCAGGCGCTCCTCTTCTTGTGAAATCAGATACTACATTTCAACTTAACCATGAGCACTGACTTGTGAAATTTTGACTCATTTTTTCTTTTTTATCTAAAAATAATAACAAATTAAATAATACTAATCCCAACTTCATTACTAATTTCTTCCAGAATGTACACAAAGCATTTCTGTCTTGATATGGCCTGTTGCTTATATGGTCCATTTATTGGAATACTGTCTGATAAAATCAGCTAAGTCTTCTTAAAATACACAATCAAGAATGTGAATCTGTAATATCTCATTATGAAAGGTAAAGAAAGGAGAAAGCAACTGCCTGCCTTGTACTGGCTTGTACTGCTTACCTCTGAATGTCTTCATCCTGCTGTGGAGAGTGAGTCTGGGGCTGTATTGTGCTTAATTGTCTTCTGGGGTTAGCACACAGCAGTGTAAGATACAAAAGCATGGACAGAACAGATCATTTCTACTTGCAAATAGAATTAAAAGAAATAAAAATAAAAAATAAAAAGCCCACAAAAACTCCTACCTTCTTCATTCTCAATACAATTCTCTAACAGGATGAACAGAATTATATCAGGGAATATATTTGTCTTGGTAATTAAATGGCACCATTTTCAGGCAGAATTCATAATAACTCTGAGATATTACTTTTGTTCAGTTGTGAATTTTCAATTTTCCACTCAACCAGTAGGGATCTGTTGCAAGCCAGAGATAGTTTTACATTAGAAACCCAGATGAATTATTACAGTGATAGCAATAAAAGCTGAATTATACCTTGAAAGCATTAAACAGACTGTACAAGGGGGCTCTTTAAAGAGCTAGCAAATAAGCTAACAATATAGCAGTAGAAAACTCATCTAGTATTGTCTAATAGAGGAACAACTCCCATTGGAGAAAGCTGTAAAGAAGAACTGGAAGTGAGACATTGCAGTTCCAGTGAGCAACATAAAATATTGTTATCATACTGTCTTTGAATGCCTTTGTGCTGGGCAGATCACTCCACTTCTTGACTCTTTTAATCTCAGAATTATGTATAGCATAACCATTCTGCATACTGGGCCATGTCATGCCTAGTGAAATCTTCATCTCCACTAATTCACTCTGCATCCCTTTGAAAAAAAAAAAAAAAAACTGAGAAAGGAAGAGAGAGGCTTCTGCCCGCTCTAGTACATCCCCAAGGACAGACAATAAAGGCACCATAGTTGTGGAGCAAGCTGCAGTCCATATCTACATCGTGGCATATACATGCCGTGGCAGCCTTATTTTTCTTTCTAACCAATTATTTCCCTATGTAGAAAATCAAGGTAGTTATAGCATCATAGAACCTTTGGAAGGGACCTTTAAAGGTCATCTAGTCCAACTGCCCCATAATGAGCAGGGTCACCCGCAGCTAGATCAGGTTGCCCAGGGCCTGATCCAGCCTTGTCTTGAAAATCTCCAGGAATGGGACATCAACCACATCTCTGGGCAACCTGTTCTAAAGCCTCACCACTGTCATTGTAAAAGACATTCCTTACCTCTAACCTAAATATATCCTCTTTAAGCTCGAAATCATTTCATCTAGTTCTATCACAAGAAACCTGCTGAAGTGTCTGACCCCTTCTTCCCTGTAGATCCAATTTAGATACTGAAAGGCCACTAACACATCATTTTGGAGTCTTCTCTTCTTGAGGCTCAAGGGCCCCAGCTCTCTCAGCCTGTCCTCATAGGAGAGGACATGATTCCTTGGATCATTTTTGTGGCCCTCCTCTGGATGCTCTCCAACAGGTCTCTCTCTTTCATATATATACTGATGATATCCACATCTGGATGCAGTACTCCAGGTAAGGCCTTACCAGTGCAAAGTAGAGGGGCAGGATCCCCTTGCTTGACCTGCTTCTTTTGATACAGACCAGGATATGGTTGGCTTTTTGTGCTTTGTGGGCACATTACTAGCTCATGTCCAGCTTGCCATCCACCAGTACACCCAGGACTTGTTAGGGTTCCTTTCATCCTCCAGCTTGTATTGGCAGTGGATGTTGCCCCGATCCAGGTACAAGACCTGGCATTTGGAATTTTTGAACCTCATGAGGTTCACCTGGGTCCACTTCAAGCTTGTCTAGGTCCCTCTGGATGGCATTCCATCCCTCACATGTGTTGACTGCACCCCGCAGCTTGGTGTCATCAGCAAAATTGCTGACGGTGTGCTCAACCCCACTGTCAATGTCATTGATGAAGATATTACAGAGTATCAGTCCAGCAGTGAACCCTAGGGGCACCACTCATCTCCGATCTCCATTCAGGCACTGAGCCAATGACTGCCACTCTCTGGACCCAATCCAGAAACCAGTTCCTCAGACACTGAGCTGTCCATCCATCAAGTCCTTTCTAATCCATATCTTTCCAATTTGGAGAGAAGGATGTGGTGAGGTACCTTGTCAAAGGCTCAAGGACCTTACTGAAGTCCAGACAGATGACAACAGTGTACTTCCTTTGTCCACTGATGCAGTGATACCATCATGAAAGGCCACTAGGTAGGTCAAGCAGGATTTGCCCTTTGTGAAGCCAAGCTGTTTCTCCTGTATCACCTTTCTCTCTTCCATATGCCTTAGCATAGCTTCTAGAAGGATCTACTCCATGATCTTTCCTGCCACAGAAGTGAGACTGACACATATACATTATACTTTTTTTCTGTAAGATTTCCCTTAGCATCAAGGAAATGTAAGATGAAAGCACCAAGTGTTCCTACCTTAGGGCTTTGCTAAAGTTTTGCATCTGAAGACCTGTGCTTTGTATACCTCCTGGTGTGAGATTTTAACGTCATTCACTACCCTGGAAACAAAACATTTAGATAAATTTTTGTGAGGAGATTATTTTATGGCTAATTTCTTTTAGATCTCTTATTTAGTTACTTTTGTATGGTCATACTCACAGACTGTGGAAGAAATCAGTTAAATGTTTATTCATAGAACTAGTGTAGGATTATTTTTATCTCAGAGGACGCATCATCATAGAAGTAAAGTAACCACTTTTAAGTTGGATAACACTAGATGGGTTAAGTTCAGGGAGGATGAAGATACCAAAGAAAAAAGATTTTTTAGATGTTGAATTTTTCCTAAAAATAAATAATAAAAAAAAGTAGTAGCTAGGAAAAAAGGAGACTTTGTAATTCACAGAATTGAACTTATGGATACTAGATTTATTGAAACAATTTACTTAAGCGATGAAAAAGGTTATTCTACTAGAAGAAACTATTAAGTTAATGAGAGATAGTAAGCAAGGCCATACTTTTGTGTATATTAAAAGTCAATTTGTTTCACCTATGGTGAGCACAATCTTGGAAAGGAGACAAACACCCATAACCTTCAGTTATCATAACATTTTATTTGTTTACACATATAGTGCTATTTATCTATGAAAGAGGATGATATCATACTACTGGGAATAAGAGGTGCTTTCAATCAAAATTTATTCAGTATTTGAAATTTTGTAAGTGTATTTGTAGAGTCTACTTCTTGCTGTGGAATATATAACTTAAGACTTGATTCTTAGCTGTGACAATCCATAGAAATAATATTCAAAGGAAGATGAATGGGACTAACACTGATTATGACTTAAACTAAACTTAATATTATGGGATATGTATATATATTTTTTTCATTTTGCTTTTTTTCTTTTTTTTTTCTTGTATTTTTGCATTACTCAAAGAGCTTTTGCTATAGTGAAAGACAAAACTCCGGAGCCAAAAAACAAATTGCACAAGCTCTTATGTTATTTTTTTAAAATGTAATGCTCACTATTGATGAAATAAATAGTCTTACTGAGAGCTGAATAGTTGAAACTCAGAGATAAAGAACCAGGCATCTTGAAGGATAAATTTTGAGATAGGTAGTAATTCTGGAAAGAAATGAAGAACTCTTTTTAGAGATGTTAGAAAGGAACAGAAGCCTGAAAAATAGTCAGAAATAAGACTGTTGCAATTTCATTGTTTAGGTTATCAATCAGTCTGGACTTGGCAATCTAGATTTGCTGAAATTTCTTTTAAATTTTTTGAGGAAAAATGTTACTGTGATATCTTCAGAAAAGAGGAAGGTCGTGGTGGATGATGTTGCTCCAGAAAGAAAATGACAGAGTAATATGTACATGTACGAACAAATCTTACAAAGAAAGCAGAGGACTGGGAAATCTGCTCTAGATAATGATTTAACCTATAAGGATGAGGTGAAACTAATCATCATTAACTGCAGACCAAAGTAGTCTGTGCTTTCACAGACAGAGGCAGGGCTAGCGCTGCTAGTGGAAAAAAAAAAATAGTAATAACACTGAGTGGCACTCATGAAGGAAGAAGTAGGAGAGACAGAGACACCATAAATATCAGTTTGAAACAGTGTTGGCTATTATGAATACTATTAAAAGATTATAAGAGAAAATAAATATACTTTTTTTTTTTTTCCCCACACAGATGTTTCTACGATTGTAACCTTCAGACTGTGTTGCCTGTTACTACCTATGTTTAAAAACGAAAGGAAATACTGGTGGTACTGTTTCATTTAAAATTTTCTTAATTTAACAACTCGGGTCTCCAAAGAAAAAATATTTTATCATAATATGCACTCTTGCACAAAAATATAGAACACCACATATAAATGATCTGTCATTTTTTGATATTTTTATCTTATCAGCCTTTCAGGACTCTTCTTAATGCACATGCTCTGCTTGACTATTCTGTTATTTTTTAAGATTTTTTAAAGGTACTTTGTAGGTGTTTCAAAACCATTAACTATTTCTCCTTTCAGCTCAACAGAGATTTTTAAGTCTTCCTAATTACAATTTATTTGTCTGTACTACTTGTAATCTTGCTAATTCCTCTCTGTACGGATAACAAAAAATCGAGTGTGAATAGGAGATACACATGTTCAGATTTTTGTATTGAGATAAATATATGACCTGAGCTGACTATTATTTTGAAAATAAATGTTTCCTCACTGAGTTGTGATTACAGTTTTGGGACACATTTTATTAAGTTAAACAAAAGCTGAATTAGGCAAGATCGCATTCTGTAATTCCAGGTAGGTTTTTAATCAAAATTACATCAAGATAGCCAGCAGCCTAATGGACTTTTGAAGATTCATCAGTAGTCTCACAGAGTAAAGAGATAAAAAAATAAACTGTCTGGATAAACTTTTCTTTGCTTGGTTTCAACAAGGAACATGATCTCTAATCTTTAATGTATAAAGTTAGTGTTCCAACTGTTGAATATTTTGCATTAATGGCTTATGGTCCACTTCTATCTTGTGCTACCTTTTACTTCATATTTCTTGCAGATAGCAAAAAAATGAAATAAAATAAA
>VXAB01013504.1:0-91878 GCA_013399175.1 Odontophorus gujanensis
ATATATATATATTTCTTTTTTCCCCGTGACTTGTCAAAAGCCTTTTCTCCACCTCCTGAAAGTTCTGGGCCTAATATAAGCACTAAGGAAAGGGGCAATAGCAATATAAAATGCTTTTTTGTCAGCTAAGCATTTTTACAAACACTTTATTACTGAAATGTTACTAAGTGCTGTAACCATTTACATATTGTCACTAAAGGCTATCACAAATTTCCATATTCTCTCTCTCCAATTTATTCCCCAAATAATGCAGATAATCATTCATGAATCACCACTTCTCACAAGTCCCCTAAAGATTAATGTTTCTTTCCAGTAGAAATCTGTTCAGTGGTTACATTTCAGAGGTTACGTAACAATAGTTACATTACCTCATTGGATGTATACTGCAGATGTTTCTCCTTCCACATCAGAAGCTGAGATTTTCACTTGATGTGGATGAATACACAGACACCACCAGACACCGCACTCCCATAGAGAATTATTACAGACTTCATGTCACAGGGCCAGCCACAGTTAAGAAACTGCTTGCTGCCAGCTGCGTTATAAAGTATTCAAAATATTAGTTCTTGCATTTTCTGAAAATTCAGTATTTTTACTGCATCATCAAGGAAGCTGGTTTGTCTCACATGAGTGATTTTAGCTCTACCTTAATGTTAGTTCCCAATTTATAGCAAGGTACCAAAGCTAGAACTGCCCATAGGAAAGTACTTCTAGATCCTGCCTTCATCAGTTTTAGTGTTCCTACCACATGTTTTAAGACATCATGGATGCTATTAAGTCCTGTAACAAGTTCCTGAGCTGTATTTGAAGGGACACATCACATTATGTAAAGACAAGAAAATTTCTTCCAAGTACTTTAACATGTAACTAAATTTTAAGCTTAAAAAATTTAAAACTGGCTTCTAGAACAAATATAGTTGTTTGATAAAAATAAATTGATCAGGATTTCCATCTACTTGAGAGGTATGCTATATACTGCCAGTGACTGATGGCATATTAACAAATTTCTTCAGGTGCATTTGGTAACACTTCATGTCAAAAGTCAGTGGAGATATTTTAAGTAAATACAGACCCTGCGATGCTTCTCTTTGTACCCACTTACCGTTCCCTTTAGAAATGTAGGCATTAGCTACGAATACTGACACATCTTTGAAAGAAATTCTATATATCCAGTGAAAGGAACATGCCTGAAGTGAGTTTTTTCTCAGTGTTGACCTGATGAACCTACCATGGCAATCTAAGCTTGTCAGTAGTCCTTCAAAAATCTTTTGCAAACCTGCAATAGTGCTGCCTTACAGAAGTAGATAAGTGACATTGATTATAGAATTTTACTGTGCTTACTTCTAATTGCTGGCAACAAAAATAAAAAATAAAAATCAGGATTCATACACATACTTCAGTGTAAGGAGGAATTACATGTTATTTATTACTAAGAATATCAAAGGCAAGTTGCCATTTTAATCTCACAGGGCAGAACTATTTTTTCCTAGATTCTCAGAATACAGAAAGAAGTTAGCAACTAGTTGTACATTTTCAATTTTGTAGCTTCCTTTCCTCAGCGTTAAAGCAAGCTTCAATGAATTTAACAAAATTTAATAATAACTAACAAGTTGACACTCGTGCAGGTCTATAATTGCATGTCACCTTGCAACACTGTATTGTCTAAATTATTTCTTTTTTTTTTCCCCACAATCTACCAAAAAAGTAGAAATGCTGATGATGAAGGATTATTCCTATGTAAATATTTCTTATTAAAATATCTTATTCAGATATAGACATTTAATGAATGAAATTCAATATTAATTTAGAACATTCTTACTGACAGCTGCTTAGCAGAACAAAAGCTCTTCATTAGATCCAATCTCAAGGTAGTCTTATGCAGATTGCTGACAGGAAAAGAGCCATTCAGGTTCTCCCTCTTCATCTCCAGTTATGGATAGATCTAAATGTGCATCAAGGGTTTTTGTTTGTTTGTTTTTCTGTTTTTACATACATATTTATTAAGAGTATGACTATATTCATTAAAAAAGCTCAATAAGAAAGAACAAATCAGAAAAGTTTTATATATAGTTTGCTCCAAAAGTAATGCCTCCTATTTATTTACATTGAAACTACAACAGATACTAAGAGCACAATATCACTATTTGATAGAGCAAGTTCTCAGCTACAGAACAGTAATTTTCAGCAGTCGCCACCATTAGGTATGCATTTTTTTGCCAGCAAAGAATAAGAGCCTATAGCTACACTAGTGAAATCTGTACCAGCAGAGGCAATCCACTGTTTCACAGTTGCTGTAATGGCAGCATTGCCAGGAAAATGTTGTGCATGCAATCAATCCATCTTTCACATGCCCAAACAGATGGAAGTCAGAATCTGGACTATGTGGTAGGTGAGGTAGAACAAAACTGGCAATGTGCTCCACTGTCTTCAAACTGATATGTGCCCTGGTATTACTGTGTTGCAAAAGTAAGGTTGTCTTCTCTGGCCTGACTCTGGAAGTTCAAGCCTTCGACTTAGTCACTGTCACAATGTAGCAGGCAGAGATTTCTGGCTTGTCCAGGATCCAGGAAATCCAGAAGGATCACCCTTTTCCTATCCTAAAAAAAACATGCAGACTACTTTACCCACTGAGGGCTACATCTTGAACATTTTCTGCAACGGAGAGTTCACATCTCACCACTCCATAGGCTGCCCTTTTGACTTCGGCTTGTAGTGGCAGCACCACGTCTCATCACTGGTAACAATTTGATACAGGAAACTGTCACCTTCAGCCTTGTATTGAATATGACAGGATATGACAGACTTGGATACAGTGTTCTTTCTGTTCGTGGGTAAGCATCCATGAGATGCAAACTTTGCAATATTCCAACATTTCCATCATTGTTTCCAATGCATTGAAGCCAATATTTAGCTCCATACACAGTTCTTTGGTCATTATCATATGCCCTTGCCAATTTGCATTGATGAGCAGATCAAGACACGCTTCATCTTATGGTGCGACGGCTATGCATGGCCATCAGGAACATGGCTTGCCTTTCATGTTGGTACCACCACTGCTGAAAGACAAACCACCTACCACCTCACTGTGTTCACATCCACTGCTTGGTCAACAAGAGTCATTGAATGTCAGTGGGTGCTATTTTGCTCCTATGGAGGAATTCAATGACAAACCTTTGTTTCATACACACTTCCACATCAGGCTACCCCTCTGCAGCCATTTTTCACACAGCAACAAAATCTAACAGAATATTGTCAGAAAGATTCCAACTACCACCATACCACCAACAACCATGTCAGATGTCACGGGCAATAAAATAGGAGGCATTACTTTCAGAGCAGCGCTCATAAAACTCAGGAGGTGCATAAAGTTGGAAAAGAGTAGAAATTTTGATTACTGGGAGATGAGGTTATTAAAATTGTTACTTAAAGGTGTAGTTTGGCGCGATTTTCTGACATATTTCTTACAGAACTGTCTCATTTAGCTGTTTTAATCCTATCATTTAAGGAGAAAAAGAGAGAAAGCTGTTCATCCTGCCTAAAACTTCAGGTTTTTTCCATTCATTGATCACTAATGATATTTAATCTTTAGAGCATGCATTGTATTTACTCACTGTACATTCTTGCCCCTGCCAATAGTGTAGAGATGAATGAATCTGGCCTAAAGTATGGCAAAAGCCATATGAGGTACAAATGAACAAAGTAAATTAGCTACTTAAGCTCTCCCTTTTTTATTTTTTTTTCTAAAAGTGTATCTCAAAAGTCTTTCCATCCATCCTCTGTGTCCAGCAATTAATAATGAAGAGTCAAGTTTTAAGGGGATTTGGTTCAATTTACCAGAACTTTCTGATTGTGACCATGGTTCAAGAATCCCTGTGGTACTGTGGCATGTAATGAAGTAAATATAGGAAACAGCCTTATTCTTGACACATGGAACATTTCTGAAGATGAATTAGATGTACACTATGTGGCTTTCTGAAAAAACTAAGCACACAGAAACAGTTTCCTCACTTACATCTCATGGGTCAGATTTCTCTTCACTTGGATCATAACTGACCACATAGCCATATGGTCCCAGTGAAAGTGCATAAAGAATTCTTCATTCACTTCTTGACACTCTTAATTTAGATTAATGTCATATTGCAGGTATAGTATTTTATGTCACTAAACGTTCATGCCCTTAATGCACCGTTGGCTGGAAATAAATAAAAAAACCCCACAGCATTCTGCCTGTGAACTGCTTCAGTGCCTGATCGCTAGCCTCTCCAACTCTGTATATAAAAGTTAAGCAACATTGCTCAGTTGTGCTGTCATAAATGCATATCCTGTCTAAGTGGATTTGGATTAGACAAAATGTTAATCCTGACCTGAGCTGACAGCATTTATAACTAGCCACACAGGTGACAGGATTTAGGATGCTAATTAGGTGCCATAATGCAATGCTTAACTCATAATTCCACAATCAATGGACTTCAGTGAAAAGCTGGCTTAAGAATTTCCTGACTTTCCTGTATATCACCATAACTACTTGTGAAATTCCGCTCCAAAGCATGTTACTGATCTGATTTGGGTTAAATATAACTCTTCAGAAAATATTTTCACCAACATAGTATGTTGGTATCATAATGATACAGGTCAACCAAAACAACTGGACAGTGAAAAACAGTGGTCACGAGTGGCTATATCACTATCAGCACTGAAGCCATTGTATGCTGCCTGTTAGCACTATAGCAGGCTTGTTTACCTTACCATCTTTTATGTACACTTCAAAAAATCTCATAGCTTCGCATTTTCAAACTTCTGAAAGTAGGCTTCACAGTTTTGTTCTTGGTTTTTTTTTCAGGATAGATGTAATCACAGTTCCCACTGTTTGCCCCAGAAATCTATGCAGGTAGTCATCTCTTGAACCTTCTACTATAATAGTATTAAAGACAGTTGAAACTCTAACCTTAAAAGAACAGTATAAAAGAAGTCAGCTTATTCAGGAATTCCTGGTTTTCAGCAGAAAACCACTCTCTCAGTAGAGGTCTATTTCTTAAAAACTATATGATGAAAATCAGAGAAGAATTCTGTAAAGTGTTATTAGGTCAATTCAATGAATCTTACTCTGAACCTGCAACGCAAACAAAATTTTAAAATAAACAAAAGGCCTGAACTGCTTCACATAGCTCTCAAGCACGTGCATTTTGCAAGTGACAGAAGAAAAAATAGAGGGAAATTTTAAGTTAAGCTCTAGAGCAAAGACAGTGAGACAGATCTAAATATTATTTAAACAAGGCTTCCTCTTTCAAGAGAGTGAGAGGGGAAATGAAACAATTCCACGTCTTGCTAACTCCTACTCATCTGTGAAATATTACACATCAGCATTTTTTGAGCAGTAAAAAAATCTTAGCACTTCAGTGCACAGGAAAGATGATGTTCTGAAGATGAAAACCAGCTGTATAGAGAATGACCTTGATAGTTGTAAAATCATCTTCCTTTGTTTTAGAAATGTAAATGAAGCAGAGGCCTAACAGTAAAGAGCAGAAAGTGGAATTTTACTCGTAGCTCTGCCACTGATTCCTGCACGATCACAGGCAAACTGCTTCAGTCAAAACTTTCACAAGAGGCCACTGTGTACCCTGAGCATTCAGCCTGAGAAACAAAGGATTAGGTTTGTAGAAGTTTAAAGAATCCATAGCTCCTAATGCAAAGAATCAACTTTATAGTTTTAAAAACTCCAGCTCTGGACAAGTATTCAAGATGAGGTACTCAGAAAATAAAGTTGTGATCATTTAACTTTACACATCCAAACTGCTCTGTGCTTTGAGGATATACTGCTGTGCTATAGCACCATGTTGTAAAACAGAGATAATAATATCCAGTCATTTCACAATAGCATTATCAAATGGATACATCAAAGTTTGTGAACTCTGAGATATTGTAGTTTTAGTAAAGCCCATCACTCTTATGAGGAAATCAATAGTATCGCATTCAGAGAAAGATCTCCATGTTGCAGAACAAACTGAATGAATCACTAGTTTAAATGACATACTGGAAAACTTCCCATTAAATGAGCACTATCCATCTCATGACCTGAATAATTCCCAGGCAGGGAATGAGCTGTAGAAGAATAGTGTACATTCACATAATTAAAGCCTGTGTCATAATGAAAACTCACATTTCAGCCCAAATAGTTTAAAAGTTTGGCTAAGCTCATAGCAACAGAATGAAGCCTCTCATAATGAGAAGTTCTGGGAAGCTTAAATAATAGTCTTGCTGTCACATCGAGCATGTTCATGTTTGCACAGTCCCCATGAAACTAATGAAATAATTGGCAAACTAACACAGTACCAGCTGAAACAGAATCTCAGTGCTGGAAGATCAGATCTGTCAAAAGGCTTTATTTATATTGTAACATCTTTAAGACAAAAACGGTCTTTAAAAGAAGTGAGTTTCTTGGTTATTTTTATGTAAGACAAGAATTAAGAGTGTGACAAAATCATATTTGGATAGGATCTGTTCATGAATTCAGTCTAGTTGTAATCACCCAGATCGTGATCTCAAAGTTGGTGCCACTTAATTAGTATTTAAGTGTGTGTACCATAGCTATATTTAATTACAATCCCAGATTCTCATCTATTTTCTGACAGATGATTGCTACTATTAGGCATTCAAACAGCTTCCAAAATCTAGGAAGTGGGAAACCTAACAGGAATAACAATAAGCAATACAGCACACTGTGTCACAAAACAAGCCCATAGTAAATGATAGATTGCAAAAGAAAAAAAGTCAACAAATCATTATCAAAGTATTGAATTTAAAAAAAGTGTCTAAACAAAAGTTTTCTTTCCCCAGTGGTTCTCTCTCCTCTTACATTCTGATCTTACAATTGAGTCTTATAAAACAAGCTTGTGTGGTGGTGCCCATGAGAACCTGATATCACAGATAAAGATGTGGAATCTGAACCTTAGAACAGAGGTTTCTCAGGACAACTCTAAGCATTCCATCCATACTGATATCATATATTATTGACTGCTATACATTACTCTGCTCGTTGTCAGGTTTTGTGATTATGTGGTGTTACTGGCTCCACTGGCAAAACTGAAAAATATTATGATTTTAGTTTCTATCAAAGAAAAGGACGGTAATGTTTGTGGTTAAAATATTAAGTTGAATTACTCTGACCTCCAGTTTCATACACACAGATTATTTTTCCAAGTTTTGATGATTTCTCCCCAATTCCTCCAAACACTCTTCTCCACATGCAGACCAGTGGAAAAAGTTAAATTACTATGAAAAATAATACACAATCCAACCTGCTCAATTTTTTCCACATAAATCATACTACACATTAAACTTAAGAAAATATCTCTTAAAGCTATTTATGAAGTGAGATAGTACCTTAAACCACACTGTAATAAAGATTACTAAAATTAAAAGCCAAGATTCCCAGAGATTATAAGGATATCTTAGGTAATCCTCCTGCATTCTGTAGGAATTTCACAGAAATATCCTCAAAAGCAACACCCTCAGCTGTTCCACTCCACCAAGAGACCTTCCTCATCTGTGGTACTACACCGTTCAGAATGTGTATTAAAATTTACCAACTAGCTACTAGCAAACAAAATGTGCAGACATTGAGTTGTTCTTTTAATTCTCTCTGCAGAAGAAGTGTTTTTGGCCTCTCTCCTCTAGCACACTGATGATTTTCACAAAACACATGGAATCTTTAGGAAAACCATAATTTGGCTGAATTTACCAGCCAAAAATCATGGTTAAGTACTTTTTAATCAAGCAACTAAAAGTTAAAAGGAGACAGTCAGCACAACTGCATAAAATTAATTTATTTGAGAGGATATATAAAATCTGAAGGCTGCTGTTGTGTGTAATCATTGGGAATGAATTTAAATAAAAACTCAGGTCACCTATGAAAGCAACAACGGTAAACATGGCAGAGTGAGACAGGCTGTCAAGTGGGAAGAAATGGTTTGGTATGGAAGGATGTTATATTTTCAAAGTAATTAAAATGTATTATAAAAAAAATCATAATGCACAGAAGTAAACTCATTAGCAAGGGCCCTTATATCAACCAGCATTGGCTTGTCTTAAAAGCACCAGCTGCTAAATCTGATGTAGTTTCAAAAACAAGTTTTAAAAGGTAAGTGAAAAATGCATATGGATATGAAGAGCTGTACATTGGAAGCATATATTCCACATTTCAGCTTTTAATAAAATTGAAGTTACTCCTGCATCTATGAAATAATATGAAAAATAGTTATAGTGGCAGAAGGTGGGAAGAATAAACAAAGATAGGCTACAGTTTAGCTCATGGATTTAAACAACCAAAAGCAAAGTTGTTAACATGTAGCACTAATGCTACAATCACAGCACAGCTCAGTAATATGAAAACCTTGATTCAGCTTATGTACACAAAGGCCTTTTATTTTCACCTATCTAAACATCTTCTTTTACAGACAGGATTATGCTCCTGTGCCTTAGAAGTGAATACATGATTAGACGGAGCCATTTTACTTAGAGCATTTGCCTAATCAGTGCTGCTTTCAGAATTTGTCATATTAATTCAGTCATCCACTGACTATTTTGTTATTTTTAACATGAAAATCTGTGAGAATTGCAGTTCAATTGCAAGCCCTGCTTGCTACATTGATTCTTTGAGTAGTCCATAACTACAGTATACATCAGCACAGTAATAGCTGTAAGAGAAAATTTGACAGGATTCTGCCTAACACGTGGGAAAAGGAAACGAAAAATAAGAGTTCAACAATGAACATGCAAGAAGTGATCTAGTGACCCTAAAGATATGTCTTATAACTTACAGGCATGCTGATTTACCTCACTGTTGGAGATCTCTCTGATAGTTTCTTCTCATACAACACCAATTAGTTTTTTACATTTAAAAAAAAAATAAAAATAATTTAGGAACGCAGTTATACTTATATATCTTGCTTAACAGGAATAAAATTCAAACTGAAATGTTGTAGGGTGAATAACCCAAAAAAACAGTATTCAGAGAAAATAGTGAGGAAGATGGTATATTTTGCTAGGCTTATCTAGATGGTAGACAACCAGTAAACAAAGAGAGCCTCACCTTTTGTAGATGGTTGAGGTTCACCGATAATTCCACAGGGGAGGGATCTCTAACAAGATATTGGTAATATTGGTGGTCTGGGAGATGTGGAGCCAGACTCCCCCCCTTCCAGTCTCACATGTACATTGCCTTCACCTGTGCTCCTGCGGCTGACTCAGTGCTCACCTCAGGTGATCAATCAGTGGTTCAGGCTGTGATTCAACAGTTCCCATACAAGTGTATCAGCTACTTCCGCTGACATTCTAAGGTATCCATTTCCTTCACTAACTTCTTCATGACACTACTCGTAAGTATTTACTTTGTAAGGATTTACTTTGTAAGTCCTATAGTTTGCTTGGTTTAACTGATTATATTGTCATGAGAATTTATGATTCCATTGAAAAATCACACAGTATTTTATGAAGTATCTATCTCATAAATTCAGATCCCTCCATAAAAAGTGTTTTAGTCTCTTCTTGCTGTAAATTAGATCTGCACTTATAGGCTTTACATAACTTAAACATTATCCTTAATAAGCCTCCAAACCTCAAAATTATAAAAATGCCTGCACAAAGTAACAGTAAGAGGAAGCAGTAGAAATTGACAGGGCTTTTTCCAAGTGATCACTACAGTTTAAAATATGTGGTATGTTTAACCTCATACAGAATTTTTCATTAAAATCTCTGCTCAACTTCTCATTTTGTTTAATAGATGACAAGGTCCAGAATTCTAAGTCAAGAACTAGAGAAATCATGGAATGCAAGTGCTTGAGACATACAGGTATTGCCAGTGAGAACACTAAGCAAGAGGGAGATTGTTCTGCAAGTGGGAGATCAGTGACAGTAGATGGAATTATGACCTAAAGAACAGAGCTGATGTGAAAGTCAGAAGACAAGAATGAGGTACAGAAATACTTAGTATGAATGATAACAAGACTGAACTGCTCAGTGTCATAGAATCTTTTGAGTTGGTACTTAAAGGTCATCTAGTCCAACTTCCCTGCAATGAACAGGGACACCTACAGCTAGATCAGATTGCTTAGGGCCTCATCCAGCCTGACCCCCCAGGGACAGGAATTCCACCACTTCTCTAAGCAACCTATTCTGGTACATCACTAACCTTATTGTAAAAAACTTCAGCCTTATATCCGATCTAAATCTTCCCTCCATTAGTTAGAAGATATTTTCCTTTGTTCTATCACAACAGACTCTGTCTGTCTGTCCCCTTCTTTCTTACAACCCTGTTACGGTTTTATGATTTTTGTTGTATTATTGATATTCCATATCATAACATCATGTGGTGTATTGGGAGTTAAAGAGTTAATGCTCCAGCTGCATTCTGGGTATTCCCGTCTGGGAACCGAACTCGGGCCACGGCAGGGAGAACGCCAGCTCCTAACCACTAGCCCAAGAGCATTAACAAACCCCCTACAGATACTGAAAAGCCTCTCTCAGGTGACCCCAGAGCTTTCTCTTCTCCAGGTTGAACACCTCTAACTCTCTCAGCTTGTTGTCAATAGGGTAGGTGTTCCATCCCTTGGGTCATTTCTGTGGCCCTTCTCCAGGTGTGTTCTAACAGGTCCACATCTCTCCTGTTCTGTGGACTCCCACACCTGGACACAGTACTCTAGGAGGTACTCACCAGTCCTAGAGCAATGAGTGGAATCTACCATGTAGATGCAGGATGGAGAGGCAGCTACTTGTCAAGACTGAGACCAGTCTTCAGCCCTAGTAGACCAGTTATGATCACATAGACTAGCTGTAGTTGAGTCTTGAAAGAAGCCATTAACACCAATGCCTAGTGGAATTTTGTGAACACGGGACAATCTATATGCACAACCATAATATGAACACTTAAAATATATTAGCTATTACTACAGACAGCATATAACAGGCAAACTGATTAGATCACTGAATGCTTTGAGCTGACAATGACCTCATAGCCCATTCTTGCTTTCTGCTTTTTAGCCTTGTCTTCATTTCAGAGGTAGATTTTATTCTGATACACAAGTTTCTCTAGATACTTAGATGTATTGCTTGAAATAAGCAGTACTTTACATTTGAAAGCATGTGGCTGCAGACAATTTATTTTAGATGCCATAGCAGAAAAAGTGTCTGTATGCAATGCCTGTGTCAAGCCATCAGCACAGAAGTAGACACAGTGAAGAGAGTAATGGTGTATTATTCCTCATCTGCAGCTGAGAACAAGTCAATTGACAAAAAAGGTGAAGAGAGGTGTGGGAAATACAGAAAGGCAGTAGAGAGACAGAAGTTTCATAGCAAGTGTAACAAAAAAAAAATAAAAAAGGTATGAAATACATTTGATACAGGTGAAAGACGTCAGTTTATTGCTTTTTATTTATAGACTTGCGCTGTTGTGTATAGTGCTTTGTCATATAAAAATTAAACTGAATCAGAATTGGTACAGGGAGAATATCAAAATGACCAAAAATAGCAGGGAAAGGAAACTCCTTTATTCTTTGCCCACTTCAGGAAGCATACAAAGAATCCTTCTAAAGAAATATTAATTCGCCTGCTAATGAGTCCTGGGGTGGGGGGGTCATCGTACAATTTAGGGTGCTCTGCCAAGAACTAGCAATAAGCAGATAAAATTTTTGTTTAAAAAAGCAAATGTGAAAGGCTACAGAATATATAAGAGAAGAATTCACATCGGGCTTATGTGAAGAAGACTGGAGATTGCACCATTTTCCCCACATTCTGACCCAAAAATGCAAGCACATAATGCCAGCGCATATCAACTTCTTAACAGAAATGAAGTGAGTTCTGTGCACATAAATAAACCATGCTAACCTCTGCAAAGTTGATTACAGCCCTATTACTTGTTTACCTTTCTTTTCTGTAAAATGTACACAAGGCTTGTACGCAGATAAGGGATCTATTTGTTGTACTGTGTCTGTGGATTTCCACTCATATGGAATAATTCACTATAGCAATGCTTTGAAGTTAATGAACCTCCACAGTCCATTTGAGATAAAAATACTACATTTCTACTTTTAATATGATATAAGTAAATTTTCAGTTGAGTAAACAACTTGCAGGTTTTATTTCTGGTACTAGTACTGCAGGAACAGAAACAGTGATTTCTTTTCATACATTTGAGATGTAACATATTACTATAAACTCTGACTCAACAAAAACTCCCCAAATAATCTTTTATTACTTTTCCTGATTTTCAAAAATGAAGACTTCCTTTCTCATAACACAGAGGAGAGCTTATTTTTATTTCTAGCATTGTGAAACAGGAATAGTTTATTACAAAGTACTTGATAGAATCACAGGCATTGTTTACATCTGCAAATGATTTTGAATTCTGATAGACTTTGATTCACTTTCACAAAACAGGAAAATTAGTTTTTAGATTGGATGGGAGAATATGAACTTTCAGGAAAACAGAGAACTTGAGAGTATTTCTAATGTGAACTGTTCCAGCAGAGAGGAAGAATAAAATGCATTTTCCTAAAGGATAGGGAGTTATTTTTACATATCGTTTTTCCTTATACATCAATGCTTTTACTTTTTTTTTTGCCTTCCAATAAAAGTGCTATGGGAGAGAATTCATGTTTTGGTTGAACACAGAACAAGCAGCAATCTGAATTATATACTCAATACAAGTCTCATGCAAAAATGATGAAATAAGTGTAAGATGACTAACCAAAGCAGATAATTTGTGAAGCAAAGTTTTACCTAAATTCAGTATTTACAGGCAATACAGAGGAAATGGAAATACATTAAAAAAGATGAAATTGTAAACTAGATTGTCCAAGTTTAAATAAAAATATAAACTATTATGATAAACCTATGTTAAAAATATAATCAGCCATTGTCACTGTAATGTTAGACAAAAACTTAGAAACAGGTGAGGAAACAGAACCTGGAATGGAATTTCTTACAGTACTTTAAGCACAAGAAGCCCAGCTCTGAGTCTTTTGCTGGTAACAAGAGTTCTGCTGAATTCAAAACAAGCAAAGAGTAACTCAGAGAATTGTGGGCTGCAGGACTAGACTTCAGTCATTATTTTACCTAAACAAAATAGAGCTTCATTTCTGTAAGGGTGGCATGAACTTTGCGATGAACTGCTATGTAACGGGGAGGTCAAAAGACTACTGCTGCTGTGCACTAAAGAAGCAACCACTTAATCTCAGGTAACATACAGGTATCTTACTGACAACTTATAGTGATCGTGTGATGCTATAATGTAATGGAAAGTACAGCAACAATAGTGGAGTGGCAAAGTTCTCAGCTGCAGCAAATGCAGACAAGCCCAAATGCAGCAGACATGGACAAAGAAACAAAGGAAAAGAACTGCTTACCTTTGGAAGGCCTCAGGTAGGTAGGAATCTTCAGTGAGCTACCCTTGCTTCCACTGCCAACCCTTAAATGAAGTCTGGTGAGGAGTGGATCCTGTCT
Organism: Odontophorus gujanensis; assembly: GCA_013399175.1. NCBI lineage: Eukaryota > Metazoa > Chordata > Aves > Galliformes > Odontophoridae > Odontophorus > Odontophorus gujanensis. Next base: position 13,495 of record VXAB01013504.1, read on the forward strand.
GCACCCCTTCCGGTCACTCGGGTACATTGCGTGTAGCTGAGCTCCCCTGGGTTGGTCCTACATTCCTACCAGATTCTCAATCACTGTTTCAGGCTGTGACTTAGCATTGCTGCTACAGATCATTACAAAAGAAGTAGATGTTTATAGTCAATTTATCATCCTTGTGTTTTCATACACAGAGACACACACAAAATATTCAATTCCTGTATTTTTTCCTAATGCCAAGGTCTTAACCTAACAGAAGTATTTTTCAAAAGATTTAAGGTTTAAAATCGGGTAAAGACTGTTCAGCTTTGCAAGGATAAACATTTGCATAATAGAGGTGCAATTCAACATTTTCTAGCAGTAAAATTTCTCCTGAAATACCTGATTTTTCCACATGAAAATACGATAAGAACAATCAATGCTTGAGATTCAGTTTTAAGTTTATGGAAACAGGTAAAGCAAATAAGAACCACAAAGCATTTTGTTCTAAAAATTAGAAAGGTTTAAGCATATTCAGTGTTCTATTATTCTTAATCAACAGCTTACCAGTCTTCAGTTTGAAGTACAGTGGGAATTACAATGGCCATAATTGATTTTGGTTTGCTTAAAAATACAGGTAGTGAATCTTCTAAAACTGCTCTGGCCTAATCAAATGTCTGGCAGAAGCTGATGCAATGCCTGTCATCATTTGCAAGGACATGCAATGATGTGTGATGCTACACTTTTCCTTTTGGATGGAGGCAAGGGAATAGGGTAACACAAATGCATGTGAAAGATAGCTGACATGAAACGAATTGTACACCAGGCATCATCATTTGCAGAGATAAGTTCTTTTAGCAAGCTGAACGCCTGGGGGTAATAAAAGAAGACTGAGGAAAATTAACGTGTCTTCAACATGATCTTCATCATTCTAATAAGTTCTTTAGTTACACATACCCCTCCTACTGCTAAGTAGGTGGCTATATAATGAGTCATTCTGCAGAATATTATCACAAAATCTGATTACTTGCAAAGTGGCTTCTGCTTAATCCCTTCTTATCTGTGCAAGTACCCAACATTTTGTAATTTCTAAGCAAATTCAAAAAGTATCCAAGGGAAAACAATGTAATCGAATGGTAAAAAGGCTGTCACTAGTCAGAAGTATTACCAGAAATTCAGAATTGGTACTTCTAAAATGATCTCATTAACAGGTGATCCTATACTAACCATATAAAGACAACAAGCTCATTTGATTTCTTTCTTTCATTGGAAATTAATACTCAGTTGTTAGAGGCAGATATTCCAAAGATTGTCACCAGACTCACCATCCTATTTCCTCTTCGCTGTTCTGAAAATCATTTTGGATCCTGCCACCCTTTTTTTATCTTACCCTCTTCTCTCACCACCCTAAACTCTCCTCAGAATTGACATTACATACCTTATCAATCACAGTATTTTTGTATGCATTTTTAAATTATATCTTTTATTTAAAGAAAAAAAAGAAAAAAAAAGGAAAAAAAAAAGGGCTTATACACCAGCGCAGAAAAAAACAGTTTGTCTGAAAACATCAATTTTCTATAGAGGAGATGAGATTTCTTCTCATATTATAACACACGCAATAACATGAGTTTGTTGCCAGAAGAGCTAAATACACATGTATACTGCTTCTCTGGGCACTGCAAGAAACTGGCATAAACTCCTAATGCGGCTGGTACTGAGTAGTGTTCAGGCCTAGCTAGCAGCAATAGATGTGCCACGTTCTTCCTGCAAATATATATGTATCAAAATCTTCTGCATCTCTTAAGGCATTTTAAAGCTTGTTGATTCCACTACATTGTTTTCTATCTCATTTCTTTAAATTTTATTTCTAATAATCTTTGTTTTGTTAACTTTAAGTTCTTTCATACATTCATTCGCTCTCCTTTTTGTCATGAACCTTGCTATATATGGTTTTCTATGTTTGACTGCTTATGTTCCACTATATGACCCTACCCATCTCACTTAGCTTGTCTCTGCATTCACTCAGCACTTGCCAACTGACATAAACTTGTTTTAGTAATGGCTTGAAAATGTTAAAACCTGCCTCAGGCTTTTACAGTTCCTTCTTGCCCCCACAAAAGAAAAAAAGAAAAGAGCATACCATTTCAGTAAGCATAATTAGTGTCAGGTGAAAAAGCTCTTGTCTGGGGATTTCCCTTTTTCTTTTTTAAAGATTTTGGAATAAGTATCTGAGAAAAGAAGATGAGAATCTCAAAGATATGAGCAGAAGTGGCATTAATAATCACCAATTAAACTGAGCATTGTGTTTCTTAATGTACTACTACACAGAGAGTCAGTAAAGTCGAGCCCAACTTTCTTACTAAGCTCTGATTTAAGCTTTGAAATAAAGCTAAGGCATACTCAGAATAATTCTAAACTTTTCTACAAGAACAAACGCGTGAGGTAAAAAGAAGATATTATTTACAGACCACTATTCATCTGGGATGGAAAGAAGGATAACTTAAAAAAGAAAACACATCACCTACAATATATAATATTCTGTAATTACTTTCTCTAGCTAAAAATATTAGGGATTTATGACTGTGCAACAGCCTGGCTCTGCAAGGTAGGAGGGCTGCAAAACACAGCATCCTCTCTGCAACCAGCCGCACCTGGGGCAAAGGCACACAGAGTTAAAGTGGGGATTCTGAACTCTCAGGCCTGCAAAACTCTTCCTGGCATATTCTTTTGCTAATTATATAAATTATTATATTGCCTTCATAACCTGCTCTGTCATTTGTAGCTGTTGCACTGTTGAGATGAAAACAGACTGAAGGAGTTATTTTGAAGTTTTTTCATTATGCAAAATAATTACTTACAGCACTTACAGCTTAAGCTTAATATTCTCTGTTCATTTGCAGAATAGAGACTTAATATAAATAGAGGTTGATCTTTGTGCCTGAACTTACACATTAGAATACTTCATACATATTGTATATATATGGAGAATATATCTGTTTTAACTTGCAGCTCAGATAACAAAACTCAACTCATTTGTCAACAATCTGCTGGCTGACAAAAATACAAAAAGAAAGAATTCTTTGGCAAGAGTAATTTTCTACAGAGAATGCTTGCTGGATACTTGGCTCCTGAAAGATGCTCCAAAAGCTGTGAATATACTGGGCATTTATTCCCATTTGTAATTGTACAGAAGACTGTGACCTTTCTTTTGACAAGCACACCCCACAGCTGTTTTACGATGATCTCATATTGCATTAATATGTTAATATGTATGGACTCTATCTCAGAGGAGAACAGTGGAACCAAATATACAGGGAGGATAGCGCAAGAAAGCATTCAAACTAGTGTGCCATTATTTGTTTTGGGTAGAAAAAATATCAAACACTTGAGTTTTGACAGCTTCATAAGGATTTGTTCCTTCTTCTAGCTCAGACAAGTTTTAGCACTTGGGTAACAGCCTTTAGTGCATAATAGCTGAGGACTGCCAGAAGATTTTAACAAAGCCCTCTTTTCAGCAGTAGATACACAGCCTTTCTCTCTCCACATCAGGGCAAGAAGCCCAAATTTAGTGACTGTTGAGAACCTTGTACTAGACTGCTCTCCTTTCTAAAAGCATTCCACTGTGGAATTCGAAGTGATCAAGCAGTTTGAGAAAGGGCAGTCTCAGTCTGGGCTGAATACAAATCAAATATATAAACCAAGCTGCACATCACTCACACTTAACTGCTGATAAGTACTGACAGCAGTATGTACAGCCTTTTCCCTTTCCTTGGTCATCTTCAAAATAATTACACTCCAGTTCTGCTCTAGTATGACGATGCTCTTGACAAAACACTACCAGGTCTCAATAGGTTGAAGGGTTATATATTAGGGCTATTACTGAAAACAAGGATTAAAGAGTATCTGTTATCTGTTGCAGGTTTGTTTTTAAAAGAATTGCAGTAGTAAATATTAAATTCAAGTCCTAATTTAATTTCCAAAGTAATTCTATGCTTTCAAAATGATTAAGCTATTATTCCTTTCCATCTTTAAAGTATGAAAAAAAAAGGGAAAGAATTCATCACTTTTGACCCCAATTAAGACTTCAAATGATTTCTCTCAAATAGGTGGTTTAAGAAAGCCATGTAGTTTGTCTCCTTAAAGGTAACTTTTTTTTTTTTAATCCAGACTCAGACTAAAAAGAACAAAACAATGGTAAAGGAGGGAAGGAAGCTCAACTATTTTGAAGCTAATCAATTTTGTAAGAAGTCTCAGTAGGAAAAAAAAGTAGCAATTGTGTCAGTGATTTTGCAAGTCAAAAAAATTAACGAAAAGCTAAAACCTCAGATGAGTGTTAATATCTGCATTAAAAGAGCAGTTCTGAAATCAGGTATAGATCACAAATGTTTTCTAATTGAAAAAAAGTGTTTTTTCTTCCACTGCAGTTATAAAAGCAAGCAAAACCATTTTCCAAGCCATTTATGCTACCACATTCCCTCTGAATTAAATGTTTGATTTGCAACTTTTTAAAAAAGTTTTAAGGAGATGATGAGTCTTAAAAGGGGTGTTGTTTATGGATGAAGACTGTAATCCAACTTCTGCCACTCAAGATAACCAGCACTGTAGTGGTCATGCTGAGTGAGATAACATGGGGAAGGTAATCTACAACTAACAAAGTTTCAAATAAATAAATAAATAGAGAAAGTAAGCTTCTGCCATATTGAGCTCTTAATTGCATATAACTTACTGAGGGATAATCTCTATTTTTCATGTGAAAACACAATACATATAAATATTTTTAAAGGGTAGTGAGCCTAAAATATGAACTTACCTAGAATATATATTTGAAAAATTTCACAGTAATAGGAAAAACTAAAATAAAATCTGTCAAGAGGTAAATTATAAGATATTTGAGTTGGATTTATTCAGATTTTTGCCTATGCTACACCAAAGTATAGTAGCTGTGCTTGGATTGCCTTAATGCAAGAAGACCTTCTGATAGAAATTTTACAAGTATGAGAATAATTATGTTCTCTGACCTATATTTTTCATATCTCAAACATTATGAATACAAGGGTGATTTCTACTTGCATTCTACAGTTTTGAAAGTGTACTAATTGCAAGACATAAATGCAAATTGCCTAGATGGTCACTATCCAATTTCTAATGGGCTGATGCTCATATAAAAATCCAACAGTATCAGCAACAAGCTGGCAGTTACTGGTAGAATGAGAGGTGTTGAGAAATGATTTGGCTCACAGATGAACATCCTATTTAACTGCAGGGAAGATCAAATTAAGTCAAGGTCAAGTATGGGACAGAGCAGCTGTGCCATGCAGCAGATAAGGACTGCCTGTATATATATAGTAGATCTGTTTTGATTTTCTAATTATGAGATCTAGAACTGCTGCAGGAAGAAAAGGGGCCTCTTTGACTCTTAGCCTTTCACTTTTGCTTCTCCAGGTTCAGTTCCCACCCAGGCCACCCAAAGCCCTCGTGGTACAGCAGCAGCCCCCTTGCATTTACAAACTCACTTCAGCAGCCCGTCTCTGGTTTACAAGAGACACTTCACAGCTTTCCAGTATGGTAGAATAACAAATTAATCTTTCCCCATTGTATAAGAAAGATGCTAATATCTCCCTAACAGAAAAAAGTGACTGGAGTAGGCAGTAAAAATCTTGCCTGCAGAAAATTTTACTCTCTGATGTAACCCATCTGGAACTCTTACTAATCACTACAAACGCATGCTTTCAAAATTGAGTGGTTTGGGGCTCTGTAGTGCTTTGGCTTCATAATCTATAATTTTCCTATTTTAGTAAATGAAAATAAATCAATTTATTGCAGTTAATGTGCAGGTACCAAAAAAGGTGCCTGTAATTTTTTGGTATCCATCTGTTCTCCTCTTACTCCATCTGTTTCCTTCACTCACTGCACTGAAATCCTGCTTCATGAAATGGAGCCTAACATGTTCATGCAATGCAGTGTAAGTTACCTAGTTACTCAGCTGAAAGATGTTTTCAGGATAAATCATTGTCCTTGTAGTCAGTAGAAGGCACAGGCATCGATTTTGTTGTTAATATGTCTGAGTAATCCTTTCAACAAAATATATAACTGTCAGTAAATTTCCTCTAATTTCAGATGGTGCACTTCAGAATAATACCATAAAGGCTCATCACTTTAATCAGTTATTGATTACACCGTGGGGACTTTCCACAGATTCCACTCAACACTGCTTTTAAAATGGTAAGTACCTGTATAACCATATGATGTTATAAGTTATTTCAGATTTTTATATCTAGTACAACAGCAGAAATGCACAATATTAAATTATTTGATTGGATAGTACAGTTTTTGTTAAACTGTGTTGACCGACTTTGTTTATTTTTCAATTAAGCTTATCCATTCTTTGGTCTGATGATAACTAAAGATTTCTATTTGTCTCTTTACACTAAATATAAGTTTTTAAAGGAAAAAGAAAACAATGTCCCCTCTCCCTCCCCTGTTGCAATCCAAGATGGAAGATACAAGATAAAGGCTAATTTCAGTGGGAATTTTGCATAGTATATTCTACAGATACAAAAGTCACTGTTAAAACTATTTTTTCTGTTGGATACTATAAACAAAAGACACTTCTTATCACATCATTAAAGCAGTGTGATGGGGTCATTACAAGGTCAGGTCAGGAAAGGCTTTCTCTTTTGTTTTTTTTTAATAATCTCACACTCCTTTCTTTTCTAGATTACTTCAGTGTCTTAAGTAGCTTGTTTAGTGTATTTTTATTTTCATTATCATCATATTAAAAGGGCATAATCATTGTTTATTTGCAACTACAAAAGACTTGACTAGCACTGAATTTATACAGAATACAAAAGTACTACCACAGAATACGTTTCATCTAAGCACAACTCAAGCTCAGGGTAATATTAACTCATCTTGTAACTTTTTTTAGAATCCCATATGTGATTTTACCAAACATCAGTTGTATATTGAGTCAAAAGCAGTAAGTTACCTAAATCTGTTGAGACATAGAAGGAGCCTTTTTTAATATAAGGTAGTTTAAAAATATGAAGTGTAAACTTAAGTTAGAAATGTTTTTCCAAAATAACAAATGGCAACAAGTGCTGGTAGTGGCATTCTGAAAAATATAATTTTCATGTTTGAGATCCATTAAAGTGATGTAGGAGACTGAAAACAGGGATTCCAATTCTTATAATCTTCAGGTGTACATTTAAGTAATTACAGTCCATAAATAAATTCTCCATTCCGTAGAGTGAGTTTAAAGTATTTACAAACGAAAGCAATAAACAAATGTCTGATATTAGTTATACAGAAGAAAAAAAAAAAAAAAATCAAACTTATGTACTTCCTACAGTGTTTTAAAAAGCATTAATAGTAAACTATTTGTGTAAAATTAAAGTGAGAAAACACTTGCATGTGAGAAAACATGCATTTATTTGACACCTGCAAGCCAGTTTTTTTGTTTTTGTTTTTATCTGCTGTATAAATAGAAATTAATTATGGAGAATCTAAAACATAATGAAGCCCTAGAAAATGAGAAAATGTGTCTTTTTAAAATACACTCAAAATAGTGTGAGTAAATCTGTACCACGCAGATAAACAATCGCTAAATACACTGAACAGCAATTCTTTTTGCTTCTAGTCTTCTATAAAAAAGTGCTGGTTAATGTTCCACTAGCTTCACTGAAAGCAGGGTGAGGCCCTGACACTTTCACTAGTTATATTTTCCAGCCCATAGAGCATCACTATTAACTGTGAATGTCAAAACCCATACAGGCTCTAGTGAAAAAACATATTCAGTCTTCTAAATAAATGCCTGAGCACTGACTTTTAAGTGAAGGCAGAAATCAGTAAGTCAGGTTTTGTTCATGCTGCTTTCTTACTATAAAACAGTGGTTTGGTGAGTGGTTAGGAACATAACCTGTTCCTTCCTGGGAATTCAGTCTAAGCTTTCTTTTAAAATAACTTTACTCTGCTACTTTAGCTTTAAATGTAGCTTCAGAAACAAGTATGTTCCAGAGCTAATTTCCAAACCCTGAAGCTGACACAATATAGCAGTCAGGAGCAAGGTTGAAATTTCAAGTTAATACACTGAGTCAGTCCTGTCGAGACGGATGTTACAACTTCTCAGTTTCAAAAAGTGGCTTGCTGCTGCTACCTGACTGACAGCCTTCGGAAAGCACTGCTTTCCCAACCTCACTGCAGAAGTGCATATCAAGCTGTTTCTTAGAGCAAATAGCAACCTGATTATATATTGGAGAAAGGAGGCTGACAAAGAAGAAATGGAAGGTAGTTTGGTCACTCAGAACCAGTGAGCACTATTAGAGAGACAGAAATGGAACCGAGTGCAGGAAGGTATCTTCCTGGGGAACAAGGGGGAGGAGGCTGCTGGATGGATCTGCTGAGCTCAGAGAACTTCAGAGGTTGCACGCTATAATTCAGATAATTAAATATAACTGTGGGTTTATCTTCATTATTTTCAGACATCTGGTCTAAAAGAAGGGAGATTAAGAAGCCAGAAATTACTATTCTTCACAGGCAGAGTCACCCAGGAATCTGATTTGTGTGACTGCAGTTACTTGCATATGCCAATCCTCCAGGATCCAGCACTGAGCTACAATTTGGAGTTTTAGCACCACAACAACCCAGCAGTCAAAAAATCTGTCCCATTAGAACAGTGTACAATCTGACAATCTGCTACGCTGCATTACAAAATCATCATGGGAGGAAATATCTTTAGGTTTGACTTAACCAACCATCTGCCTACACAAAAAGTCAAAATTTGTAAGCTTACATACAATGTTTTGCTGCCCAATTGCAGCCATTAAGCATTATTCCTTTCCCTCACCCTTTACTTTAAAAAAGAGACTATTTTCTGTCACTTCATATGCATTTTCTGCAAAGAAAATAAGCAAAAGCAATTAGGCATGCATCAGCATGCAAGAAAGCATGCTCTGGGGTGAAATAATAACCCAGGGCACATACTTGCTATTTGCTGCTACCCTGAAGTGTAGAATATCTGCACAATTATAGGGCGTACTCAATGGCAGCAGGAGGCAGCACTTGTACTTTAGCCTGCTCCTACTCTCTCCCTTCACACATCGTTTTGAACCAGATGGATATTAGCCTAAGTAGCATCTACACAAGTTCAAATAAATTACACATTCTTAGTTCTAACTTCCCACTTCAGTACAATGTTTTCATCTGTCCTGAATTAAGAACCAAATGAATCATGCACGTCTAAGTGGATGCATTGGACATGCTAAATAAGGAATAGGTATAATCATTTATAGCAAAAGCAATTAGATCACAAATAATGTGCTTAAACACTTAAAGCACCAATTGTTTAATTTCCAGCTACTTGAGACTATGAGACCATTACTTGAAAATTCAATAATGTTTGGTTTATAGAGAAGCAAACTGCAAGATTTTAGCTTTCCATGGTTAATTGATCACACTTTCTTTCACTCTTGTTTTTGGATTTTATTGTTAATGGAAAAAATCTGCTTATTAATACTGAAAGCTGAAAATACAGTGTGAAATAAATTGAACTTAATAATGAAAAACAGGGCCTGTTGCACTTTTTAGTCATTTTTCATATTTAATTAACCGAAAACTTACAGTTCTGAATTTTAATTCACTGATAAATAACTTCATTAAAACAAAATTATGATTGCCTGTGGTGTTACACATCCTTCCAGAAGACTGAGTTTAAAAACCTACAGACTTTAGAGGGAGAGGATGGCAAGAAGTAAATGCACAAAGCAATCATGGTCTGCTTCCCTCAAAGCAAAATTTCCTGTACAAATTCAAATTGAATATGATCCTGGAGGTGAGAAAGGAACAGGCATTACGTAAAGCAAGTTGTGGGAACAATGACTGGTGGAGCCTTGAACAGGGAATAAGAGAATCCTTAAGGCAGGAAATAGAGAACAACTATCAACAATAATTTAGAGAAAAAAAATAAAAATGTTGACAAAGTGTTCATAGAGCCTTTTAAAACAGACGGAAATAAAGTGGAAGGATAAAAGAGGAATTACCAGTCAGTGCAGGGATATGTCTTTTTCCAACTCTCTCAATTTAAGCAGCAAGTTAAGCATCATCATAGGATATTTATATCCTTCTCAAATAAAGTTATGAGCAACAGTCCTAATGCCATGAACATGACATAAGTTGCTTGGCTATGCCTGGTTCTCTCTGCTGCTGAATAAAATATTGCAATTAATGCAGCAGAAGACTTTTTTATGATGCAACTTGAGATGTACAACAATTCCCTTTTAAATTTGGTTGAATGTGATTTCTGCAACCTCAAAACTGGGTGATGGCAAGAATAAACTCACTGACAATTGTGACAGTAGAGTATTCACGACGGCAACAGTTAGTGATGCATGTATATGCTAGATTTAGGCCTTTGTAGAGAAATCTCAGACTTGGCATGAAGATTCTTCAGTTTGATAGGCAGCAACAATAATCTGCACTGATGTTTGGCTTTCTGTAATGATGATACCTACACTGCAAAGTAGAGAGATGAAGTTTCCCTTTACTCAGACACCACATCTCATGTAAAGAAATAGCATTTGCTTGTTTTATTTATACAAGTTTAGATATACATACAAAAGGAACACTGAATGCAGCTCTGTTTTGTTCTCTAACAGAACACCAGATGAAATGGGTGAAAGGGAAGTGTACGTAGGCCCAGTCCCCAGTTAAGTTTACATATGTCTATGACATGTCACTGAAGGTACCCCAAAACTTACCATTATAGAGGCAAACCTATTACTTGCTTTATTGTGCTAAACCATTTACAGAAGCTCATCCTCCTCCTTGTACTCCCTCTGCTTCAGACTGTCTGAAGGGGAAAGAGTAAATAAATGTAGGCCAAAACATTTCTCCTCACACAGCAGAAACATCTTTACACAAATGCTGAGGAAACACTGTTCTGTGTTTCTGATTCAAGTTCCTTGCAGGACAGAAAACAAACGTTCAAATGATGTGCACAGGTTAGCATCTATCTCATCCTCAGAGCAGTCAGCTCTTCAGAGCCAACTCATCCATTTTAAGGGAGGAAAAATATAAAAACCAGACACAAAACCCACACAACCTCTTTCACAATATGAAACAAAAAATGTGACAGAAAAAATATGGGGATGTGTGTTGAACAAAACACTCTTCTCAATCTATGACATTAATGAACTTCACTTTGAAAAACATTTTTAAGATGTAACATGATGACTTTAAAAAAAAAAAAAAAGCAATATAAAGATTAAAACATCTAATTAATTCAAGACAGTAAGGAAGATTTTTACAAATCTTGGGCATACCCAAATGCTCATGTTTCTAGGAGTACCCAAATGCTCATGCCGGACTGAGAATTACAGAGTCAGGAGCTTTCCTGGCCAGGCTATTGAAGCCATCTACTGTCTATTTCTCACGTTAAACATTTACCCATTCACCCTTCCTACCAGTTTGGTCTGAGTCTGTTTTCTACACTGTAGCTTGTATGGTGCTGTGTTTTGGATCTGTGTCTAAACCAGTGTTGATAAGACACTTCGCATTGTAGCCATAGCTGTTGCAGTGCTTACCCAGCATCAAGGCCTTCTCTCTCACATGCTATCCCTCTCAGCTACTAGGCTTTGTGTGCACAAGGAGCTGGGACGGGACACTGTCAGGACACTGACCCAAACTGACCAAGGTGATATCCCATAACTTATGACATCAGGATTGGCAATGAAAATATCAGGGAAATGACAAAATGTAGAACATTTGGAGTTACAGGCTTGCCTTCCCAAACAAACAGAAAATACTATGGTAAGCTTTCCTGGAATTGGCTAAACCTCTGTCTTCTGGGGTTAACCCACAACCAATACTTAAAATACCCTTTTTTTTTTTTTTTTATTAGTAGCAAAAATAACAACGTATGTCTTTATTTTCCTCTTCCACCTCTTTTTTTTTTCTTCAGTTATTACTAGAAAGCTGAATGCATTAACGAAGAGCTACCATGCAAAGAATACAAATGTCAGGCTTACAAGATCACAAAATATTTGTCTCTAACTCTGGCAACTTAGTGTAGAGAAAAAGTACCCTGAGTACAAGTGGTCTGAACTGCATAATCTGTCTGGTTTTATTAATATTTCATTCACACTTCTGCTTCTACTCCACTCCTACAGACCCCCTCAGCTTATTAATTTTTTGTTTACAAGGTAATTGAAAATGTAGCCAGGAATATTAGTCATTTATTTTATCTGTGACTAACAGAATAAAAGGCATTCATAGGAGCAGATGACTCCTCAAATCCCATCCTGAGAGACATAAGCTAATCCACTACACTGATAAAGAAAGATTGATTTAGATTCAAATATACAATAAAAATCCTCTAAAATAATTTTTCATATATAGACAAAAGCTGAATCAAAAGATAAATTACATTACATAGCTGAACACGGAAATGAAGTGGTTCAAAATTGCATATGCCAAACTAGATCAAACTCCCACTGTCTTCCAATGGAAAATACAAATTTATGTGCAGTAAAATATCATGCAAAAACATTTACCTATTCCCAAACTGTACTTCGCTGTTTAATATGCACAAAAATAAGTATGTTCTGTACTTGCATTTATTCCATTCATAATAACTGCCACATTAGTGAATAATAAACATTCAGATAGTTTGAAAACCAGTTTTCTGATAGAAATGCATTAAAGATATAAGCTTATGTCTTACTAGCTGTCAAAATTTAAGCTCAGGGAAAGATAAGTAATGTGTTATTGTTTGCAAAATAAATAAAAAATAAGTAATAGCCATCTCTACTATTGAAATTTTCATTAAGTCCATGTAAGATCTCTGGAACGTGTCTCCAAATCATCCAACTATCTGCAATAATGACAAAATTTTGCAGAGAGGAATCATTTGATGAATTTTTAAAATATTGAAGAGAAAAGAAGTTGAGAAAGCGGTTGCAAATATTTTGTGTTTTGTGAATTTATTGTTCCTCCAGGAACAGAAAAGAATTTCAAGCTTTGAAGACTAAAATATGCCACTAGAAATTATCTCCCCTGTGTTCCAGGTAAAATAGTACCATATAGAGGCAAAGCAGACAAGTAGACTAGGTAAGACACCCCACACAATATCAGTGAAGTGGTTAAGAGGGAGGGCAGGGAGTAAGAGGAAAGTTTAATTTTGAAATTATTTTACTGTCATAGGAGAAAAGAGAACTTTTCACGTGATACTACTGCCTCTCAAACATTAATCCCATAGATCAACCAAAAATAACACTCAGTCTGCCTTCAAAATTAATCTGGGAAATACATGTAAATCTATAAGGAACACAGAGCCTGCATACAACTTTTTTTTCAGCACTTCTACTGATTTAAATGATCAGCTACATGGACATTCTTAGACAGATAACTCTGCAGACCAAATGAACATATTCTCACCCTCCTCTTACCTTTTTCTCGAAAACTCAAGGGGTTGCCATCAGAGATCATAAAATGATAGAAATGGTTTGAGTTGGAAGGGACCTTTAAGATCATCATATTCCAACCACCCTGCTATAGGCAGGGACACCTACTACACCAGGTTGCTTAAAGCCCATCCAGCCTGGCTTTGAATGCTTCCTGGGAGGGGGCACCCAGAAGCTTTCTGAGCATTCACAACCTCACTGAGCAACCTGTTCCAGTGTCCTACCACCCTCATAGTAAAGAATTTCTTCCTGATATCTAGTCTAAATCTACACTCTTCCAGTTTAAAATCATTTCCCCTCGTCCTGTTACTACATGCCTTAATAAAAAGATCCTCCTCAGCTCTCCTGTAGTGTCCCCCTTCAGGTACTAGAAGGATGCTATATGGTCCCCCAGGTGCCATCTCTTCTCCAGGCTGAAGATCCCCAGCTCTCTCAGCCTGTCCTCATAAGGGAGGTTCTCCAGCCCCCTGATCATCTTCGCAGCCCTCCACTGGACCTGCTCTAGATGTGAAAACGTGGTTTCTCTTTCAGCAGGTTCTGCATTGCAAGCAGTAGGGGGTTCTACAAAGTGAATTTAATTTGGGTAGCAACGACACAAAGAGTCATGGACGTACATACAAATTGCCACTTTCCCTAATCACATGATAACAGTTTGAAGATTTGTAAACTTCAAAATGGGATTTATCATACCAGTAATCTTTCTCTTGACATGTTTTTGTTCTGCTAATACACATTCATAACCTCATCATTTGCTTTAACATGACATTCTAAACTTAACTACGTTTATAAACCAATAAATCCTTCCAAATCTTGTTACTTAACTTCTAGTTACCTTGTTATCTGACATGGCAATTAGTACTAAATTCTAAACATTTTCAGCCACTGAATAACCATTATCTTAACCTACATTTTTTAGTCAGATAAGCATAATATTTTCCACAAAGTACTTCAAAAAGCAGCAGCCAGTACCTGAAATGTTAACCTTTTACTTTCATATCACGTTGATAAGCAGTGAATAAAATGAATTCTGCCACCAATTTTAATGACTAATTTTTTATCTAATTAATATATTCTTCTTAACATGACAAATGTTGATATGCCTCTAGACTTTAAATCTCCACTTGAAAGCTCCAGTTTCTTCATCAGAGACTTCTCTAAGAAATGCTTTGGACTTGTACACACCCAAGTGACACAAGGTGCTGCAGGATACAGCTAGCATAGCATTTTACATGCCATCCAGAAATAGAACAGATTATTTTAGGATCCTGCCCTCCATCGTATTTAAGCATAGATTCCAGAGGCCGTGGACTAATCACAGCACCCTGAATTCTGTCTCATATCTTCAAATATATGTTTTCCCACTTTATCCATTTGGAAATTCTACTGAACATAACTGATAATGTTGATTACACTGATCTTAGTTTCAGAAATAGCAAGCTAATACATACACTTATCAGAGCTAGAAGACACCAAATAAAACATAATAAGGTCTTTTGTGTCATACAAATTTAACCTCTGTTCCAAACTAGCCTGAACAAAGGCCTAGGACTAAGGTAGACTGTGTACCAAGAGACCAAGGAGAGCACTGTGCGCCTGAGCCAAAATTTTGCAGCATCTCCAACTTTAAACAATACAGAAGAACTTAATCTTTAACATCCAAGGTTAGCAAAGCCTGGGGGAAATCTCAGGAATGACAATATTTATGCCATCTACATTTCCATTTCCACCTTGAATACAATTCTACTATGATTGTGCAGATAAATTCAAATTTACTACATTCTCTCTATAGAAAATAAAAAAAGTTTGTTTACAGAAACTAAAACTGTATGATGCAAATGTTTTTTTTCCTCTAATATCATAAAAAATGGATGAGAATGAATTTAAAGACTTTCTCCAGCCAGGACACCATGAAATAAGAACATTTTAATGCAATTCTAATAATATTCTGACACTTCTCATATAGTTAACACCTATTTATTTTGTAATACAAATTCGGTCTATTTGCTTTTGAAATTGTGGGTGAGTGAATTTACAGTCTTTTTAAGAAAGAAAACTTCAACTCTTTTATCCAAAATGTCTTGCTGAAATGGAAAAGCAACAGTATAACATTACTCACTATCAGTCTATTGCTAGGACGCCGCTAGGTACAGAAGCAAAGCTTACCAGTGACAAATGCAGAGCAAAATTCAGAACCATAAAAAGATACATAATTCATGAAGGAACGTTATTGCGATATGTGGATTATCTCAATCAATTCACAAAAAAAGGGAAGTTTAGGACCTAAAGGGTACACTTTCAGCTTTATACAGGAGGCATACTCATTAATCCCATTAATGAATAACAGGATTAGTGTATATGCTGCTTATATGTGGCTTTCAAAAAGTTCCACATTTAGACCAAATTTAAGGAAGCGGATAAAATTGAAAATTTAAAAACAAAGAAGTCTATCAACATTCCTTTCTATTCGTGTATAAGCTGCTCAACAGTACTGTTAGATTTTGGTGGAATTACTGGCGCTGAAAAGTAGCGAAAAGTGGTAGAGTTTTTGTTTTTTGGCTACCAACACGGAAACATTCCTGATCAGGACGTGACAGGTAAGAAAGGGCAACATTTCCCAGTACAGTGGCTGAACATTTCTGAGGGTGCTCCTGAGACACTGACCTCTGTGAGGACAACAGCTAGGGAGAGGAAGCATGACAGGTCTCCCTTTTGTTCCCCAGAATCAGTCAGTCATTGCAAGGAAGAGTACAATGGACATATGATGGAGCATTGTTAAAGATGCCAAATTTCTGTTGGAAAGGGAATTTTTAATTTCTTGTGCTCTGTTGTAATTTGTTCAAACTTGGTGGTCCAGATATAAACTAAGCCCAGGGTGGGATTTCATATAGAAAATAATAATCACTACCCTATAGAAGATCACTGGAACTAGAATATAAGGGGGAGAATTAAAAGTATCTTAATGTGGTACTTCAGCAAGGATTGACTATGATCTGACTAATTTCTTCATTATATCTTATTTTGTTTAGTATTTTCTAGTGATGTTAAACTTGCAATGCTGCTTCATCTCTCCATAAAGCCAATATTATTTTTTCTTATACACATTTATTTTTCAGAAGGGTATTTGAGCCTTATGGCTACACTGACTCCTTGACCCTAACTGTTGGGTGAGTATAGCACTAGTCAGTAACGGAAAAGCGACTCCAAATAAAAGTATTGATTAAAAATGGCTTGATACCATTGCGGTCAAACATATTTGACCTACCTCAGGTCCTACCTCAGGGCAAGTAGCTTCTGGCACATGTTAGGTCTGCTCGTTTTTTATATAGATATAGATATAGATGATAGAGATAGAGAAAGAGACATAGGCATAGACATAGACAGATATGTTTTCTATGTATCTTACACAAAGATGAGAAAAAGAGATAAGGGAAAAATTCTTGTAAATCTAAAGGAACATAAGCCAATCATAGAATCATAGAATGGCCTGGGTTGAAAAGGACCTCAAAGATTGTCTAGCTTCAACCCCCCTGCTGGGGACAGGGTTGCCAACCACTAGACCAGGCTGCCCAGAGCCACCTCCAACCTTGCCTTTAATGCCTTCAGGGATGGGGCATCCACAACCTCCCTGGCAACCTGTTCCAGTGCATCACCACCCTCTGAGTGAAAAACTTCCTCCTGACATCCAACCTGAATCTCCCCTGTCTTAGTTTTGCCCAATGCAGGTCAGGAGTATTTTCAATCAAGGTGCTAAGAACCAGCCATTAAACATATAATCTATCAAACTGCATACTACACAAATTCAAACCTCTGCGTACATTTCAACTAGATTAGAGTGTTCAAAGGAGTTAATTGGATAAGAAGTATTCACATGCAAGTGAGTGAATGTTTGAGTTACTCAATGTGCCTTTATTTTACAGCACATTCTACTCTTCTATATCATAAAGATTGTCTAAACACACACAGGTTAGAAATGTCAGTACTCTAAAATCTGTTATAACACACCACATAGCCATTTGCTTCACTGTCGAAGAATGAAAGACATTTGAAAAAGACTGAGCTGACATAGCAAACGATAAAAATGTAGTGAGGTTACATGATAACTAGTCAAAACTGTCCACCTCAGTGCAACAGGACTGATTAAAATGTGAAGTAACAGTCTGTTCTAACATCCTTCAAGAAGTCTACACAAATTACCATTCATACTGACTTCAGTGAGTTCCAGTTTTGGCCACATTCTTTCTGCAGTTTTTTAGCATCATGAAGTCCACTGTGAGATGTTTATTTACTTTTACTGTTCCTCTTCTTGCTTTTTATTTAATTAAAGTTATAATCAAAAGAGTAATAAAAGTATTTAAATTGGTCTTTATGACACAATTCTTAAAATACTAACAGCATTATTATTTCTGTCATTGCAAATGCAATTGTTTATTGGAATTAAAAAATAGTAAAAGCCACATATTCTCTCCTACTCCCAGTGCATAGCTATGTTTTTCTCTGATCCTTGTGAAATTGTAAATATAATATTTAATTTTCACAGAGAATAAGTGACAGTTTTAACAACATGCAGGGAATAAAATGACTTTTGTAGAATTGTACTTTACCATCTGTAAGGATTTTTCTCACTGGCCTGAAGAGCACACCATGCAGAATTATGCATGCTCACACAAGAGATGCCCTGTATACTTATACAAATACACATCCTAAAACTGATAAACACGGAGTTTTCTGGACATCACCATTATGTACCTGAGCTCTCAGATTTTGCAGATTGACTCAGAAAAAAATCCAATAAATAGCTCTGATAAATACTGGATTAGTTCCATATTAATTGTTGTTTTATTTTTAAGTAATTGTGACACTATTTTTAATCACAGAACTCAAAAGCTGATACTCATTTAATCTTGTTAAAGATAAGAAAACTCTGGAAATAGGTATGAAAAAATACTTCTACTGTCCAAAAAGAATTCCTCATCCTATAAGACCTCAAACCTCACAACCCTACCTATGATAATAATCTGAAATAATCACTATATTGTTAAAGAAGAACTGGGAAATTCTGCTGTGACAATTGTATGTATGTAAAAAAATAGACTGAAAACACAGCTGGTCAGTCAAATTTTCATGAACTATGCACAAAGTAGAATTTGATATGCAGATATTTCTGTTACCAATACTACAGAGTCACAACATGCTTAAAAAATGAGCAAGATTTAACCCCAAATAAATGCATCTTTCACTTCAAGTTGTAGAAAAAAAGGTAAAGAACATCTGTTGAGATCACTGAACCAGAAAAAGATGTCCTCTGAAACATCCAAGTTTTAAACTAAATTGCACAATTAAACCAAGATTTTAAAAGACCGCTGATGTCAATAAAAAGCAAAATTGAGAGTTTCGTTTTTACATGTCTAGAGCACCATTCACTCAGCTGAAAACAGTAACAATCACAGTGTCTACGATTAAGTTGTTCTGAAGTTTTTCACATTTTAGATAATCCAGAAGATAGATTAGAATTTCTAAAACGCTCCTTCACTAATGGTTGTGTGTAGCTGGGAGCACTCCTGTGTAAAATAGAGTCTGTGTAGGGCTGAGCTGGAAACTGTTGCTTATTTTTGAGCAATTGAAAATACTGTGCCAAATAAAAGTCAACTTAGAACATTTTTACCAACAGAAATGTCAAAACTGAAATTAGTCCAAATGCTTAGTTTGAAGACTTATTATGCTAAGAAATGCATTTTAATCATTAACAAAAAAGCTCATTTTCAAGTGAAAAGCTCCTATTTTGGACCTGGAAATCATGTGTTAAGATTCTTAGATCAAAACCAATTCATTCTAAGAATAATGTGTGTTTCACTTACAAATAAAAGAGAAATCCTTAATGAATTCTTTACCTAGTAAAAAATAAAAATGATATGAGAATTATTCAATCCATTAAAAGATTTGCCGTATACACAGACGTTGTCTTTAGTAGCTTAGCTTAAAAATAATCAGCAAAATAGTAAAGCATGTCTAAATGTTATTGAAGAACATCAGAGGAGCCTTTGAACAGCAAAAGGACAGTCTGCTTTATGTACCTGAAATTCCAGGCAGGGTTGAGAAAACATAACATGAGTGTGTTTTTCATCTTCCTGTGAAAGTGCCCGTCCATTTAAAACCATCGCTCATAACATTAAATCAAAACCTCTCAGTACTGCTTGTTAAAACTGGCTTTCAAGACAGAGAAGGAACAAAAATAAGTTTAAAAGAACATATAAATTGTCTGAACACTGCCACGGACAATCAGTTTTAATAGCATATGTCCAGCAGCCTACTATGGTTCCTTGCTGTTCTGGGAACTTGCCAAAGAAAGAGACTGGTCCACAAATTATGTAGTGAAAAAAAAATCAAGAGAAAACTGTTATGAAACCTGAACTTATACACTTCTTTATCTCTTCTAAGGCCTTTCATTCAGCATCCATCATCATAAAATCTGTGTTCTTAACGCAGCATGGATTTAATCTATGATTTAATAGAGAAATGCTTAAAAAAAAAAAGCCCTGAAATTCTCTACCTATTGACAAACTGTAAACATTCAAGATACATCCTACCATCTAACTATCCAGAAGAGCATCTGGGATTAATGAATGACATAAGCATCACTGAATCGTTGAGTATTAAAAGACAGCCTAAGTTTCATAGATTGAGAACAGCTAAATGTGGAGGTTATAGACCAAACCAGCAAAAAAATCCTGCACAAGTAATGGATCTTAAAAATACTGCTATTTTAACTTCTGGGAAATGTTTAACAGGAGGAGAGTATAAACTAAAGCAGTAACTACCTCTTTTTTTTTTTTTTCCAAATAATTTAATTGAGCATTATTTCTTCAGGCACTGGTAACTCTGGTCGCCAACAACTCATTTTACCACATAACGCAGAATTTTGCAATGAGCTCAGTAAATGTGCTGCTGGACCTGCCCTCCTCCACCAGTACTCTGCTCTGGCCCCAGCACTAAATCCAGTTCACCAACCTGCAGTTGAAGGGGTGCTTTTCCAAAGTGAAATATGTTGGAGATACCCTAAATCCAGTACTCTGCATCCTGTGGGCTAGGGAGCTGTAACTTCCATCTGGACACTGTTACTTCCTGTGTATTGTACTTCCCCATTATAGTTAGACTGTATTTTATTTTTCATATCAATGTTTTTACAAGTCTGGTTCTCAAATCTACATTAATTCAGCTGTGTTTTTATGTAGCAGACAGTTCAGTGCTACTGACCTCAGTCTGCCTGATGTTTCTGCTTAAGCCTAAGGTTCATTTATAACTGTCCCATATCATATCCTTTACATGTCAAGTAGACTGAGTAGAGAGAAAACTTTTGCTGGAGGAAAGAAAACTGGTAAAACATCTCAATAAATAAGAAAAAAATCACTGTAAAACTCCAGGAAATTGCAGCTCAAACTACTCATGCTGGTATTTCCAGAAATTACTTTGAGATGTTACTGACTTTTCAAAGGTCACTTGGTCTTGTAGAAGAATGCACGTTTTACATAGATTTTGGAGTCTGGTGCTAAAGTTATAGTGGAACTGGAACAAGTTGGAACTTCACAATTAATACTGCAAATCAACATTGTCTTTAAAATATTTCTTAAAAAAGAAATAACACCAATAACTTAAAATCAGATTAGATTCTATAAACAGCTTAGTAAAATCATAATTATTTCTAAACTGCCTCTTCAGCTCTTATTTTTCCTGTCTAGCATCATAAATACTAAATCTGAAATACCTTGACAAATGCAGCAATATTTCCTTTTCATCATTAATGTCCAGTGTTAAAGCTGGATATAAAACATTTTGTTACTTTAACACTCACTTTAGATTTCAAAAAACAATACATTTAAAATAAGCCTTTGCTGAAATCTTTTTTCTGTGTTTCAGTTGTAGAAGTCTAGTATGAGAACATGCATGAAATCTAGAGGTTCAGTACAAATTAAACTATTTCCTCTTCTGTCAGAATGATTTATTCAATTANTTTCCCCTTTTGTTAAAATGATTTATTCAATTAAAAAAAAAAAAAAAAAAGGAGAGAATATAAATTTAAACATGCGCTGATTTGTTCTGCAACTTAAAAAATAGCAAAGATCTTCAGAAATTATAAAATGGAATCCCAAATAGATATTACTCCACAAGACATTTTGCAATAACAGAGTGAATCTCTGGGGAAATATATATAGCAAATGCTATCTCTATCTATCTATCTATCTATCTGTCTAGCACAAAGACTTTTACATTTTGGCTGGTTAAAACAAGAAAGTCTGTCCTCAGTGTCCTCTGTGGTTTTATGCTCCCTCACCAATATCTTTTTATCTGTCTTCCTCTTAAATAGGAGTTTGCAAAATTTTCTGTATAGACATGTAAATTAAATACAGACATAGAATAACCTGCTTTTGTTGATTAACCAATGGAATACATTTTCTAGAATGAATTTTAAAAGCTGAAGTTTAAGCAGGAGGTTTTTGAAATCGTGATGTACCATGGGTGAAGAAGCAAAAGAAAGACAGGATTGAAAAAGAAACAGGCCATTCTCTATATTATGCTTTTCTTTTCTTCATAAGCCATACTGAACAGCACAAGTAGTACCAGCAACTGAAACAAGGCCATCTGTAAGGCTGAGACTGCTCAGTGTGCAAATCATTGTTTCCCATCTGACTCCTTGTTTGGAGTCAGTTTCTCAATCTCTTCCCATGAGTAGAAACACATATTCCTAAATTATGACAGGAAGAGTTGAAGTAGTATAAAAACTTACCACAGAATCTGAATTTTTCATCGCATTTTTTTTTTTTTTTTTAAGTAGGAAAGTAACAGAAAATAAAGAAGTGGACCTGGTCTCTGCCAGCACTGTAGAAAGAACAGTACTGTAGCAACTAGTACTTTATGCTACAAATACTTCCAGTTTCTTGTTCTTGCAAAAGTCTATCATAATACTGGAAAATAGCAAATAAGGTCAGGAGAGGTCACAATAACCACATGTTCTATAAGGAAGTTTTGTCTCATGCCATAAAAACAGATATCCTAGCAAAGCAGGATTAAAAAATGACTGATTACTAACGCTCACTTTCATGTATACACCTTCTGAATTGGATTTTTTTAAAATAGACTTTGCCCCAAAAATAACAGTCTTTGGAAGCATCTGGAAGAATGACACTGCAATGAAATCCATAACAAAGACTTCAAGCAGATGTCATGACAAGAGAAGAACAGCATCTTGCAAAGAAGTAAAGTGGCCAGTGATATGTTGTAAGGATGAAACAAGCACTGGTGAGAACAAAGAACAATGAAACTATACAATTAGGCTATTTCCTCATCCAAATTTCTAAACAGCTTCATTCAAAGCCCCTCCTTGTAGGCTGATAACTAGGAACACTTAATTATATGACTGTAAGATGAAGGAAACAATGAAAAAAGAAATCACAAGGCCAGGCTTAGATAACATAGTCTGCTAACATGGGATGTATTTGCTTGTTGCTCTTGACATACTTTTTTTTTCACATTATCCTGAACCAGTATGGTTTCACAATATCTGTAATCACTTTTATTGAGGTATTTAATCATATTTAATATACTGTGTTCGAGTAATAAGAGCAGCACCTCAGTAGGCCTTACCATGCACTAAGGGCTTCTGAGTCATACCTGGTTGATGTCACTATTTTTTGTTTAGGGCAACTACACAGATTTACACATAAGTACATATAAATGCACACTCCCTACACTATTTGATAGGCCAGGATATATCTTCAGCCTCTCTCTTTACACATATGTGTACCACTCAATATACATCCCATGTTTCTATCAGGATGGATATAGGTGAATACAGTACACTCCGTAAGATCTATTCCTTCATGATAATTCAAAAAGGGGTCTCTAGTCCTCACAACTAACAGCACAGTACTACTCTTCCATTCTTGTTGTTATCATGTGTTAGTACTCAGAGGTCATGGACACATGTTCATATACTAACCTGCAAAGCTTAGACATGATCCTAAGGAGTTATAAATATATTCTGAGGAGTCACCAAAAGGAAAACAGAAAGGTGCATAAAGAGAAAACAGTCAGAAAACCCAACATATTAAGTCACGTTAAATAAATTCATGCATTTCACCAAACTCTTTGTGTAAAATCCCAATCACCCAGATGAGCTGGGAAATAAACCTCTCTCAAAATGACTCAAACCTTCAAGTCTTTCCCCTCACCAAAATGCCTCTTATAGAACATCTTTCCTATAAAGCAGCCATAAGGTTTCATAGGTTAATTCCTCAAGGAACATATCACAAAAAAAGTACAATTTGCACTTTATTTGTTTTAATTGTAGTAAATAGATTGCAGTAATCTCCAATGCACAATGCATCTTCAAACCTGCATAAGAGAAGGCTCTTCTTACCTTGTATTCATTATGTACATTAGATTTTCTCTCTGCCCTTATAATTATTGATATAATTGCCATATAACTGCTGGGTCAACTTACTCCCAAACCTATCACGAATTATGAAACTGCAGTATCCATAGTATCTTACATCACTAGAGACTTTGGTGTATATTGTTCAGTGTGGAAAACAACAGGAACTGAAGAGTAAGAAGTACTTCTGTACTGCATTTCTCATTTGCCACTTCTTTATAGCACTGTACATTGTTATTCCAGATAAGTATTTAATTACTCATAATAAATTGTTTTATAATTTACATGTACAGGAGCCACGCTGTGCTAGAACATGTAGCATAAATAGCAGTACTGTACTTTTGTACCATAGACATAAATCATCTTGTTAATTAGATTTTCATATTTGGGCATCAACCTTTAATCTCATGCTTCATTGACCAGGAAACAGTCGCATTTGTTTCTGGGCTTCCTAATTGCGATATATTTCTCTGATATATAATAGTCAATCAAACCAACCTGATTCTGAAGATTTTCTGATATGAAATGGTGGCTGAGGATATCAAAGGCATCCTGGTTGTGGGCTACTCTTCTCCTCACTGTGTCCTCTAGATGAGGTTCACAGGAAAAGTAGGAAGTCAGTGATCACTGTGTCTCATGATTCCATGTGTAGTATTGTTGGTACATGTAACACCTGAGTGAATGATGAAAAATAAAATATTAGCCAACTTGAACATCTCCATTTCACACATTTAATGAAATATTTATGCAAGAAGCATCAACATTCTCTGACATCGATAAGAATTTTGATTTAAAAATCAATTTTTGTATAGGGTAAAATTCCAAAAGTGAAGCCATCTGTAAATCTACACATAAATCGGTTCACTGCAGTGATTTCAGTACAGTTCCAGAACAAAAACATCCCAGCAGGTTCATTTTTGAGCTGATGTCAAGGCTCATTGCTGTCAAGATCCACTGTAGGTGGAACTTCTGCAAAAAATAAAACTTATTTTCTGTAATAACAGATGTTGCCAGGTCTGGGTTATAATCACCTTATTTTCCCCTTTATCTATGATCTAGTTAAGGATTCCTAATTTAAAAAACAATTAAACAACAATATCAACAACAAAAAACATCTTATTCTACTTCTATAACTGTTAAATACTGTATTATTGGTACTATATTACAAAGTTGTTCAAGTTTATCAAGGTTGTGTCAGAGATGCAGCTGCTCAACTGCATAACTACTATGCAGTAATCTACTGCTCAACACAGTAAATTACAGAAGAGGAAAATAATAGAAAAACAACCTCTTCTAAAAAGAAGGAATTACTTACACAAGGGAGAAAGAGCAGCGGAATCATGCTTGTACTCAACAGAGAATGTATAATCTCTCTCTAATATGTATTCAGTATTCTCTGTATAATTCAGAAAGCTTACAGTAATTCATCCTTTTCCAAATGTTTTCTGTATTATATCTCCAGTATTTTTTTAATATTAATACTAATTAGGAAATAACTAACTAAATGCTCAGTCCACCATGTCACAAAGAAAAACATCTTTTGTGATTTTAAATCACCTACTTGACTTTCTTCAGACTCTTTAGCATATCCTCAAAATATTCACATATCAGAGTTTTGTTGGCACAAATAGAAGACAAATTTCAAAACAACGTATGAGTATTCACAGAAATAGAATGGCAAATTCATAGAATCATGGAGTCATAGGGGTTGGAAGGGACCTCAAGAGATCATCAAGTCCAACCCCCTGCCAAAGCTGGTTCCCTACACCAGGTAAATTCATATACACAAATCTGTTCCAGAAACAATAAAGTACTATGATTTTGCTTGTGTGATCAGGCTCAGCAAAGTAGCATAACCTAATACTGGAAAATCTGTGGTTCTTTGAGATTAAAGTTCAAAAGAAATTTTGTCAAATAAACCAAAACACTGTTAAGAAATCGGGATATAATTATTGATATTGAACAAACAGAAAGTGACATTAATGATAAATTATTCATTAATCATTAATGATAAATTATTCATTCCACAAGCTGTAGGCATAACTAGGATGATGCATATTGATGAATTCTCCATTTAGCTGCTTTTTAGGAAAATTGTGATGTCAATTTTCATTATTTTTATGCAATTGTAATGCTGCAATTCATGCCTCTTAAACTTTACAAGTACAGTCATCACTACTAAAAATGTGCATTTATTACTAGTTATCACTAAGAAATTACAAAGAGAACAAGGAACAAAATGCTAGTCATTTGCTAAACTTCACCTTTAACATGGCATCCATCTCCCTTATCCAAGGGATATGGCATGAAAAGGTGTCTCACTTCAGATGTAAAGTCTGTGTAGTGAAGGAGTCTTAGCCTGTACAAACATCAGTTTAGTTTTGATCTAAAAATGTTCATTTCTTTCATACCTACTAGCCTACAGGATCACAGAAGAAAGAAACACAGAGATCCATTTCAAACAACAGGACACAGCAATATTAACTTTTCAACAAGTGTAAGGGTTGTTGTAGATTTTTGCAGGCCTTTGGCAAGTGCATGCAACATATGTATATATTAAAGCATAATCGTTATACATGCAAGACAGCAACAACAGGCTTTCTACATGTCAGGCAAACCTTGCAGATGAGCTGTGCCACTCTGCACATGGCCATGTGCTCTCCCTCCATATGACATGTCCAGCAACAGATACACTGCGCTGGGTGGTGAAAATAAATTCATATAAATTCATGGTTTGAAAATGCCTGATTTCTCCTGAATAGTTCAAGAATTCATCACCTTAAAATTGGGCCTTTGGGTCTAAATACCTCACCTGGTCTCCAGCAGTTGTACTGCACAGACACTGAGCATTACACTAGGCAGCTGGGCGGGTTGTGGGCAAGTCAGCAACATAGTCTAACCTGCATTCATGTGAAACCAAGATGACAGAATTCCATTCAGAGATTTTTTTATATAGAAATGCAATTTGAAAATGCAAATCTTCAGACTTCCATTGTGAATTGAGGAGTTCAACTTCAATGGGCAACAAAAACTTTTTATCACCTGAAATCTTGCCCCATAACTCCTATAGGATTTATAGAATTAAATTCCTATTAGCTTTCTACAGTCTCACTGCTGTATAATTCTTTTCTTTTACGCTCCTTTTCCACCTTTCACACACAAAAACTTCCCATGCAAATGTTTCTTGAAATGCGGATTAGTTCTCTCACATTTAATGAAAATATATTTAAATTATTTTTCAGCTTTATAATCACCAAGTATTGTGAAATCTTCCAGTGAACAGAACGCGTCTCTATTCTGTTCAAACAAACCCACTCAAATGTTAACATTTAAGGACTTTTTGAGCAGATAAACAACACACATATCGAACGACCAGACTTTGCTGCACGGAAGCAAAAGGAAACAGGAACCTTTGAGATATTCCCTGTTGTATTGCAAATTAGAAATGTACGGTAGTTTCTTCATCGTACTTTGAATAGTATTATCTGTAAGACTTTGTGTTTACTTTTCATGATTATCACAGTCAGGCTTTACCCATATCTAGGATCAGTCTGTCTCACGGGACACCAGTTTCTCCAGCTGAAGAAAGGGTTGAATAACTCAAAGAAACCCAACTCTCATTTTCATTCTTAAACTTCATCACAAATTTGAAACAATTTCGCACATGAATACCTTTATAAACTTCTATAATTTGAATAAATCTTGCAGGACGTGAATGGCCGTGACCAAGCTACCTGGGCCCAACATCTCACAGTGTCAAAGCTACACTGGCGCCCCAAAATGGCTGCCACTGCCAGCACCCCTCAGAGCCCACACTCCTCCCCGCTGGACAATGGGCTCCCGCACACCTCCGGAGAGGCAATTGCTGCACTCTGATTGGTCATCCACCTGGCAGGTAGGCGCACAGCTCCCACCACATTGGCTGGCAGGGCCCCAGCCACCAGGGGCCGCTCTGCTGGGGAGGAGCTGGCGCTGGCTGAGGTCAGGGCAGACAAAAAATATTGTTGTTTTCTTCCATCTTTGCATGCCTGCTGTGCTATCAGACTCTCTGATCATCCCTAAATTTAGTTCCAGACTTGCTTTTTGACAGCAGAGCCTCTCCTATTTTGCATTCAGTCAGCACAGAAGCACAACGTTAAACTATTTCTAGGTAATGTCACATCTCAGTTCTGGTTTTATTTCCATCTCTGATGGAGAAATCTTAAATTCTAATCAATCTGCTTTGATCAGATTCTACTTTAAATTCTGAAATACATTCATATTTGGGCTTATGGACATTTTCCACTTTTTTCTACCTACAGGATTCATATTAAAGTCTTAAATACTCGATAGCATCCATTAAGACACGCAAACAAAATCTATAACCATTTAGAGAATGGTTCAAGAAAAAAAATAAGCTTTTTTTAAAAAGCTGTTTTGAACAACTCAAACCTCTGCACAGCTATGCAACTTCTCTCTGTCTCTCAAAAATTGATTTTTGGGGCTTTGGCATGAGCTTTGCAGTGCTTAAGACAAATGGATTGTGTTATTGAATCCAGCCCTCAGCAAGCTCATTTTGAAATAAATCAAAACCTGAGCCATTCTTCTCAGCAGGCCCACTGAAAATCCAGATAGAAAGAATTAACGCTTTCACAAAAACAGACTACAAATTTTATATGACAAAAGGAGTCATTAAAATACTTGTTATACTACTTGAATGGAAAATGCAGATAATAGAAGGCAAACAACCTGAAAGTTCATGGATAGACATAGTTAATTAGGCAAAATTCATAATAATGAATTATTGCACAAAGTTGTAGCTGTCAATTGCCTTAGTTTCATTTTGTCCAAAGTCTGAAAAATAAGGTCAAGATTGGTTGTATAATCCTACACAAGGGAACATTTTCTGCTTGCTCACTAAGGTCTTCATTAGAAAAAAAATCAGTTCCAAAATGCAAAATGAAGTGTAACATTCGACACTAACTAATCATATATATTTATGTATGTGTGTTTATATATAGTTCTCTATATGAGGACACATAAACTTTCACACAAAAATATGTTACACAAATTATTTGCCATAGGTTTGGTGAGTCATGTTGCTTTCCCACACGCGTATGAGCAATTAACAGGCATGGGCTAATCCTTTACTCTTTGTTATACCTGCACAGTTTGCAAGCTGCAATTGGTATAGTTCATTCTTCCCACCCCTGCACTAATAGCTTACTGCTATGCAAAGCAACTACCTGTTAGACTGGCACCTTGAGATCAGGCATTCCTGAGGTTTTGCTGAAGCTACACTGGTGCTCAGTGGGCTTTAACTTTCTGCTCCATCTCATGACCTTATTAAAGCCATTCGCACTGATTTTTTTCCACGTGGCTGCTGTCCTTCCAAGAGTTAGTAAATGGGGAATAGAACTCGGTAACCACACAGCTCTCCTGCACACTTGCCAGTGTCCCATGACCATTATAACTTGTTTCTCAGCAACTGCAAGAGACAGCTGCATCAATTTCTGCCCGTCAGGAGAATCCTACTGGGAGCATGAATCTGAGCACTTGTACCAAAAGATATAACTGTTATGGGGAGTAGAGATGTAAAGGGAATACTTGTTATTACAGACATGGTAACCAGTTTTAGATTTTTCCTTATGGCATCAGTAGCCCTCTGGGCTGCTCTTACTGTGTAAGGAATGTATTACTCGGTTACCTTTGCAGATGCAGCTGTGTATTTCAACTAATGATGGCCAACAGATCACTCCAGGAGCCTGATCTGATATATGAATCAGCCAGATGTGTGGAGGAGTCACCTGAGAAAGCCAGTCAGAGGAAGATAGATATTGGTTGTAAAAAGCAGGTTTACAGGTTAATGTAACGGGAGTGATGCAGCCCAACTATCTGGCTGTGAACAAACATAGCCTTGAACACACAAGGCCCTTCACAGCTTCAGCTTCACTTGCCTCTAACCTTACTTTTTACTTGTATCTCTTATGCTCCTGTATTGTTTTAGCAATGTTAGATCAGATTTCCTGTCTCCGCTATGAATGTTTTCATCCAAGAGGTGTCCCTGAGCTCCTCGTGACCCAATCAGTTATAGAACTGAATTTTCTTGTGGCCAAGATCCATTTTTTTCTTTAATCCATTTAACCAGGCTACATTTGCTCTCTGCAAGGTGAGAAGCAGAGAAGTAGCTGGGGGGATTTGGTTGTTCTTAGAGTCTCTGAAAGAAAATAAGTTATCAGTATAAAAATGTGCATATATTAGCATACACTTGGAAAAGCCCTTCTGTGTGCAGTAGAAAATGATCAGGCTCAAAAGGTATCATGTTTCTTTTTTTTTTCTTTGTGAATGCAAAACCTGGGCAATGCCAGGTCTGTCAATCTGATATTAGCAGTAGTTGGTCATGGAAGGGTGAGTCAATACAGATTATCTTTCCAAGATCTTTCTGTGAATAGCATCTATATTTGCAGAAATATTATAGTGATACTAAAAACTCAATTCTTTTTCACTATATAAACTTGAACATGTAATCTCTAGTAAGAATCAACATTTATGCCAGTGAGTTTCTACACAACACCAACCCATCTTCCTCTCACAGTTTGTTTTAGCATGAGTTTGAGTTTCTGATATCAGCACAAAATCCTCATCCCAACACATCCCCCACTTGCTATCCCCCACGCATGCCCCAGAGCATTGCCTGTCCCTTGGAGGCTGCATGGATCTGTATTATTGCCAAGCTCCACTTCTCACTTCTTAGAGACTGGATGCTTCTCTTTATCATATGGATGATGTCCCACTGTCCTGGTGCAGGATGCAGCACTCACCCAATTAAATTAATACTTCGGGGTTAATTTGCGATCTAACTGTGACCAAGGACATACAGGTCCATTGGTGTTAAGAAACTAGTCTCTTATTCAGGTGACATACTGACTTGTGAAAATCATTCAGAGTTAAGATAACAATGGTGATGGTGATAATGTCATCATTCTGATATGCTGTTATGAAATGTTGTTCGTTCCAGTTTAAAAAAGATAGTCTTACAAAAATAATTTTACTTTTCAACTACATTTTTTCATTCTCTCTGGTTAAAATTAGTCTGACATTCTTTTACTTAGGTCACCTGACAAAAAAAACTGCTTTCCCCTTGTGCGAGATCAAGTTCTGTAACAAAGTGTAATGAGATGATAAAGATGCAATGGAGAAATTTCAACAGCAGTAGCTGTATTTTTCTGTAAAATTCCCAAGCACTCTTAAGTTTCCTGTCTCAGATCAATGCATAAATTATAATTTAATTTCATTGTGACTTTCACTGTGTTCCCAAAAGCAATCAGAGCTGTAATTTGCCATTTTTGTCTAAATGGAAGGAGTACATTTTGCTCTCACTTAACTATGTAACCTTACTGACTTCAGTGAAACAAGGCAGCATGAGACCAAGTCAAGTCTAACATCAATTATGCTATGTATATAGAACACTGCATTCACCATTTATGATACAATGAAAACATTCTGAAGTTAGAAGGCTGATCCTGTTACCTTCAGAGCATAAAGATAAATTTATTGAAAGGACCAGGAAAAATGCATTGCTTGTAACCGAGTTCTGCTTTACTGTATTTCATTTGTAAACATTTCCATTTGGTCCTCCAAACTATCAAGTTAATGAAATATAATAATAAACTACCCTACTGCTGTGCTTTAGGTTAGAGGATAGTTCCAGCACATTAAGGTTCCACAGTTTATTTTAAATCAGGTGATATAAAAAGAAATTTTAGGACCTTTTTGGAAACACTTTTTATGGAGAGTAAACATATAGAAGCATGCTATTTAATGAACCGATAAAGGAACGTTTCAGAGCAAATGCTGGTATACTAAACAACTAGAGAAAATTAGGCTTGCTCCAACTCCAGTGAAAGGATAAAATGGGTTCAAGCTCTTCAGGGAATCTTCAGGGTTGAATTTTCATATCCTCACTCCCCTTCTGTTCCTACAGCTTAAGCAGTTCCAGGAGTGAGCCTTGCTCAGAGACATTTGCCCCCATGTCCATTTGCCATAAAAATTATTTTAAAACTGCTTCAGCCAAGCACAAAAGGCAGTGGGGCAGGGGCCTGTGCTGGTGCAACAAAGGCTGCATTATGCCACACCACTTCCACCAGTCACAGCAGGCTGCCAGCTGCTTTCAGCTCCTACATGAATCATAGAACCATTAAGGTTGGAAAAGACTTTTGAGATCATTTAATCCAACCACCAACCCATCATCACCATGCCCACTAAGCCATGTCCCTCAGTGCCACATCTATTCTGGAGGAACACCTCCAGGGACGGTGGCTCCACCACTTCCCCAGGCAGCCTGTTACCATACAGTTCCACTCTTCCTGAGAAGAAATTTTTCCTAATACCCACAATACCAAAATACTCCATAACACAGAGTGCCACCCCACTGCACCTTCTTCCTTGCCTATCCCTTCTAAAGAGCCTATAGTCCTCCACTGCAGCACTCAGGTCATGAGAGTGATGCCAACATGTTTTGGTGATGGCAACTAAGCCACAGTTTTCCTGTTGCACAGTGGCTTCTAGGTACTCTTGTTTGTTGCCCATTCTGCATTGATTGCTATGAAGCAAATTCCCCCATCCTTGCTCCACAGGGTGTACCACAGACACAGCCATTTTGCCCCCCCCAACACCCAGCCCTCAGTCCTGCCCTGAGAAACACAATGCTGCCATGACGGTGCATAAAGCTTTACATCCATAACAGCACTCAGGGAACACCAGTTGCATAAGACCAGTCCAAATTTGCACATTCTGCCTCGAGAAAGCCTCCAACAGTTCAGATACACAGTACATGCATAAACAGATATGCATAGGCATTTTGCAGCACAACTCAGTAACACAAGACTACCATAATTGCAAAAAATGAAGACTCTGTCAGACTTCAGTGATGGGAAATGTGAAGCAACCACTGACAGAAAGGAGCCCTTTCCCTTCCCCACATGGGTGCCTGTTCAGCCAGAGCTGTTCAAGTGGAACTGTGGTCAGGGAGAAGGGACCGAAATGCTCACCTGCCCATCTTGGTCAGTGCAGACCAGAGAGCCCTTTGGAAGCCAGCCCTTAGGAGGGGCCCAAAGCCGTGGTTGTTTCTGCTCTGTGAGCCATAGGCTGTGGCACAGGACAGCAGTGGGAATGAGAGCTCCTGCTGCTTCGACAAGCCGAGGGCAAGCCCTGTAATTGGGGATCCGCAACTTCGAGCTCTGATCTCTTTCCTGTGCTTTTTATTAAACCATGTTTGTAAAGATAACAAATTGCTGATAAGTGAGGCTCCAATAATAATGGGAAACAAACATTCAAAGTGCTCTAGACAATGCTGGAAGAATTTAGCCCCATCTTCCTCTCACAGAATCAGAGGAATAATGCAGTCATGGTCAGGGTGAGATAACTGGCAGGCACATCCTCAGCTGGTTAAGGCAGAAGTGCATTTTGTTGGCAGTCACAAGCTTTCCCTGCACCTGCTCTGAGCTGGAAACACATGGCTGCTGATGCCCTTGAGGAGTGAGAAGAGGAAGCCCATGTCTGGCTGAGGAACACCAAGCAAATGCCCACTAAATCTCCCTTAACTCTCCAATCTATCCAACCTTCAGTTAACTACATACCCATAGCCTCCTTTCTCCCCATCTTGCAAAACTGTGTGGCCCCGAATTGGAGGGCAGTAGCTACTATCCTACTCTCAGAGCAATCATCACCTGAATGTTTTGCGATTAGCACAGAATGGCCTGGCATCTCTTTTTCCAAATTCATGGCTAAATGGCAAAAGTGACTCAAAAGTCTGTAGAAGGAAGGAAAGACTATCAGCTCACTTAGTACAACTGACTGCAAATGCACAATAAATTACATTTCCTGATGTTTTTCCAGACTAGTTTTAAAATCCTCAAGTGATTGGATGTAATCTATTATTGGAATAACAACATGAGCATCATTAGAGCAGTGTAGTTCATGAAATTGAAAGGTTTAGAAAGCACAGCTACTGCATTTAATTTGTACTGCTTTATTTGGCAATCTATGTGCAGATTTGTCACTTGTACAGCTGTCCCTAATAGGGTCATTTCTATAGCGAATGTATGATAGTTGTACTTGAGGACGACACAAAGTTTGCAATAGCTCTCCAAAAGCATTCCACATTATAAAACCACTCAGCAGAGTGATTTGCTTGCTATGTGGGGTGATTGCACAGTCTGCTCTGAAAAGCTCAATTTTGCTTCTATTGAAATGCCTTAGCTTTCAAAGTGCTTAATCTTATTTCTTCCATGGAAGATGTGTCATGTGGTCTGTCATTAAAGTTCTGGTGAAGGGTAGAATTTTTTTCTTTTTTTATAAACTTCACAAAATCTTTTGTATCGAGCTACCTCAAATTTTAGATTCTAAACTGAAACTTAACAACAGAAATGCCATGCTCTGTTCAGACATGGTAAGGGTATCTCAAAGCAAGGGAACATTAAATAAGTGTCCTCTTGCCTCCACTCTACATGGAAGTTCATCAAATGAATAGCCAGTAGTGACTAAAACAGTCAGCTGACTTTTTGCTAGTGACACATCTCTCCTTGTCCCTCTGGCAGGCAGTAACAAGATTTTCAGTGCCTCAATTCGCAGGCCGAATAATCATAGAATCATAAAGATTGGAAAAAAACACTAAGATCATCTAGTGTAACCATCAACCTATCACCACCATGCCAGATAACCACATCCCTCAGTGCCACATCTACCCCTTTCTTGAACACCTACAGGGATGCTGACTCCACCACTTTCCTGGGCAGCCTGCTCCTGTGACAATCCAATATGAAAAGAAACTATAAATCAAAATAAGAAATGTGAAATAAAATACTGTAAATAACTGCACACAATATACTTGCATTAGTAGGCATTTAAATACAATTATTCCTATGGTTTACATCATATGCTACCTGTCAGTACTATATAAATTGAGATCCTATTATATCCCTGAACTGAAAAGCTCACAGTTTAATGAAAACAAACAAACAAAAGCAACCTGCAATGCTAAGCAAGTAATGACAGTGTGAACAAATTAATGAACTTTCGAAGTAAGTTTCAGTTTGTAGGGAGAAGTAACACATTCTTCAGTGTTACTTCAGAATGCTTCAGAAGCAGTATTAAATAGCAGACAACAGAACCAATGTAGTTCTAGGCATGTGACTCCTGCAAGGTCTATAAAAGAAACCACAAACTTGAGGCTAAGGACAGCTCACCAACAGATCTCCTTGGTTAAACTAATTACAGTAATCACTTACAAAATTTGAAAGAAAGAGCACCTTGGAGAAGAATGGAATGTCAGCAAAAAGGAAGATGATTAGTTCCTATGGGATAAGCTCAACAGATAACCAATTAATTATTATTCTTCAAACAGCAAAGGTCTTGTACAGAGAAAACAGAAATATGTCACTAAAAAAATTCCATTATGTATTGAATGCAGTATTTGTGTCCAATAATGCTAAGAAAATTGTTTTCTAGGCTCATCTTCGTTATAAGAATGAGGTCAGAGACGAAGCTGTACTCTAATAAAGTTTTGTGTTTATCCACATATTTGAATAAATATACTAAGTGCATAGGGTTATTTTATTTTCTCTAAGGAACTTTCCTATGGACATCTGATGCATTGGATAAAGTTTTTTTTTCACCCAGGAAATTGTATGTATATGGGCAAGGCATTCACCATGACAGGGAGCATGCATTGTAGTGGTTTTTGCTTCTGTTTCTTGGCCGATGTCTGGTTTTGTTTGGTAAACCGTAGTCTGAAAGAAGTTTCTGATGATGACAGTGACAAGAAACAGCAGGCTGTTAGAAGGTAGGGATAGAGATCGCTGGAAAAATTATTTTGCTGTTTGATCTACTGCCAGGAGACATTATAATGTGAATAGGTTCAGCATACAGTTAACTCTCCTGCTGTTTCACATGAATGTAAAAATCAAATGAACTGTGTTCTTGTTAACAGACTTGCCTAAAACAGGTTGGGTCAAAATATCAGGTATCTATACATCACAGTCCACACAAAATAGATCTTAGGTTTTTTGTTGGTTTTTTTTTGCAGTTTTTCAGGAAACTTTTTAAAGGAAGCTTTCCTGAGATGCAAGTATTCATTTCCTTCAATACAGAAGTTTTTTTTTCCCTCTAGTTTTGTTCTCTTAATAAGAATGAATAGATTTTTGGAACAAAAGAAATCTGGGCAGTAGGTCTGCCACAGTAAAGGAGGAGTGGAATGGAAGATATAGCAAAGAACAAAAAATGTGACAATGAGCTTCCTGGAAATCTCAGCATTTCTTTTAAACCCACACAGTCATAGAAGCAGAGTTCAGGAGAATTCCAATGGGAGTTGAGTCTGTATAAGGATAATGAGACCAGAGATGTCTCTGAATAAGCAGCAGCCAAACTTTAAGGTAATTACCTGAAACCAGAGCCTCTAAGAGTAAAATGAGGCTTTTCCTTCTGAAGTTTTAAAAGAATTCTAAACTTAATCCTTATCTGTCAACTTAAACAATGTTCTATATCTTGAACCTTTGTTATCAGTACACCAAACAAAGAGCATTTCTGGTCAGTGTTGCCCCGTGACTGAACTTGACTTTACATAGAATCATAGAATGGCTTGGGTTGGAAGGGATCCCTAGGACCATCAAGTTCCAACCTCCCTGCCACGGGCAGGGCCACCAAACTCCAGGTGTGGTACTAGAATGTGCTGTCCAGGGCCCCATCCAACCTGGTCCTGAACACCTCCAGGGATGGAACATGCACAGCCTCCATGGGCAAACATTTTTAAGTCTACTTTCAGATTTCTAAGTTTAACTGATACCCCTTCAGAACACTGGAGGAGAAATGATCCCCTGAAAGACTTATCTTAAGGTGACAAGGAGACATTTGTTCTCATCCTAACACCCCTGATCCTCCTTGTTTGAGAATGTGTGGCAGTGAGTTGTATCATAGTCCTGCATTTTAATTGTTGAAGATAGCATAAAATTCTGTATTCCTCAGTTCAGTGGGGAAAAATAGTAATTACAATCTACAGCACTCTAACACACTATATAAAACACAAAGGATTCTGTAGTCATAACATAAGAGGCTGAAGGAAAGAATGTTCCCCAGGGATGTGGTTTTGGGGAGGCTGAAGAATGCCAGAAAGGTTGTGAAAAGGCCTTTACAGCCTTTGTGAATGCACACACTCAAGTGCAGATGCACTGACTAGCTCACAATAGAAGGCAACTTCTGCTTATATTGAGTCCCTAGTTTTACAAAATTGGTGTCCACACCTCAGACAGGAGGCAGCATAGATATTTCCAAATAACTGTCTGCAATTTAACATTCTTATGTTACACAACAATAGGTACGTGTAGTTTTGAGAACGTTGTCCAGAATAGCTTTGCTAAAACATCAGCTTTCATTATTTTCAGAATTTAGTGCGGTTATTATTGAAAACAAACAAGCAAAACAAAAACAGCTTTTAAGGGTTGTTTCCTTCTGTTCCTCCAACAATACTAGAGAAATTTGCAACAGGAACGTTTTGCCTAAAATGGAGAGGCAGGAGCCCTGGCTGTGTGACTGACAATACGACCAGGCCTTCGGCTTTATGCAGTGTGTCAGCATCGGCAGTGCTAGATCACTGATGCGGGTCATTTTCTGAGAGACAGATAGCATTGTCACCAGAGTGTGCATTAGACAACTGCTGGGTACATTTCTTTCGATAACTTCAGCTGTAGCCTTATCTCAAATCTTAATTTTAAAATCCAGAGCTGTCATTTGTCTGCAAGGTGTTTAGGCTTGCTTTAAAACCATTACACTTCAATGCTAACCTGCTGGCACTAAGAAGCATTTCCAGCGAATATTTTATTCAGAGAGACTTAAGAGACAGTTTTGTCAGATGTGCTTCCTGTCATCCTTTATTACACTAGATCTTTTGATATTTGAGTAGAAGACGTAGAAATAAAGATGAAGGTCAGTGAAATGGGAGGAATATAAAATTTCTTTCACTATTCCCGTTTTCATATTGTCCATCAAAACCGCAGCTTGAAAATGTCAGATAACATGAGGTTCATTTTAATTTTAATCGCTTAACTGTATAATACTGTAGTAACTTAATGGTTACGCAGAAGATTTATCATGAGGAACCGGGATTACAGTCAGAAATTTCTCTTAGATTACTGTACGCTATACAAGGAATTCAGTGCTAATTATACAGATTATATGATCTGGTATTTTCAGAGGAATGTCCCTGTATGTTAGAACACAAAAGCAAATATTTAGAGGCTTAGAGTTCAGATGAGCATCTTAATTTTTGAGACTGCAATAGTGAGCTGTTCTCAGGAGAACAGGTAGCCTTTTTCCAGCTATTCACTGCTTACATTCCTAGTCATGAGAAGAAATAAAAAACAAGATATATTTAAAGTATTTCCAAGCTTTAAGAAGGCTTCATTTAAAAAGGTAAAAGCGTTTCCACATTTAACATTTTCACATCTAAATTAATATGACTGTTGGAGATCCATTCATATATAAAAATTCTGATCATTAGATTTCCCATCACTTTAAGCAATATCTTCACTAAACCAGAAGTAGAATTCTAGCTAAAGCCCAAAAATATGAAAGGTACACCGATCAACAACTATCGCAATTATGTACTGAGATGCTATATTAGATTCTAAATGTCCACTCTTGTGTCTCTCAGCATCTTCATTACAAACACCATCCATCTTAAAGAGCCACTTATTCAGAACAGGTTATTTCTCTCCCACTGCAGATGAGATGTAGCAGTTGATTCAAAGCAGCTGTGTCTGCAGTGTCTGCTGTAGTTTAATTGTCATTTAGGAGAATTTGAGAATGATTTTGTCTCAACTTCTTTCTCTCATTTTCATGCTGCACAGAAAGCATGATAGATAGCAAAGCACAGAACGGAGAGGACTTGTAGGCAGGAGTGTCAGAAGTCAGAGTTGGTAGTTTACGGATCATGGTCTGCTTATTTTTTACATTGCTCTTTTTCTAGTGCAGGGTAAGGACACTAAAGGTCTTATTTATTTTGAGAACAGTGGTATTCATATTGAAATGTGTGAGGACGTGAAAATCTTGACCTGAGCACAGCCCAGTTCCTTACTATTTGTTGTGAAGTTTAGTTCCTACCATAGTGCCAACATAATGAGAAGCCAGTATCTTACTCCTAAAAAAATGTGTTATAGGACTAATAGGCAGACATGCTGGACATGGTGAAGGGACTAACGTAGCAATGACAATTTTAAAGGCAACAATGGAAAACACAGTCATCTGTGATTTGAAAAGCATAGGCCCTCTTTGACTTTGCCACTGTTAATTTCAGTTTTTATGAGATACAATACTATATGCAAGGAATATAAAATTCCCATCTGGAATTTAAGGTACCAGAAGGCTCACTGGCTCTTTTAATGGATCATATGTTAAAATAGGAAAAGCCATATGCTACATTAGCAACACTGGTGTGCTGCATCTTCTTATAATCCAAGATCTGCCACTGCTAAAGCTAGTCTGCCAGCATTAAACCATTTATCAGTTGAGCAGCATCACCTTTTCAGCTGTACATTACCCTGTAACAGGCCAGTTACAGGCACAGGAGACAGAAAACCAGGAATCAGCAGGACATTAAGAGTGCTCTGGTAAATCAGCCTTTCCTCAGAAGGCAGACTGCGTTTCTCACATTCAGAGTCTGTGCTCCTGTGTTTATTGCTGACAGGGCACTGCTGTACATGACTGTAGGAAGCTGCAGATGTTCCTCAGTTAACTGGCCTTCCAGCAGGCAACAGAAGGTCATAGTACAAAGCTATATTTCTTACGACTGAATCTGACATGTCAGTCTAGGCACTGTTCAAAAGACTTTCAGAAATAACTGCTATCATAACAGGCCTGAAAACATAGTAGGAAATTATCGTGGAGTCATTTCAGAAGTATTTAGTGCTATTCTAGGTGCCCTTAAGGAGGAGACTAAGCAACACAGAGCTTGCAAACATCAAAAGACTCATCCCAGTAGAGAAGAAACAGAGGAGATAGCATGCCAGCAGCACAAGAAGATCAAGATCCAACTCACTTATAGATTTAAATGTCAAAACTGTAACTGGAAACTGTAGCCGTATGGGCACATGAGCAAAGAGAACCATCAGTGGGAAGGAAGAATCTCTCCTCAGCTGAACTCTGATAACACTGGTTGCATAAATACTATTTATTCTGGAAGGCCCAGAAACGCTGCAGTGATCCTCACAAAAACAAGACGAAAGAGAGCCACAGTCTTGGCCAAAGCTACTTTCATTAGCCGCTGAGGAAGCACTGCACTCAAGCTCTGGGTCCCTCTAGCAGACCACAGCAGGTAGATACCTGAGCTAGTTTTGCTCCCTGAAAGTCTTTTCCTGTGCACTGGACAATCACAGCTGCACTGTTCAGGCAAACCCTCAGGCAAAGTCTGCTGTAACATTCAATTCAAGACTCAGCTGCTAGAGAGAAAGAAGAAATACTGCAGGTGACTTTATAAGATATGTACTGAACCAAAGAGCTCCTCCCAAATGTGATTGCTGTAATTAATCATCCTGTTTAGACAGAATGCAGAGCAGAAAAATAGGCTGCATGCTCAGTTTTAGCTTGCTGAGAGTACTTCTGCAATTACTCTTCTCTTGCACATCAAGTTATTGAAATGCTTACTATCCACTGGCCATCAGGAAAAATCTTCCATCAGAAAGCATACTATGAGGCTGCATACAATCACAATTAATATAAACACCTCACTGAATGTCTCTAGTACCACTCACTGCCCTTCAAAGCCTAGGATTTCCCCAGGCTGTGAAGCCTGCTGAAAAAATGTTACTACATATGTACTCTGCCACTTCTGATAGTGAACCCTTTCAGAGAAGCATGTCAAAATGTTATGCTACATGCATCCATATTGGTGCCACCCTAAACCTGCAGCAACTACAATCATTACCGATTTTTCAATTCTTAGCGCAACTGTTGTGCTAAAACTGCCAAACTGACTGGTCCTTGAATTACAGACCACAAGGAACTCCACATGCTTGCCCCTAACATGCTTACTTCCTTCTCCACTCTGCAACATGCTGGAGCCCAATGGGGCAGAGCTGTAGCACCACAATGCAGTGCTGCTCTCATGCAGCAGGCATCTTGCCTCCAAGCATATCAGAAGTGAGGGCATACACCAGCACTGCAAACAGGAGCAAGATGCTGCCAAGCCTTTGCAGCTCCTGTCAAGTTAAACTGTTTTTATACAGCCAAATTTTGTACAAAACTTGTAACAAAGGGACAGTAGCTCTGCTAATCAAAAGTATTTTTCATAGGTAGAAAGATATGATTGAAATAACAAATCACAACGTGCTGTTACAGTGTTGTGTTCTCGATGAAAACAAGAAGTCAAAGCTCTTAAAAACTTCTTTTTTTCATTCCCTGGCATTTAGTCTTAAAATAATAATAGTAAAGATACAACAAAATGAATTTAACAGTCTGTGCAGGCACTGGAGATGACACCAAATGGAGAAGAAAGGTAGAGCAGAAATGCCCTTCTGTACTGCTTTTCTGCAGGTATCAGATAAAGTTACAGCTAAACAACTTCTAAAAGTCACTGAAAAAGTAACTTCATTTCTGTGCACAGGTTTTCAGAGACATAGAGGAGATCAGTACTCAGATCTCTAAACATCTATCTGCACCTCTATTTCAACCTAGGTGAAGTGGGATTTATGGGGTGGAGAGCACTAGGAGAGATCCTGTGCCCAGAAGTCCAGCTGCACCCATACACACTCCATGCCTGTAGTGCTGGATAGTTATGGATTTGTGAGGATGCAGGGGTTGAGCATGGAGGTGTCTTTACCACACCTAGGTCTCAGCTCTGCCCTTGGGTTGCCACTGCATACAGCCAGCCCCCACCTCAGCAGCAAGCAGCATGCCCAGCGAGCAGGGGAAGCAACATCCTCCCCTCCTGATGAAGATGCATCATCATCTGGAAAGGAATTAAAGGTCCAGGATGAGAGAGAACACATTCAATTGTTTTACCCAGTAGTGATAACACAGTAGAGATGATTTAGTTGTTCTAGTACATATTTTTTGGACTGGCTTCCTGTAGGGACTGTATAATTCAAAATCCATCCTATGGAAGATTACCCATTCCCTCTGAAGGGCAGTTATTAGACAGAAGATGCCTACGGGTATCTTAGGTGATAGGGGCCTAATTTATGAGTGGCATTTGAGGCTTCAGATGTCAGCTGTAATAAAGACAGCACACTGCCATCTCTCTCTCCCTCCAGAATTTAAGATGCTTGAATGAGCTGAAATTTAAGTTCTTCTTAGGTGTCTCCAGAGGTGCACAGGGAGAGGCAGATGCCTCAGAATGTAAAACCTTGTACTGCAGCCTCTGGCTGGTGAACCAAAGTAAACTTTTTTGTCCTCCATTTTCTTGTATCTACAGGGGTGGCTGACAAATTACCTACCTCTCAGTTCAATACATCTACTTTTAGAAACTTGCAGTTTTGTTCTTGTCACTGCTGGTTTGATCATTCCTCAAATTAAAAGATGATATGTCGAAACTTTTAGTTACTTGACCAAGGCAACCGAGAAACCATTTTTCACATATGATACAATCTGATGGCTTTTCTTCCATACATGTCAGATACAACCATAATTTACAGGTTGTTTCTTGCTTGCCAAGATAATAATCTGGTAGTGTCTGCGGCAGAAAATCCTTTTAGTGGCTCAAAAACAGCAGATAGTGCACCTAAAGAATGTTTGTATATTTTGACTGTTCTCATATCAATAAAATGCTTAAAATCTCATCTCCTCCCAGACATCCTATATTAGTTAGCCTCCTCTCATATGGCTTGTCAGATCACTCTTAAAAACAGTTTGCATTTTTTGGAGGATTTCTGCTAACGGCAAAGCAATCTTCTTACATGTGTTTTTCATACAAGCTGTCATTTTGAAATGCCCAAAAATTATTATAAAAGATTGAATTTTCTGCTCTGCTTTCCTATATGGCAAGGGCTATTTCTAGTAATTTACTGAAAAGACAGCGTATTACCACATTAAAATTGCTTTTATTGTCATAAATTCAGTACACTAATTTCAAGTTGCTAACATTTTGTCCGGCTGTGCTAGAATGTGGTGAGATGGAATGAATGCAGTTCTTACAACAAAAAATATTTATAACAAAGAAATTAAAGCTGGAAGATGACTGAGATAACAGGCTTCCCCCCGACAGTTCATTTATTTACTTATTTATTTATTTATTAGATCTCTGCACCTCAACATACTGGATGCTTTCTAAATTATAGTGACTACCCTGCGTGTCTATACTGCCC
This sequence comes from Odontophorus gujanensis, assembly GCA_013399175.1. Lineage (NCBI taxonomy): Eukaryota > Metazoa > Chordata > Aves > Galliformes > Odontophoridae > Odontophorus > Odontophorus gujanensis. Next base: position 56,670 of record VXAB01013504.1, read on the forward strand.
TCAGGGGGTAACATTTTCCCTGGGTGAGTGCAATCATTCTTCAAAAGCCAAGATCCAGAAGGTGAACCATTCTGCCACTTTGTTACCTAGCAAAAGCACCGTTTCCATCAAGTTTAGTCTGAAGACAAGTGTCAACACAAGGGAGACTGAAACGTGAATGTGGGAAAACTACTCGCACTAATTAGAATCCTCGATGTTCTATCCTTCCTCACATTTATCACTAATTATTGTATAACTTCATTCAGATGCAAGAAGTTATATTTAAAAGTTTCCTGGCAGATCTCGAAACCCAAAGTGTTTTGTAAAGGTAATAAATGACTTAATCACAACCATGAAGATAAATCATTTATGACACCAAATGCTTTCATTACCTTAGATGCACTATAGAAGAAGATCACTTGCAAACCAAAAGCAAACCCAAATCTAACCAGAGGAATGACATGACTTAGATTAGAGGTACAGAAAAAAATAAAGAATCAGCTGCATACTGGCTCTTAGCAACCTCAAGGTGGACACTTTATCCAGTGGCTGCAGTGAAAACGTACTGATTTTCATCACACTCAGAACATTTGGATGGAACTTGTAAATACATTTGGCCTGATGACAGAAGGTTGACCCCACATGTGAGAAGTGCAGGGACCTGATGAGAGTGATTGATAGGCTATCTTCAAAACTGTGCCCTGGGATTTCATTTTCCACCATATTATATAACCCCTGGCAAGCGATGAGCAGCCTCTCTCTCATTACACCATCTGGAGGAAAAAAACAACAGCAAAAAAACCCTGACATACACATTCTGCTTTGGCAAAAGCACATGTGGGAGAATTGCCTACCTGAGCCAAGAGCTGTCTTCTGCTTCTAAAAAGAATCTGGCTGACTCAGAGGCTTGTGACAGCCCCTCACAATGTTTTCATTTTATGTCAAAATCAGAAAATCACATCAATCTTTCAAACAGCAGCACACTCTCAAACACTACACTATTCATGCCCTTTAAAACTGCTATATGCATGAACAAGTTTCCTGTTAAAATCCAATTATATTTCCTGTTCAAGTTCTGAAGTGATCTCAGGAGAGTCAAAAGATACAAAGAATCATTAGGTCGTGTGAAAACAAATGAAAAAATGAAAAAAAGATTAGGTTTTTTTAAGTCTCAATAAGTACTTGAATTGATTTCCAAAACATCCCAGCCATCACTAAAATTTAAACCTAAATATTTAATAGGCAAACGAAGGCTTTTTGTTTCATTACTCATTTTCAGCTGATGAAGAACTAATTGTTTAATATCATCCTGGCAGAACAAAACCTTGGTGACGCTGCTGTAATCTCAGAGGCAAACGGAGGAGACCTCCACCCTTGGTTGATCAGCTGAGGCAGGAGAATAGCCCCAAGAAGGGTCTACCCTGCTCTGCCCCAGCCTCATGCCTGCAATACCTGTTAGCTGTGCACAGCTGTAAGGCAGAGAACCGTCTTCCAGATTGTTCTAACACAGTACTTCTAAGACAATTGAGCACACTTCTCCACAGCTGAGCCACACACAGCTTGGGAGGGGCAAAGAAATGCTGTTGCCTTCCCTTGCCCACACAGAGACTTACATTCCCCCTCACCAAGAAGTGTCTGGCCCACAGGGAACCAGGACCTGGCAAGCGGCTGCCCCATGGGCAGATAGGCTGCCTAAACTGCCTGTCCTCATGTAAATATCTACGACGTCATGCAAATGAACTAATATAACCAATTTTCTGCACAAGGTATGGGTGGAAAGGGGTAGGGAGGGACAGAAGATGATGAGAAATAGGAGTTTAAAAACAGAAGTCTGAAAAAAAAAGACCTTCTTGGAAAGCTATTTGACATTTATTTGATTAAGGCAGTGCACAGGGGGAAGAATTGGAATGGAATTCTTTTCCCAGATTCATGTGTGTTTTTCACAGAAAGAATTAATGCCTCATTGAAAAGGTGATTTGCAGTTGACATTTAAGGCAGCCTTGCTGCCTGGCTCTGGAATTATTCCTATTGTTGTTCACACAAAGGGAAAATAAACTCAACCACTTGGCTTCCTTTTCCATGAAATGTACGTCTAAGATCACAGCTTAGAAAGGAAACTAAATGGCAGATGGCAACATCTTTGTGAAGTATGAGCACACTGAGCTATACAGGCTGACAAATTAATTTGTTCAAAGAAAGGACAGAGAAAGCAAGGGCTTTTCTTAGTGTGAAAGAATGATAATAATTTGAAGCCGGCTTTAGAATGGCTTGGGTAGCTCTTAGTTGCGTTGTTACCACACAGTCAAAAGAAAACAAAGAAATTATTTACATGTCTTTGCTGTGAAGCATTATTCTTCATTGCATTGGTAGCAAGAAAGGCTTTTAGAGACTATTGTGAAACTTTGTGTATTTAGGTTGTCTGTCTTGTCCTCATCTCGAGCCACGCTCACACTGTGTGGGGAACCCTAGAGTGGGCACCACGGACAGGGACAGGGCAGGCATCCCCTGGGCTCCAGCAGATCTTACTCTGCAGCAGCTCCAGGATATCAATCCTTTCCTTCCTAGCAGCAAAGCAATAGGTCTTGATGCACACATCAGTCCTCCCATTTCCTGTCTCTCTCCACAGGAGGAGACTGAGTCAGAGGTCACCTCCCTGCTTGGCACCACAGCAATCGTGGGCTGCGTCACCTGACAGACTGCACCACAAAGCATTCGGTCATACAGCAAAACTCTGCTTCTCCCATGGCCCAAGCGTTCCCACAACAGTTGACCCAACTGCTGCTTTACTGCATTTCATGTAATTTTAGCTTCATGCTGCCTTTGATATCAAAAAAAGCTGAGACATAAATGGAACTACAGATTACAGAGTGCTTTAAAATCTCTTTTGTTCAAGTGATCTCTCAGATTAAAATAATACTGAAAAGAGACTGCCAAAAGGAAGAGAAGGGTTTAGGATGTTGACAGAGACCTGCACAGAGTTTAAACATGCCCAGAAGAATCCCTGTTGTTCCCAGCCATGCTATGAAACAAACACCTTCCTCCAGGGAAGGTCTGAGGTCACGTTATTGATATTGCAGTCTCTTCTGATTCCACCCAGAGACTAAGCACCCCCAAAGTTTGGAAAACGATCAAAAGGAAGGTTTGATCTTCCCTTGCTCTAAGAATCTCCCAGAAAAATGTCTCACTGTGAAATAGCTTTATTTAATTCCTACAGCCCTGAGGTGTCTATCAAGATTTGGACCCTAAACTTGCTTGGCAGATTTTATTACTGTGTTACCTGCCTCCTTGGGGTATACAGATGCTCAGAGAGCTTGGGTTTATGAAGCTCTTGGAGGGCCACAGATGGAAAGCAAAGAAAAGCAATCTATATTTTACACTGTGGGTCCATGTACCCTCTTTCTTCTTAAGGCTTGGCCTTGAATACATGGGTAACTGAGGTATTAGATATGATTCCCCTTGGGCACAGTGAGAGAACATATTTACTGTTTATTGCTTCACAAAGCTGATTTCTATCAGTAGCGCATTACATTTATATCAAAGCAGAAGCCAACACATCCCAAAGAAAAGTGGGTGGTGAAAAGAGAATTGTGCCTGCTGAACTGCATGAGAATGAGGGCCAATGGCTGCACTCTCTGCCAAGGATACTAACAGTGCAATGCACTACAGCACAACAGCAGAAGGCCCTGAGCAGTGCTGCACATACATCTCTGCATGGTCTCTGGAGCTGCACTGTAATCAAATGCTTCACATACAACCCTGAATATGCTTAAGGCCTTATTTTAAATAACACTGCTTTGCATGTGTTTTGAGAAGTCTTTCCATATAGACAAGTCTACATTTACGCCTACACTGACTCACTAGGGACCATGAAGCTACAGGTGGAGAAGCCAACTGGAGAGTCTCCAATTATTCTGAGCAGTTGCGATTGAGATGGTTACGCTTCCACTGTCACAACAGGAAAAAGAGGAATCAAGATGTGCTGGCAGTATAATGAGCCAACAGAAATGGGCTGTGTTATGACTGCAGAAAGAAAGACAAATGCACATGCACACACATTTGGAAAAAGTTTGCTTGGCCGTTTTCTTAGTTGCTAGTCCTGCAGCTACTCCTAATTAGGAAGGCCCACGGACAAAGAATGTAAGAAATCAGAGCTAGTATTACTGACTACTCACTCTCCTCTTCAGGATTTGAAATTTATGCTCCCCAGTGAAAATTTTGAAAGTATATATGAAGGACATCTCTAGTAGCATAAGTGATAAAAGTGAGTTGAAAAAGGAATTCAGATTTACTCTTTACCAGAATGCAGTTCTTCCAGCAGTTTTATGAGATCCCCCAGATGATCAGCCATATTCTGTCCACTCAGAAGGCAGAGTTATTAACTGAGAAACTGCCACAAACAGTTCATCAGTGACAGTTTCTGAGAAAACTTCTTCAGTTTTTGCCTACAAGATCTCTCACAGGGCTCAGGTTAAATTCTAAACTGATCACAAACAGAAAAGCTGTTGACTGGCTGCTTTCTCCAGAGACAAAGTTACTTTCACTGAGACTAATGGATAGTGTTCACAACCTCCATAACGGGAAAGAAATTGAAGAAAAAAAGACACATTCTTTTGGGGAAAAGGATGACTATGTAAGCATAACTGATAACCTAGGATGGGTTTGCAGTTTAGGTGAGGAGACAGCAATTCATTTAAGGTCCCCAACAGTATTTTCAAACTTGTGTCTCAGTTGAGGACACAATTTCCTGCACTTTTGAAATATCTAAGGCAAATGAGGACAAATTTACTCCTTTTGATTCACAAGGATATATATTTGCCCAGTTACTGCAGCATCAATTTCATTCGATTAATCCAAAAACCTCCAGTTCCTAGGAGCCCATTCTTATGAGATGGTCTATTGCAGATAAAACATAGGATAACAGACCTTTCAGCTGTAAGATTCAGAAATCTGAATACTGACAAATTGACCGGAGTTCATGTCTGTTAAATGCTCCATATGTGCTAGCTGAAACACCCTGACATTACCATGCTCTCAAATGGTAACAGTTTTGCAAGGACACCCTTTTTGCAGCTGATTTTTTTCTTCTTTAGTCCCCAGAAAAAGTTTAATAAGTTTAAGCAAAATCTCGTCTGCCATTTAGTTATACAAAACGATATACACCATGAAAACAAACACACTTGCAGCCTTTGCACACTCAGTTGTGTACAGCCAGCAGACGCACATCAAGCCCATCTGATCCAAGCCTCCCCAACGTGTGCTGGGCTCCTTCATCTGCCAACAGCCACACCAGCTCCTTTGGGGCTCCACTTGTTGACAGGCAAGCCAACAAAATGTTATTCACTTCCTTCCAGTGCAAACAGGGGGCAAATAACACTTTTACCAGGGACCACTCCTTCTCCATAAAGTAGCCTGCGTGGCTGGAGGTCAGCTGAAGGGAAGAGGCACAGGCCCTGTGGGCTCATGGTCCCCACTGTAACCACAGTTGTTTGTCTCTGACAACCACACCAATAACCGAAAGAATCTCAATCATGACTAACCTAGTCAATTGAAAGAACAACAAAAAAGAAAGGGTATGGCTAGGAAATACTTTTCATACATTGGAGAATAAGTCATCCAGCTGAAGTAAGCCCCATATTTTCCAGGCTGGTGACAAAACTCATTTGTTTGTACACATACTTTTCATGCTACAGTTACATAGGAGACAGATGCAATTTTAAATGCAACAGCTTGGCCTAAATGGATCATAACTACTTTACAAAGGGAATTAGAATCTTCAGTCTTGATTTATAAACAGCTCACAGTGAGAAGTGGCTCACAATGCTACTTTACATTAATTACTGCAATGCAAAGATGAAAAAACTGAACCACATCTTCTTCCTGGATGGACAGATCCAGGGCTCTCGGATGTCTTTGACGCTGAACATATTCCCAGGGAAACAAAAAAAAAGTGCCTGTTGGGCCACAATCACAGTATCAGCATGTCCAACAGTGTCCTTGGACATTTGACAATACTTAATATTTTTTCTTAAGCACAAGTTGAAGTGAACTATTTTGTGATCATTTCTTTTTACAAAAAGTTCCTAGTCTCACTGTGGAAAAAGTGAATTCAAGCAATTCTTGGGCTTTAAAAAAAAAATAATCTGATTTTAAGCTACTCTAATCCGAGGCTTATCAGTACACTGACCACCCTTTCTGAGAAAGCCAAGCTACCTTCTCATAGACTCCAACTGTGAGGTGATGAAACAGCTAGAAGGCATCTTTCTTGAAGAGCATCATACAAATTTTGAATCTGCCATTGGCAGAGTTTGCCCACTAAGCCTTTGTGCCAAGGACTGGATTTGCCCACTGAAACTCTGGACTCTGAAAATTGAAAATACCTTATATATTGGTTGAAAGAAATGTATTTACACTTAGGTTACACCTTTTAATATATTCAAGAGAAATGTTTACATAATGTTCATAATCTCCTGAAATCAAATTACTCATAAAATAATTAAGCATTAGTCCAGGAATATGACTAATTCCAATTACAAGCTCTATTCTCAAGATTTATCTGGATAGTTTAGGTGTGAGATATTTTTCAGTGGAATGTACTTAACCTCATCATTCACAGATAAAAGAGAAAACAATTACAATATAGTTACTGTGCACACACAAGTGAGAAAGAGAAAAAACCCTTTGTTAAATGTCAGTCAATAAGAGCTAAGCTCTAAGATCATAAATATTTATTACATGCACCAATAATCAATTTGTTCCCAATTTGATTAGGTTAAAAAGCAAAGTTCCCCAAGCATCACAACAGATACCTGAGTGGGTAGGTTCAAAACTCTTTTAGAGCTTTTCCAAAAGTTTTAATTGTTTCTATTTTTCTTCTAGTCCTCCCCTGATAGCACACGAGCTACGGGAAGCAGATTCATTATCCAGTTCAATGAGTTATCATCACCACAGATGAAGTGTGATTTCAGGTGTTCCAGTCTCCACATAATTGTTACTCCTCCCGTTCATGACAAAGATTAATTGGGAATGGCAGTGCTGCTAGGGTAGGCACCTGTATAATCAGGGTCACTGTCGTCTATTCTTAGAGCTACAACCAACCACCACGTCACAGGCATCAATAAAAAAACAAAGGAATTGAAATAGTGAATTAGAGAAGGTTAAGACAAGATTAAGAAAAGAGCAGTATATTTAGTTTCAAACACATTACTTCAAGATATTTAACATATTGACTGGTAAAAAACTATGCAAAATTATTTCTCAAGTAATAGAGATTTTGTTAAAGCAATTCTAAAGGTCTTCCCCTTCAGGAAAAAAAAAAAAAAAGAAAATAAGAGCTCAGAGCCTCATTTCTTTTTGTTAAACTTTCATTAGATGCAAAATATTGTAACCTATTTGGTGGTGACATGAGCTAAGGAACCTTGCTGTGAGATTCCACAATAGAGCACAGCACAATAGCTAAAGAGAATAATGGTTGTGGCTATGGCAACCCAAAGTGAAATATATTATTTGCATCAGTTTATAACCATACTAGGATGCAATTTACACATTACATCTGTAACAGGACAATGATTGATGCAATCACAAACGACCTATCACAACATGAAGTCACCAAGTGTTTTTTAAAATTGTTTCTGAAAAGCATTCATGGAAAAAAATGCACATGACATCTGACATCTCCTGGGCAACTTAAAAAAAAAAAAAAAAGGAAGAAAGAAAGAAAAGAAAAGAAAAAGATTTCGTCTTCAAATTACTCTGTTCTTTAAGTCCTTTATTTCTTTTCTCTGCCTTTAGCCAGTGCTAAGAGTATTTGATTAAAATGTCTGCTACTGCCAGCTGATTTGGGTACATCCCAAATTCCAGTATTATTTTGACTAGAGTAAAACCTAGCTTTTAAGCATTCTAGATTGATACTGGACCAAGCATAACCACTTTGCTAAAAATTAGAATCTTAGCCACCACACAACCAGTCTTCAGGGTGTGCCCAGTCCTTTCGTCTCCCACTGCCACCTGAAGTCAGCCATGCAATACTACATCTGTAGATCTGAGAGAAGACTGTGCTGACACAAACACACAGTTACTGTGGTCTAGAGTTATTTAATAAATAAATAAATAAATAAACCACAAAAACAGTAATAGGGCTACTGAAAATGAGATGTTGAGACTTGCTGAATGGGATTAAAAAAAAATTACATTTCTTACAAAAATTAGACGTTAAGAAACTATACTCTTCCTCTCAGCCCAAACCCAGACAGACAGTGTTCAGTTTGGACAAGGTTGAATCTCAACATATTACTACTTCATCCTCCACTGCCAATACCAGGGATGCTCCAAGGAACATCAGCCAAGGAAAAGCCCCTTACACCAAGCTCACGACTCCTAACCAGTAACTTACCACAATCCTTTCAGTCATGCTAAGTCTGATACCTGTGTTGATCCAAATATTCCTAAATAGTTTTTTTCAAATATTTTATCTTCTGTGATGGAAAACTGTTCTTCACAGCTTAGTCATGGTGGAAATTTTTTACTCTCTACCTTGTAAATTATTTGGTTGCAAAAATAAAAGAAAAATCCTTTCTTAAGAATGAAAAATGCAGAGCAATGAAAATTCAGTTTAATCATCTTATTTAGGCTGTCTCAGCAGTTCTTAAAAAAAAAAATCCTGTTTTTATGCACATATATATTGAAAATGCATTAACTGGAAAATACAGAATAGTCACTTGTAAACAGACTTACTTTCACGTGGAATGTCTTATAGCTGGTAAAATTCTCTGCAGCTATAAAGTTTCAGTAGCATGGGCACATTTACTGGAGGTTTTAACTAGAATATGTTTTTTCCCTATCAAAGACTCAGAAACTTTGAATAAAACTTACTAATCCCCAGTTATCCCTAATTTTCACTGACATTAAGAGCAAGTAGTAAACATTAGGATTTATAATGTATTTCACAAATTTATTTCCAGATATAAATTCTTTATCTCAGTGATGGAAGACAGCATAAAATATCTGGAAATCAGCATTTATGCAAAAATAACTCAGAGTATAAAAGAATCACTCGAGCAAATACTTGCTTACACATTTAGTTGCTTTGCCTTGGGCAATGCACATCATCAATAATGCTGTGAGCGAGAAATTATTCTCTATGTACAAACAGTATATCTTAACACATAGCATGATTTGTAGAAAATACTTATTTTCGTTGCCTTTGATGGCAGAGAAGGAAAGCCAGCCTCTTTTAGAATGCTATAGCTGGGGTGCCCAAATGGGAGGCACTGATTTTTGCAAAAAGCGCAGACTTGAAATGAATTTTTTTACTTTCCTACCTCTAGCCCAAAACTTTGGCTTCTATTGCAATCTCTTTCCACATACACTCTAGTAAGAAAGGTCTTCCTCTGCAGCACTGATTTGATTTCATTTCCATTTCACTGGGCACAGTAAAAGCATTTAGGGTGTGTAAGAAATCTTCAAATGAAGATGCAGGAGAAGAGCTTGCAACCTCCTGTTAAATCACCTATGCCATTCGTACAGAATTTTCTCAAGAAATTACTATGAAAATATACAGCCAAGATCATAACAGCATCCCCCAGATTCCTTTGTGGATGTGTTCCTAATGTTCAGGGTAATTATCTTCTTGATAAGACTCAACAATAATCACACTTGGGTATTTTAAGGACTTCATAAATGGCAAAGACATTTCAGTGTCTTGGCCTATATACAGATGAAAGCTATAATTATAGGAACCTTACAAAAATCTCTCTTAAGGGAAAATGAGTAGAGTTTGCTACATTTACTAAATAATTCAGCAGCTGCATTCCCTCCTATTTTCAGAGAAAGTAATAGGTTCATGTTGTCAGAGACACACAGTATTAGTTTGAGTCATACTGTACGAGGGAGGCCCACGGGTGTCTGGATGAGCAGTAGTAGCCTCCTGGGGCTTCTCTCCTGGCTCTACCCTACAGCACAGTACTGTAGTCTAGCCCTTACATGTGTACAGCTGTAGGTATGATAACGGTGTGGGTTACGGACACAGCGCCATGCCAGGTTTCAAGAGTTGCAGTGAGTGACGTAGCCTTCCCCCAGGATTTAGTTACACCAACCCAACTACATTCACATATAAAAATCAAGATGGACTTTCCTGAAAAAAAAATCACCAATAACCTCTGAGAAGAAATGTTATTTACTCCAAAATATGGGTCCCATCCTGCCACTGGTGCGTGGTATCTGCTGATCTGAAAATTGCCCATGAACAGCTAGCAAGGTTCTCAGAGGTGGTCATTATCTGGAGGATTATTCTCAACGTGCAGTCAGCCTGCAAATGGTTTGCTGTGCATACAGACAGTCTCCATCAGGTCAGTCACTTGCTGAAGTTCCATAGTGCTGTTTCTGTGCTGCGACCAGGTGACTTGTCTGGCTTATACAGCATGAGCTTTGAGTCACAACATAGAAACATGACAGCATTTGCTTTTCATAATCACCTACCGTAGTAAAGCTTGAGACTTTGCTTACTAATAGCATGACAAGTAGGCTGGGAAAGGGTCAGATTGAATTAAAACATTTTTAAGGACAAGGATCTAGCAGCTCAACATTGCAGCTAACCTACAAGACAGAAACAAGAAAGTGATGAGTCTCCTTGCCCATGCCAGCATTTACAAACATGACATACCCTGTTCCAACTGACAAAATTCAGAGGGATGAAAGCTTTCTGCTCTCCCTGTGACAATCCATATCTTGCTTGCAGAGCCTTCAAATACACTACAACACCTAGTTCAAGAACATAATGTCAAAATTGAGTTTTATTTTGTTTGTACTATCCACCAAGTTTGCTTGTGCTATTTTCTGCTAATCTGTTCCCCATATAACAAAAAGTTCAGTGGAAGCAGGAACATGAACTTTGGTCTTCACCTCACAGCAGAGAAGAAATGGCCACTGCAGGAAAGCAGGAAGCTCTCTTTCTGCTGTTGTAGCCCCCTTCTCCCCTCCATTTCATTACAAGTAATTAAATCTAAAACTTCACTTGTCAGGAAAACTAGAGCCATTTCACTCTTATCCACTTAGCCTGCACTTCACTGATAAATTACTCTGGGGATGGTGTAAACCTCTCTAAACTGTTTTATTGTTGTTTTTGTTTTGTTTCTTGAAAAGGGAATGGAAAAAAACAGAATTTAACAGAAAAAAAAAACCAAAAAACAAAAACAAAACAAAAGCCAAACCTGTTTTAAGAGACAGCAGTGCAGGGACTGGGATGAGATGTTCGTTCTGGTAGCCACTATCTGTAGATTTTGTAATTGATCAGAAACATTTCTGAGGAAAGCTGGAAATCTTTCTTAGAAATGGTGTTAGGCTTTTGTTGCTTCTAATCCTTTCAGAGCACACAAGACAGGAGATCACAGCCAAGATATTACTAAACTAAAAAGCTATTTTTTGTAATGTTGCAGTTTTTAAAGGTGCTGTGGTTACAGTTTCCTTTCCCCTCAGATACCTGCACAGTACTCAAGGTAACTAATGCATCTGCCTTTACTAAAGAAGAGGTGCTGAAGAATAGACATGTTTAGAGGATGCAATATGTAGTTTCCTAAAATAACATATGCAGATTAGCTGTACTAAGGTTTCCCTATATACTTGAGTCCTTTAAATACACTGACCCACATAGATCATACTCCACAGCTCAAATCCATTCTTGCTGAATTTCTTTATTATAAGCCTTCTAGATCTTAGTCTAATTGCTCTATTTTTGTTACTCTTCCACACTGGGGTTTCCAGAGCAGGCAGTTATCAGAGATTCACAACGAAGCCTGAAAATAACCTACAGGTCAAGTGCGTGCAGTGCCCTTAGAACTGCATCCCAGTGCATGCAGTGGGCTGTCACGGCAGGATGCCTTCACTTCCCAAGCACTGAAGTGACATTCACATATATATTTATCACGGCTATGTTTATATGCCATAGTGTATGTGAAGGCTGAGGTCTTTGCATTCTGCAGTCTTATGAAACAATCAAAGGCCTCACTTAAAAACACTACCCCCAAAAGTTAACTGTGACTGATTAATGGAAAAAGATCACACATCCCAAAGTCTGTGGCAAGAAGCAAAGATAACTTCTGCCTCATTAAACCGCCTGGATTATATAGGGCAAAACTCACTGACAAAGCACTGCAGCAAGCTACAAATGCAAATTTTCCTATTTTGTGTACGGGGAGAGGAGCACATGGATTCCGGTCATTAAATGGCTGAAAGGGGATCTAATGAGGACCAGCCGGACACTGCTAGCTATTAGGATCTATGAACTTTTGTGGGAGGTTATGTTCAGTATAAATTAAGCAAGTGTTGGATGTTTCTTTGTTGTTTTATACCTCAAGTGTGAAACAGTGACACAGGATAACAGTCTGCTAACCTGACTAGCTAGGGTTGCCAGTTTGAAACCCACAGCACCCTTCACCTGGCAGGGAACCCTGCTCCAGGCACCAGCAGGCCACACTCCAGCTGCTTTTAGGGGAAGGAAAGAGACCATAAATACCCAACAGATGGAAGGCATACGTGCCTCGATAAGCACCTTGATTTAATCCAAACAATGTGCCACAGCAGCATGGAAACAGCATGTTTCTTAGAGTTTCTATCTTTTCCTTTGAATCCATGTATGTTTTGTTCTATCCAAAGTAAACATTTAATATTTCAAAGACTCCTTCATAGCTGTCACTGCTTGCTTCTACTACCCTTTAGCTCAGAGGCAATGTAACATGAAAAAACAGCAACCTGGAGCCTACAGGCAGTTTTCACATACTGGTGAGCTTTGGAGAGCCAGCACTGATCCTGTGGGCATAGGGTAGCTTGTCTTGTTTCCGTGAAACAATGATAAACAGACTCAATTCCCAAGAACCATGCAAGCTCCAGGGCTGGCTCATTCCCACACCAAAGGAGGGGCACTGCCAGAGCCCGAGGGGTGCACAGGATTTTGCTCACAGGCCAGACAAACAGCACTGCTGATGGGCTGCCAGTATGATTTGTCTGCATGGCATACATGTGGTGTCTTCTCATGAAAAGTAAAGCCTGGTTTGCAAGGAGAGGAGGAGAAAGCCAATAGGAATAACTGATTGTGTTAATTTATTTCTAGACTTTTATGGAGTCTCTTGGGGTGCTGATCTTTACGTGGGTAAGATGACATACAACTCTCCCTTTCTCCTTCATCCTCTACTTTGCATTTGCCCATGAGTACAACTCTGTCTTATTTCCAAAGCTTCTGTTGGCTGGGGAAACATCACCAATATTTACATCAAATAGGATCTAAAGATACTCATGTGCATAGTTGCCACAAATGCTATTATGCCTAAAATAGCATACATTATTTATCATTAAGTAATTTTAAAATGTTCTATGGTATATTTTGAAAAACTGTACAAATCCAGAATAAAAAGCTAGGAAGAAAAGTACTAGAAATCAGAAAATGATTTTATATATACTTCTAAAAGTACCTGAAAAGCTAACATGCTATGCATGCTTAATCTTTATTTATATAGGTATATATTTATAATCTATGAGACACTATTCATCTTAAAAGCATTACTTCATTTAGACTGCTGTATTCTAGTACCCCACGTTGCATTGTAGAATCCTCACAAAACTAAACAGAACAGCCAAGAAATGCATTAAGAGACTTAGCTTATTAATGGTCAGATATATATAGGCTCATTTTTTCTTGCCATAGGCTTTTATGGTCTAGCAATAGAAAACTTTTCTTCATCTTTTTCAGAAATAACAGAATTCCAAGAAATGGAAGCTGCTGCTAGTAAAAGAAGAAAAGCCGAGTATCATCAGGGTTAATAACTCCTACTTGAGATCCATGAATGATTACAGAGTAACTCTTCTATATCGAACTTTCCAGTGCCATTAGTAATATGCTGCCTCTCTGGGACATCGGTAACCTTATGGTGAGAAGACTATTTCTTCTTCACACCAAATAGAAGAGCTACAGAAACAATGGCTTCTAAGGTCTCATGCTTGTACGTTTTGACAGTAGTTTGCTGGGCAAGCGCACTCTGGTACTTAAGTATAACTCGTCCTACTTCTTCCTACACTGGCCACAGACAGGTCAATAGCATATCAATAGCCAGAAAAAATGTCTCCTTTGGCAACATAAGAACTCGACCTATAAATCCACATTCCTTTGATTTTCTCATCAATGAACCTAATAAATGCGAGAAGAGTGTCCCTTTCTTGGTCATTCTTATCAGCACAACTCACAAAGAGTTTGATGCAAGGCAAGCAATTCGGGAAACATGGGGAGATGAAAACAATTTTAAAGGAATTAAGATTGCCACACTATTTCTTCTTGGGAAAAATGCAGATCCTGTGTTAAATCAGATGGTAGAGCAAGAAAGCCAAATTTTTCATGACATTATTGTAGAGGATTTTATCGACTCCTATCATAACCTCACTCTGAAAACATTAATGGGGATGAGGTGGGTAGCAACATACTGTTCAAAGGCAAAGTATGTTATGAAGACAGACAGCGATATTTTTGTAAATATGGATAATCTTATTTATAAGCTGCTCAAACCTAACACCAAGCCAAGGAGAAGATACTTCACTGGTTATGTTATCAATGGAGGGCCAATACGAGATGTTCGCAGCAAGTGGTACATGCCCAGAGATTTGTATCCTGACAGCAATTACCCACCCTTCTGTTCAGGCACCGGCTACATTTTTTCAGCTGATGTAGCAGAACTGATTTACAAAACATCGCTTCACACCAGACTCCTCCATCTTGAAGATGTGTATGTTGGACTCTGCCTTCGGAAGCTGGGCATCCACCCCTTCCAGAACAGTGGCTTCAACCACTGGAAAATGGCCTACAGTTTGTGCAGGTACCGCAGGGTGATCACAGTGCACCAGATAACACCAGAAGAAATGCACAGAATTTGGAATGACATGTCAAGCAAGAAGCATCTTAGATGCTAAGATTTTTACAGATGTAAATACCTTTTTTAAAATTTTGCTTTAATCTGGTTATTTTTTGACAAAGTGATGTACTGATTTACAGGCTAAACTGTGGGATATTACTGTGAGAGGATTTTTAATGACTGATTTTTCATTCTCATTTTGACTACTGGTTTACAAACTTCAGGCTCTTTTCATAAGGACATTACACCAGTCAAAAGGATCTAGAGTCAAAGCTCAGATTTTATATATTGCCCTCTATCACACATATCAGCTCCTGCATCTGTATGTGAAAGGACAGTAATAAGCTATTATGGGGTGCTTAACAGTTCATGCCCCAGCCTCTGAGATACGACTTGGGCCCTACAAAATTAATTAAGAATATACTTTTATCCCTTTTTGACACCGTACAATCATCCCTAATTAGAGCTTCATTATTAAATTGAGCAGTATATATCTGCAATGATCTTTTATGCCTTCCTTGGCAACAATATCTTATAGAACAATGTGTGCAATTTCCAAACAGGTTGCGACGGTGCAACAGCAGAATTTAGACAGGTAAGAGCATCAAAGTCTCAAAGTACTTAGAAACAAACTCACACACAGAAGCAAATTTTTATCCCCCAAATGGTATTCCTTTAAATCATTTCATAAAATACTCCATTTCTTTCCGTTGTCACAAGAAGACCCAAAAATATCTAATCAAACTTTAAAATGAAATAGAATCTGTAGATTAAATACATGATGGGAAACATATGGAAAACCATCAGAGATAGGATAATTTTAAAACGAGTGCAACATTTCTCAGTAGTATGGTGCCTGTGGATCTTTCCCTATTTAGGAGTACATCAGTGGGTACAAGAACATCATTTTCTTTTTAAAGAAGATCGAATGTCTTGTGAAGAAATATATGATTTTATCAAATGATAAAATCATTAGTAAGCAGCATATTCCTTCAACATCAGTTGGTATACAATTTACCAGAAAAAAAATCTAACACAAAAGAACATTTCTTAAGGGTAAACTCACTTTTTTGCTACAGTGCATAAGAAAATGAGATTAAACCATATTTTTAATGTTTTTTGTCCAACCCATTTGCTGTTGATTGGACAACACATGACTTTCATAGAAATACAGAGCGCTTTTAAAAAACAATCTTTCCACGTATGTAACCAATTTGCAGCACTCCACCACAAAACCAATACTCACTGAGGTCCAGCTCAAAAAGCACCAGAATGAGAGATCCCCAGAGCATGTGATGAAAATCAAATACACTAGATTGTATTCAGGTTTTGCAATGTACTGATGCATTCTAAATATGAATGTTAATGAGATGTGATGAAAGTTATTTCCTGAAAAATTCTTTGATATGTTCAAACCATACGTATTCAGCAGCACCTTTGAAAAAGGATCTAAAATGTGATGTTGCTTAGCAAGTAACTTGGAATGAGGAATTCATAGGCAAGCCACAGGTATAAAACTCACCAAGTTTATAAGATCTGGATTACTCACAGCATCCACAGCACATACTTAGGCTTCATTCATTTCAGTGGGAGATACATGTAACAGGAAAAACTATTAAGAATGTATGTTATTCAGGATGTCTATAAAGTTGTACAAAATTAACTGAACCAGAATTTAAAGGAAAACTCTATACTGACTTAGCCATAGGTGTACGTCGTACTTCATAACCATAATAACTGAATGAGGATTCTATCCCAAAAGGTTTGCAGTTTCAGGACATACTGTTAGCCTTCTTCACAGGTACAACACTATTGTTTTAAAGGAATTACTTGTAAATAAGGTGAAGGGTACCTGGCCTCTGAGACACATACAGTAAATGCCTCAGAGATGTACTTCAAATCTAAAAGGTGACACTACACAACAGATAGCCCTGGAGTCACTGCTAATCAACAGGAGCTCTTGAAAATCAGTAATTTTATACCAAAAAAAAAAACCCAACAACTGGATCTCTTCCAGTATAATTAAGATTTATCTTTCTATAGTTGACCCAGTCCTTGTTAAAATTGCTCTTGCTTCCTTAAAAATTCAGAACTCCAACAAAACAAGGTCCAACTAATTGCATATATGTATATACAAAACACACAGAGGGTGAAATTCAGCTTTTCTTAACCAAATCCCAAAATATGCAGTTGGATAAGGAAAACTAGGGTGGAATTCATCCCCAGCCCACAGTAGGCACACTTTGTAGTAATTCCAACCAAGGATGCAATCTCTTCTACTGTTTGTTCATACTGTGCAGTAATCTGGGGTTTCTGAATCCATAACCATGTGGATTTGGTGGCCCTGCTTCTCCCACTGACACTTCTGTACTCTTTGGCTAGTAACACCGAGGACAGCAGGGCTCCCAGTCCTGATACCTCAGGGCTCAAGTAGTACAGCAGCCTTGAATTTCTACTAGTAGAAGTAGACTGCATTAACAATTGGAGTGTGTACCTTGAAAATAACATCTTGAAAAATATATTTCCTGCCATTTATAAATAGGTAATCTTCAATGATAATGTAAATTTTCACTTTGGAAACTATGTACATATTCCTAAGGCATTCTATTCTGTATTCAGCTGTATATATGTGTAGGGTCTGCTTGCTATGTAGTATTCTGTTATGCATGGAGCTGAATTAGGCATTATATTTGTCCAGTGTTTCAAGAGCCTTAAGCATGTGTGCCCTAACTTTTGAATGTACAAGACTTTTTTCTTTTATTGTCAAGTGAATTAAATCTACAAAAGCCTAATTTTCTACTTCTATTAGTTTTCTCACACTAGTCTTCACTAGATTGTTACACACAAATAGATTAATTTTCTCTTTGCTCAGAAATTGCAGTACTTCAACCTAGAGCTAGAAAGGGAAACCATGACAGCCATACATCTACTTGTGGACATCATGGGTTTTACTCTCCCTTTCACTCAGAAGTATTTATGTCACCTTGGGTCCTGTTAACAAATAACAGCGTTTGCATTGAGCTTCTCTTAAACAAAAGAAGTGTTTGCTCCTTAAAGGTCATTTTGTTTCACTGGGCATGGTGCAAATGACAATTTGGATAAGATGTTCTGGCTTCTAGTCACTTCAAAACTGTGAAGCAATTTTATTTTGATTTCAAAACATACACTAACAAAGCACACTGAACTAAGAATCTATGGGAAAATGTCTTTCTTTTGGAGGAATTTTTCACAAAACAGCTTTTGGCTAAGTTCATGAGATTATTTAGACAGAAGTCTCAAGATTCATTTTCTGTCTTTCCTAATAATAATAATCTTAAGTATCAATTTTGATTTGTTATGGGGATTTCTTTGTCTTTATAACATAGATGGCAATGGCATTTGTAAATGAAGAGTGTAATTAACTAGAAAAGCTTGTCAACAGTAACCAAACTTTAGGTGTATCATTATCTATGACTGGCTGTACTTATGTATTTATTTGTCTAAATTGTATATATTGTTTTATCTCCAGTGTCTGTAAGAGTGCATTCTTTTAGATTAAAGTATTATTTACAGTTTTGTGGGATTGCCAGCAAAGCTGCTAATCAAAATACTATTTTTTTGTATCAATGTCAAATAATAAAAAAAAAAAAGAAGAAGAACAAAGTCAAATGAAAAACTGAAGGTGTCACATAGCTTTCTTCATTTCTCTCTAGAAACCCAAGTGGTATTACCTGAAAGTACGATGCCAATGAAACAATTTATTGTCAAACAATATACAAATTGTTTCATTTTTCATGAGGAAGAATATTATTCCATAAAAGTATATTTTAGAATAATAATCGGGAAAAAAAAAAAAGGAAAAATATTACTTTACTGTTTACACAGCAACTTAAACTGATGTCCACTGGGCATGCTACTTCATTTGGCTCCAAAGAGCTAATCTTAAAACAGCCATATCAATATCTAGCAAATTAGCAGATGGGCTCCTCATCTGCTTTGGCATCCGCAGCTCATTCAACCAGCTTGGCAGCCTCAAAGTCAAGGAGCTCTTTGACTCCACTGGCCCTATTACATGAGGGACTTCCTGGCACCTTCCACGTGCTTGCAGCCATCTAAAAGCTACATAAAGAAAAAACCACAAGCGTCCCCAAACTCACATCTCATTGAACCACAACAAACTCACTGAAGTTGCTGTATGGCCTCTGGAATGACACCCACAGACACCAACCCTAGAGAAGTGGTCCAAAGGGCTGTTCATACAGTTATAGGGCTCCTGTTTCCATGTGCCCCAGCAGAGCACTAGAAAGATTAATGAGGAAGAACATTCTGAACACACCCAGGTTATCTTGTTAGGCTAACGTGGGTCTTGGCTTCTGATACAAGTACATTAAGATGCTATTTTTCAGGTGGGAAGGCCTGGGAGGCCTTAGCATTTTCACATCAAAATAAGAAAAAAAAACAAAACCATAAAAGCAATATAAAGTCCTTTTGCCCCATGAACTAGTGAAAATCAAGATACAATTTTTTTTTTTTTGTATCTATGTCAAACAATAAAAAATAGAAGAGCAAAGTTACATGAAAAATTGAAGGTGTTATGTATCATTTTCTTCATTTCTCTTTAGAAACATAAGTGGCGTTATCTGAACGTACAACACCAATAAATAGGTGCATTTTTCACAAGGAAGAATATTCACCTTCACAATTTCCCGCCCTGAACACAGTTTCTAACATTTTTGACCACTGGTTTCAGAGCTTAATAACCCAAAATTATTCACAAAGTGGAGACAACAAACTCACTCGAGATGAAGAACACCAAAAACCACAGTATATTTTTCCTTAGGTCACCTCTTACAGGAGCAGCTGGAGGCTGCTACAGACTCGTCACGCACCCTGAAGTGTCTGCAGTGACACTGCAACCTTACTAGTCATAGCAAGGAGAGCTTTAAAACAACTCAGATCTTCATGTGCAGTAAAAACTCCTCCAATCATTTGCAGATTTTTCTCATTTTCACCACAGCCGCCTATGTCTAATTGCAACACTTACATGGTGTTTAATTAATATACAGCTTGGAGATATACAGATATTAGCAGTTGTAGGATGGATTTCACGTAGCTTGATTATCTTAATTACAAGCATTCTATTTTCTCATTTACTTAATTGATTGTCATAGATTTCCAAAGAAATTTTCACTGCCTTAAGTGAAAACAATATATTAAAGAAAACTGCTGAAGCTGTCCAACTGAAACCCTAAAGTGCCACACATGACATGAAACTTTCTACTGAATAATATCTGCCTACTTTTCCCTTGTTAAAAAGAGCAATTTATGAAACTGAAGCAGAAGAGTCATCTGAAAGAGAATAATGAATATACGTTATTGATTCAACTGCACCTGCAGTAGAGTTGTCTCAAGCATCTCCTCCAATGACAGGCTAACACAGGGAAAAAAGGTCCATTTTTCTGCCAAGTCTGCATATCAGCTGACTCCACATTATAGCTCTGCCTCACCTGAAAGAGCTAAGGAGAGCAAGAGGTGATTTATTCTTCACGCAAGATTTATCCTTGAACATTTCTTCTGCAGAGGCAGCGTTACACCTCAAGCTGTGCTGAATTATGTGCAATGGTTTTGTAATGCAGCCAACTTTTATTTGGGGCAAGCTAATATCCCAAATTTGAGTTGTCCTAGGTAATACCTACCACATCTGCGGTCAAGCCAAGACTACTAAAATAATTATGATCTCAGCATCTTTCTTTCTTTTATGGTGGTCCTCACTCCATGGTCTTTTAAAGAGCACAGGAGAAAACAGAACTCCAGGTGCTTCAGTATAGCAGTAAAATGAGGAAGCTGAGGGCTCCCTGGAGTCCCCCTGCAGAACCAGCAGGAGGCCCAGAGCACAGAATTATTTATCATGACATCTGTCCTCTTGGTAATGAAGGCAGCAGTCATTCAGTGAGAGGCCACAGCCAATGCTCGTACTCTGATCCTGGAGCACTGCGACTGGGCTCCAGCATAGCATTCACATGAGGAGGAATGAGACATGATTAAGACATAGAATCATTGAGTTGGAGAAGAGCACTCAGATCATCTAGTCCAACGATAAAGGTACAGAGGCATAAGAAGTAATCCACTTCTAAAGCAATTTAGAACATTTATAGGAACACTGTAGAAGAAAGAGGTGCTAAAGTGTAACAAGAGCAAAAAGGAATAAGATATTTGAACACTGTAAATTTTTTTATTTATACAACTTCAATAAAATCTCTCCTCAAAAAGAACCTTAATTTGTAAGACTTTTCCGCAGTAACCCATTATCCATCAGATCTTATCCTCATACATATTCAGAGACAATGGAATAAAAAACTGGTCTCCGTTATCTGCTGTACTGCAGATTACATCTGGATTGAGCTATGTGAAGAAAATCAGACCTGATCCAAGTCACAGTGCAAATCAGTGTTGTGGTGATATATGCATGTGTTTAAAAAGGCTGAATTTGATCCTCTGTGTCCAACTTAGGTCTTACTTTCTATTAAAAGTGAAGTCACTTGGGATATCACTTTGATTTCTGCGGAAGAACACTATATTCCAGGCAGTACTTTAATCACCAGAAACTTCATTTCTTAGCAAATGCAAGCAAGAAAACAAGTCAAGGAGCAGCATCTCCCATTTCCCTTTAAACCTAATCCTTATGAATACAAAGTAGAACACAAGACCTATGGGTTTGTGAGCTGTGCAGCACTTATCTCGTGGCAGGAGAGAGCTCTCTGCCAGTTCGCTAACACGTTATATCCTGCTCATAAAAAATCTGTTTGGCAGCACTAAAAACACATGCCACCAGCAAGAACAGGAGCCCCACAGGGCCATATCTGCTCCTTGCAATCACTCCTTTTTCATTCCCTAAATTGTCATTATTTTTGCAGTTACTGCATTGGAGAAAAAAATGGTGGTATAAATTTCCTAAATGTCTTTCATCTAGGAGAAGTCCAATGATCTCTAGTTTAGAATAATTTTATTTCTCCTTAATTTTTTCCTTCTGTACTTCTTATATGATTCACTTTCCTGCAGTTTCCTCTACTCTTTTCAATTTTCTTCCACTTCTACACAGTGCACCAGCCTCTCAGCAAACAATGTATCCACCCAAAATGGTCATAAAATTGGAACACAAAGAGATGGCCTCTATCTGAGGAGTTTACAGCCCTACGTAGCCCAGTGAGATTTAGAGGACAAGCAGTCCTACAAAGCATACAGAATATATAACCACTCTTTCAAGAGCCTTTTCTGCACCATCGCCTGGTCCAGGTTTTAAGTACACAGCAAGTTCGATCATCTTTCATCGTACCTCTGCCTGCAGAGATCACTTTGCAGCCTAACAGATCTTGCTATCGTACACTTTTTTCTTTTTTTCTTTTTTTTTGTTTTCCTTATTTAACTTTCTTCACATAATCTTAAACAGCTCACAAGAATTCAAAACCATGTGGGTTTTTTTCCACATTTTAACTTAATCAAATACACCACCATCCAGAATTTCCATGTTTTAATCTTTACATCTGCTCCTGCTCCTCACATTGCCTGCCCTTGCCTCACATCTTTGCATGAAGGCTGAGCACAGCAGTGCTTTTCTCTCTTTCTCCACTTTGATGTCCCAGAGACTGGGATATTGGATTCCTTTCACCAGACAGGACAATTTGTCTTATATTATCACATTTGAAACAGAAAATTTACTTTTGCAATGCGAAACAGATAGCAAGTCTGCAGAGCTGGAGTAACTATAGATAGAAAATGTATCGACATACCCATGTAATCTTTAAAGTACCTAGTTAATGAACTTCACATAAATTCCCCTCACAAAAGCCACTGAGAAGTCCTGACCAATCAGGAGGAAACCATCGAGGTCCACGGAGGCTTTATCTGAAGTTTGCCATCACTTTGGAACCACTTAACTTCTGGTTTTATTAAACTTCTGTTGCAGGTTGGTTTGTGAAATGAAGTGTTACTGTCTCTGGAGAGTCCTATTATGTAGGAACAAGAATGACTTGGCACTTCCCGGGCACTATTTTATTCTAACCATTTACAGCAGATCTGTACTTTGAATTATAAACTCAGCTGATGGCAAGGTTGATGATGGGCTGCTTTAATTGGTCTTTAAAAGCCAGTCTTATTTACTGCCTTGTTCCTTAGATTCAGCTTTCCTACGCATGGGGATAAAAGTAATGGGCCAGAATAAAGAATATATACAGCACATAATTAAAACTACATTTTTTAATAGAGGAACATACATGCAGACAACACAAGTGTTGGCATACGCTTAGAAGCGCAGGTTATGGAAGTACACATTTCAATTTGTATTCTGCTGCAATTTAGCTGTTACTTCAAACAGACGGGTGAGCCACGCAACATTTTTAAACTGATTTAATTACTTGTAAAAGTATTGGCTTGTGTTAATTAGGTGCAATAAATTACACAGTGGTTCACAGATCCCTTTAAAAGGCTTTTTGAATACATGATACAATGAGCTTTTTTCTCAGTATCAATAGGAAAACAAACTGAGCTTTGCAAGCCAGTGTTTGACAGCAGCAATTGTCTACAAGTTTTAGCACTACAGAAACCAGATTTAAAAAAGATACAACACTCACACAAGACAAAAAATGTGCTTAACATGAGATATCACCACGTATTTGCACCTCAGAGGGAGGACAGTCCCACCAATATCATGTATGCAACACATCTGTCCATATGCTCAGAACAATCAGATTAAGCAAATGTAAACTGATAATGCTTACTCTATTGCCAGCACCTTTCACCAGTGCAGTTGAGGTTCCTAGAGTGGGATTACTTCTTTTGTCCTGGTACAAAGCAAAGTCACTTACTAAAACATGAGAAAGAAAGCGTACATACATATACTGAACATATCCTAGCCTAGGAAATATTCTTTATTCACTTCAGCACTAAATTTCCAGATGCTGTTTCTTATCTTGAATTCCAGGGATATTCCTTAACACTAACTTTCATTCCCAAGCCCTGTCCATGAAAACAAACTACAAACAAAATAATGCATCCAGTGAATGCAGTAGATAAGTAGAAAAAATTTTAATCCAAAAAAGTAAAGTGCATCTCAATTGGAAAAATCAAACCAAAAACAGAGGGAAAGGATGTTGATGAGATTCCCTTGCAGCAAAATTAGGGATGCAGAGACTAGCAAGGAAGACTTCCCAATTGAGGATGCTGGCTGCTCCTCACCATCTCTGAGAAAAATGCTACCCTCACACCACGCTTACTGAGAGGCACAAATGAACCCACTTTGATCCTACAGATTTTATATCCTGAAGATTTGCATCAGCCTTGGGTATGGGTACTTTCTAGTATATATGATCAGGCAGAAACCTGGTAGAATGCTTGGTCACACCTTGGTGCAAATCTTCCTCTGGGGACCAAGATATTTTACCCAAGAGAACAATTCACAGCCCCTAAAGTTTACATTTTGATTTCTAGGCCGTAAGGAGAGAAAGCTCTTGGCACATGAAGTTGTCTCATTTGTGATAGATGATTATTTCCTAGACATTTCAGATGATTAAATGCTTTAATTTTTTTATGCTTTGGAAATTGCTGTGCTGGAAATGTCATTGAAAACAAGCTTGCACTTTTATCTTCTGCTAAACCCAAGAGAAATATCAATTCAGAGGAGTATATAACGTTGCATTTGAATGCTGGGACTGTCACTTCAGTAAGTAAACGAAAAACTGTCAGTATTAACACTACCACCTGCCCATGTTTTCCCTTTCCAGCTCAGACACCGATCATCAATCATATTTCATTCTCATCATTTCCATGCCCTTCATTTTGAAAGTACCTAACAGCTGATTTTTTTATGCAGCATAACTCCAGTAAGGCTGTTTAAAGAAAAAATGCTTAACGTACTACAAACAGTTTTTAAGAAAACAGAAATAAATGCACCGGAAAAGTTTTACTTGCATGTACACAGAGGCTGGCAGCATACATATGAAATACAGAAGCAAAATGAGAAACATTCTGAGGTTCCTCAATGTATGCTGAAGGGATGGGATGACAGCTCATGAGGAAAGGTTACAGCAGACAGCATTTTACCTACTGTGCTGTTGCTTATGAGGGAGAAGAAGAAAACAAGAACATCATGGGCATAGATGAAAGAAGGAGAGACAAAGACAAGGAATATGTCCCTGGGACGCTGCCTGGTCCCTGTCCCTTAGCAGTCATCAGTGGTCCAAGACACTACAGTCAAGGCTGTCAGCAAACCAACAAAGGATTTAAATAAGTGCGCCATGTGCCAAACTTGTTCAAAGGCAGGGAGCAATGGTAGAAGAGAGGAATAGACAAGCGGGAAAGACTAAATCGGCAAAGAGAAGCCAAAGAACAAAAGTGATGGGGAGCAGATTGGAGATGGGAAAGAAATTCACTGCTTTCCATCTTTTCCTCACCAGTTCTCTCTCCCACAATTCTTCCCCAGAGCCTTCCCCAGAAAGAAATAAGGGAATCTTTACAATTAAAACGTAGATAAGTTAACAGCAAAATACTTCAGCAAAGGATTGTTACCTGAAGTACCTGCTAACTTTTCTTTAAAAAAAAACAAAAAAAACAACTTCTGAGGAATATTTCTATTCAAATTTTATATATTTCTGAGTAGTTGAAAAACTTTCTCCATTGGCTAGCCCTCGGAAATGTCCCATTATGCCTTTAAAGCACTATAATGCGAGAAAGCAAGCAGAACAGGAATTCTCTCACTAAGGGAGGATATTGTTTTGGAGTCTGTTCTTTGTTTTTACTGAACAATGACTAACAGCTTAATTCACTTTTACACTAAGAGTAATACTGTTCCATATAAGCACTAAAGAACTGGAAGAAATCATGCTGGGGAGACACAGAGCGTCATGTCATACCAAAAAAAGCACAGGAATGTCACCATGGAGCTTGGTGCTGATGAAGGATCAGCGATGTTAGGATGGCAAAGCCCTCCTTCCCATCTGGACAATTCATCACCTCCTGGCCAATAATGGAAATAGCAGAAAAAGTCACAGAAAACATTCCAACCAAGACTTACATATAATGACCAGACATAAATCGTAGAGTAGTTGGTGAAATTTGGGAACTAGGCTGCAGAATTTCTATTGGAAGTGACACAGTACAGCTATGACTGTTGGTATATCTGAACCTTGTGTCAGATAATAAAGAGGCTTTAGAAAAGCACATGTTCTGAAGTTTCACATTCATCACTATTCCTGACCTATAAGTTTATCCTCAGTTTTCTGTAACGCTAAGACACAGATTTGCTTTGAGCAGTAATTCACAGAGGGTCAGTCAGCTTCATCTGGGGGATTTGCAGCTCCCTGGAACACATCAGACAACTGGCAACAGATTTATCTCAACAGTTCTCAGAACGCTATAAAAAGCGCAGTTTCACAAATGTGTGCACGTACCCATACGATGATGGAATGCAGCACTTCCGAGAGGAGCAGTCTGCACTGTCTTCTTCCCACAACTCATCCTAACATGCTTTCCAATGAATTCAGTTCTAACAATGCATTTAATCCAAATTCATATTTGCTATCAAATTTAAATTATGGCATACTTAATTTAGCCATGACCACGTACTCCATTTCCTGAAGGTAACATGTCCCCATTGGTTAGAACTACTGAAGATTGCTTTAATTTTATTATATTTTTCTGGCAAAATTTCTTCCACACTAGATTGAAAAAGTATCTAAAATAGAAAGAAGTTACAAATAAAATCTTAAACCATTAAAAAATAATAAGTAAATAAATAATTTAATACAGAAATGCAGTATTTATGAATCTTAAATTCATCAAGAAATTAGCTTCTGCTGCCTGAACATTTAAAAGGAATATATATAGGTACCATTTTGCCTCTTGCAAAGGGAATTTATAAACTCCTTCCAAGCTCTTTCAGTATCTGGAATACTAGGACCTTACACACACACACAGACTTTCTTTGTATTATCTTACCATACATCCAGACAGACAGGAGTACAGTTCAAGTCCACAGGAGAGGTAAGTTTTGAAGTCCTCCACAGATGGCAATCATTTTGTTTTCATAAAAATTATTCACTTCAACAGAAATTTCCTTTGCAGCTAATACAACAATAATGACTTCTGTTAGACAAACAGTAGAAGCCTTCATTTCCACCATTTGTTATGATTTGTGCTACTTACTCCTCTCCAATGGAACCTTTCCAAGGGTTCTCCCCAGATCTGGGCTCACGGAACTGAAGTTATTTGGTTTGGATTTTTTTCCAAGTGCTTTTAAAAGCAGTAACCAATTGTTTAAGTGCACAGATTCTTTTTATCAGGCATTAGTAATGCTCCATTAGTTTAATTTGTATTGACATACAAAGAGAATCCAGGGCTAATTGGAAAAACTCAAGTTCATAGTTGAAAAACAAAGAAAAACACTGTATGTACACATCAAGAACCAAACACTCAAAGAAAGCCCCAATTACATACACCTGAAGCACCAGCTACCAGATGGACTTGGAATTGCTCCCCACACCTCAAATAACTGTGTAGGCACTGATCCGTGGCTTTGTTTTGTTCTTAACCAAAGCAGTAGCTTTTAAAAACCACAAATGACTGCTGAGGTAAATCAAATCTGGGGGAGTCTGTATTACTGAACATTTAAAAATTGCTCTGCAGTCAGTGCAGCCACATCTCAGCCTGCAGTGCTGGCAGCTGAATCACAAAGCTGGGAGCAAGCTCTAAGCTTTCCTGGAAGGGGCAGCTCCAGAAACCAGCAGCTGCAGCTCCTAACAGAAGCCCACACCACTGTGTGAACAAGAGAAGGGCACACAGCAGAGCTGTGAGAGGATCCCAAAGATTTCACAATTAGCAGATTATCTGCCCATGGAAAGGGTGGGCAAAGGGGGAGGAGGGAGACAGGAGGGCCATGAAGATGCGCAGAGCGCTGAAGCACCGCTCCTACATGCTGAGGCAGCTAGGCTTGTTCAGTCAGAAGAGAAGGCTCTGGGGAGACATCATTGCAGCCTTCCAGTACTTGAAGGGAGCTTACAATCAGGATGGAGACTGAGCTTTTATACAGTATGATAGTGATAGGACAAGGGGGAATGGCTTTAAACTAGAAGATGGTAGATACAGATTAGATATTAGGAGAAAATTCTTTCCTCAGAGGCCAGCTAGGCTCCAGCACAGGCTGCCCAGAGGAGATGTAGGTGGCTCATCCCTGGAGAAGCTCAAGACCCAGCTGAATGGGGCACTGGGCAGCCTGAGCTGGTGGGGTGCAACCAGTCTGCCGCAAGGGGATGGGACAGGGTGGGCTGTAAGGTCACTTCCAACCCCACCCATTCTATGATTCTATGAATATAAGTTAATTTAATATGTGGTTAGTACAAGTCTACTTCCAAGTGAATATAAATGATGATAACAGCCAAGTATAGGAAAAAAAAACTCTACAGAAAAGCTCATGGTAACATACAGAGTTTCAAAGTTTTAAGGTATACATCACTTTCCTGTGTGTTGCCTTGGCAATAGTTAGCATAAATAAATACATAAGGTGTATTTGTAACCCTGGGACACCTGACATATGCAATAAAATAGAACTCCGAAATTATTAAACAGGTGTAATTTCATGTTAGACTAAATAACATTTTATGCCCCAAATAATCTGAACATCTATTATCTGCTTGTTCCACTACTGGGAAGTACAGCCCTCATTAAACCAAAAGAGTAACAAACATTTTCACAATGACAATTTTACAGCAACTAAAATGTCATCACTAATCTGTAACCCTGAAACTGTACATCTAACCAAGTACATTTTGCTCGTAAATTAGAAAATAAATCAGTTTACCTTCCTGGACCAAAACTGATTTTTTAATTCAGTTTGCTGTAATTTTTGGCATCCAGCAGCTGTCTATAGTTTACACTGGCATTGATGTGATCTGCCACAAGGTCACTGAGTACTCTTCCAATGGCTTTTTTAGGCTTCTGCCATAGAAGAAGAGGAACATTCAGTGAACTCCAGCACTGCCAACTCTTAACATAAGCTCTCATGTTGCCTACAACAATTTAAACGTGCACAAACTTAAAAGCCCCAGTTGTCTTTGTGCTGGAATACGCACACGTGGACACACTACAAGACCTCACCTGCAATTCCTTGGTTAAAAAATATATCACCACCTATAAAAAAAGACCCTGCTTAACTATGCTGACAACTAGATGTAATGACAAAAATAAATAAATAAATAAATAAATGATAGGGAAAGCATGAAGCATACCTGCATGAACACAGCCCTGCTTTGTTTTCCAGATCCTTCCAAGACACGTTGTCTTCAGACACAACAGGCTCAGACTCAAAGAGTTCTCAGCCTCATAAATACAACAAGGAAACCCCATTATACAGTACACAAACGTGTGATCACAATGCAATTGTAAGGACCTATTGTAATGTACAAGATGTCAAGTTGTAGCTCACTATTTTCCATCCAGAACTGTAGATTTTTATTTCCCTCCAGATAGATTTCCAAAAAAATAAAATTTAAAAAGTAAAGAAAGAAATGGTATTAAGTACCACACAAATGCAGAAGTTTTCTCAGTCTTTCAATCTTTTGTGAAGCATTGGGTTTACAGATGACTGCCCTGTGCCCGACCTGACAGACAGATTTACAAGGTTAGCACTGAGCCTAATCAGGAACAATCAGCAAACTCTTTCTCTCTGGTGTCATTTTCTGCTTGGATGGCTGTGCTGCTATTATAAATAGGAAAAGCTCGCAGCACAAGCAGGGCGGAAGACTTCAGGGAGATTTTAGTAATCACCTTCCATTCAAATCACACCTACTCTCTAATCACGATTGGATCCTTTTTCATTTTATAGCCCCAGGTGTAAATCGAGCAGCTCATAATCAACACAGATAGGGAGTGAAATTTTAGTCCCGCTGAAGCTATTGTAAAATCATATTAATTCATGGGGCCAAGATTTCAGTAATGGTCCTTCCCTCTGGATTATCTGTCCTAATTTAAGGTGGTTTTCTCCACCCTCTTCTAATACAGGTCACTCTGAAAGTAGTGCCTCCAGTTTATTTCCACGGAAAATACAACAGATACAAAGAGTACAATAACACTATTTGATACAGCAAATTCTCAGCTACAAAGCACTACTCTTCAGCACAGCCACAACCACCAGCTCTGCATTTTCACTGGCACTGAGACTGCATGCTGTGTTTATAAATATCTTCACCAACAGAGGGGTCCCATTGTATCAGTGCTGAGGTGCACCATCACTGCCACTTGGCATTTACACAATGAAGCTGTTCAGGTACAGGCTCTAACACAACAGGACATCAGTTTCAGCATTTTATTATTTTTTTTTCCCTCGTCCAGAACTCTATAGAAAGCCAGTTCCCAGGTCTCAGAAATACCAACACAGGTCTCTCCCTTAAAGATGCATTCCAGGACACCGAGAAGCTTTGTAACAGAAATATGATCTTTTTTTTTTTTTTATTCTTCCCCTGTGTCTGTTTTCGTATGAACTGAGAAGCACGGAGTCCATCTCTTCAAAGTTATGTGACTCACACTGGTCCTTCTGGTTCATCATTTATAATTGTCATGGTGAGAGCCATATGCAGTACCTTGTGACACAATGGTCTTTTCACATAAAAACAGCCCGGAGTTCCTTTATGCTCCTTTATGTTCCTTTATGCCACAATTCCAAGGAAACAAAGCCAGATCTATAGGATCTGCAGTGCACATGCCCACATTAGAAAAGCCTTTTGTTCAAAGAAAATCTTAGGAACCCCAGCACTCCTATGGCATTAGTAGCACCTTTCCTTAATAAATCTCATTATAACACAGATGAGGGAGAACTAAGGAACTAAGAAGGAAAAAAAGTTTTATATTTGAAAAATAGCTGTTTATTTATTTATTTAATTCATAAAATTTGTTCCTTTGGGGCAAAAAGAGATAAATGTATTTTTCATCTATTCCAATTCTATTTCTCATAGCTGCTCTTCTGTGTAAACAGATCCACTTGCTTAAGTGATTTTCTACACCCCACTGAGACAATAAACAAGCCCAGCTTTCACATTTGAAGATTAGATGGCAAAATATTCATGTCCTGAGAGGGTCAAGATTGCCTCCCGTTTAATTAAACATTTCTCCTTCTTGCCATACATTCTATGTCTCTCTAATTGCTCAATGATCTGCCATTGCCTGTATACTGAACACTTGGAAGCAGCTTCACAACCTTTGAGTTTGGTTCAATGACTATGCAAAGCAGCTTGACAAACACCAACCTAACAATCAGAAAGCAGCAATAAAACCACATCTTCACACGTGCTGTAACATTGAGCTTATTCAAAGTGAGAAAATGAATAACTAAAATGTCTCAATGCTCAACTAATACAACCGGCTATTTAATCAGTCAGACCACTATGTAACAAAACAAGCAAAACAGACTTGGTTGGAGGTTTTCATACTTTGAGCAAATCCAGTTGCTCCATCAGCTCATTTGCAAAGGGAACTTGAAGACGCGAGCTCCTGCTGCCTTTCCAAATTCTTATTTCAAAGCAATTAGCATTCTTAGTGCATGCACATACACAGGTATGTCACAAGAGAGCAGAAAGTCTGCCCACTTGATGCAGTAGAAAAAACACCACAGCAATTGACTCAACAAAGTTATATTGCAATTGATTTGAGAAAAAAATATATCAACTATTATTGGTTATCAGCAAGGTTTCATTTTCTGCTGCTTTGAAAAAAACACTGGGTGAGGGAAGCATTTTCTTTTCCCTGCTAAATAAAATCATCGTTTTCAATGCACTCAATTAGCAGTGTTTTAGGTCTGTGTCAGATTCATCATCACAGCTAATTGACTTCAGGCACAGGCCAATCTTACCACCCGACATCATTATGCAGAGGTAGGTGGTGAAAAGGAAAACAAATCTCCGATTAAGAAAAGCACAAGGGGAGGAACATCATTTACAGGCTGAACACGGCATTTGCTCTCACAGGGAAAGAATGGTGGTTAAAAACACTCTGAAAGAATGTCTCATGATCAAATTTTACAGGGCTGCTCTTAAAGGCCCCAGATAGGAGATTTCCAGTTAGTCCAAGCTGGTTGAAACACACTCATCTTTACCTCAGGAGAGAATATGGAAGAGGAAAATTAAATGGTGTTTCCTGGCTAATTTACCTGCTGCCCTTTATATTTGCAATCTCAGTCATAAAGCAGAATGCTCTGGGGCAGAGAGGAGATCTATAGCAGAAATAATGGTAACAAAATGTTTAATACTTCTAGAAAACCAAAACAATGATCACAAGTTGCTAGTTGTATCACACAGCTTGTGTACAGCTCCCTATACATGCTGCTGGGATAATCTGAGGTCAGCACTTACCAGAGGAAGGAAAGACACACTCCTGTTTCCTTTGCCTGAGAAGTGAATGCTGCTGGGAGTACTAGGCAGCTTGCCTGGCCCACAGTCCACTCTGGAATCCCAGAAGAGAAAAGGCTGGAAGCGTCCCTCTTCTCCCACACCTTTATGCAGGCACAAACCTGTCATTCCCAGACCTGTTTTCATGCTAAGTTGTATGTTTATTTGTGTCCTCTTTAACACTTTGAAAACAAAATAACAGAGCTGTACTTCACTTCATCTGTTGACTTCCATCTCGGTGCTACTCTCCTCATGCTAAAGCAGAGGGCACAGCAGGCCTGACTCCACAGACAGACATCAGCCCACAAAGTCTGTCAGTGCCCAGAAGCAAGCAGCACCATGTAATCAGCCCCACAAAAATTTAAAGCCATTTAATTAAGCCCTGTTTTCCTTGTCTCAGAGAGCACTAAGTGGCAGCTCACCTGTTCCAGCTTCACCTCTTAATTAGAGACCTCCTCCTCTGAGTGTAGGCAGGTGCCTCATGCAGTAGCTGACCCAAGGATGTCCAGCAATGCCACTGTGCCACACGCGGAGTAAGAGCATTGGACTCGTGCCATACCACAAGTGAAAACTGCATTCATCTTCTTCATGTAATCATGAAGAAGCGAGTAGGTGCTGGTTCTCTTTTCCTTTGTTACCTACACTGTGTGGATGGGGCATTCACAAAGCTAATTCCTATTAGATTTGGTGTGCATCTTCACTTGTACCATACTTCTATTGCAACTTGCTATGTATTTTTACCTCCTTTGAACTTCATTTTTCAAGGCTTTTAGGCTTAAACAGACATTTCTCTCAGGCCGTTTTGCTTACATTCCATTAACAATACCTCAGTGGCAACAAAAAACATTAAAAAGCAGCTGTAACACGGCTGTGATAAAGAGCACTGCTGCATGAATTTGCTGTCTCAGTGAGCCAAGAAAGCTCAGCAAAGCAAAACATTTGCATGTTTCTGCTTCAGACCACAAGTGAGCAACAACCGAAGCTTTATCTGGGTACAGTACTGCTGACTGCTTTGATGAAAGTAGTTAAGTTACTCCTCATTTAGATACCTCCCGCAGCCAGCACGGCCCACCAGCACTTCTGACAGTTGCTGCTCACACTGCAGCACCCTTTTCCCCCACGGGGGCGGCTGGTGAGCGTCAGGCCACCCTCCTCAGCTCATGTATTCCGACTTCATTTATAGACCTGTGAAAGCAACAAGCTACCCCGAAAGTTCATTCACGCGCATAAAAAGGCAGCTAACTACCTTGCAGATGGGCTTGTCAATGCTGGTGCAACATTTGGAAAAGCATACATAAACATACATAACAAAACAAACAATCGAGCAGCAAGAGCCCAAAGCCAGCTCCCTCTGGTAGTCACCGAGCAGCCTCAGAGCTGCAGGTAACAAGCTGTTCCACTTTTAAGGGCCCTTCTGACACACTCCCACTTTGGTACAAACGCTGCTGCTGAGTAATTCGCTGCGCTACACCTCAGCCTCGCCCACCTTTTAGGCCCCGCCCAGCACTCAGCCGCCTCAGCGCAGTACCAGGTCCGTGACACCACACTAACACCCACAAATCACCTCACAGCGAGGGAAAGACACAATTTTTGTCACAAAGAGGCTCACTTACCTTTTGTTGTCTCTCTTCAGCCACTGCAGGCCAGGCTCAGCTCCACAGGAGCAGGCAACTGTTCCACACGCAGCCCACTGCTAAAGCCTGCTCCTGGGCATGGGG
Organism: Odontophorus gujanensis; assembly: GCA_013399175.1. Classification (NCBI taxonomy): domain Eukaryota; kingdom Metazoa; phylum Chordata; class Aves; order Galliformes; family Odontophoridae; genus Odontophorus; species Odontophorus gujanensis. The sequence goes on from VXAB01013504.1 coordinate 90,654, forward strand.
CTTCTCACACAGCTGCTCCTGAGGGCACCAGCCACCTGGGGACGGCCCTGACTGCCCCAGCAAGGCCCAGCTGCAGCCATCAGCCGTAGCCGGGCCTGAAGCAGCAGATCTCACAGCCCTGGGCCCCGTTCTGCTCCCTCCCCCTACTCCCTGATGCTGACACTTCTCGAGGATAAAAATCCCACCCCAGAATAATTTCCTGAAATACAAACACTTCAGGAGTTGAAAGTCTTTGAAATGGCTACAGCAAAGTGCTATGAACAGACAGTGTTTTCTCCCTTTCTCCTTCGCAACACAGGGAGCTAAGTCCTTTGCACAGGTGCCACTCATCGTCAGCTAAATAAAAGCCACCAACATTTATAACATCACACAGCAGTAGAAACATCCACAGAGTGCACAAATTCAGTTGTGTTTGTGCAATACGCTTTTATTTTTATCCTTTGCAGTCATCTTGGAGTAATCATGTAAACAAGAGGATGGAAATGGAATTACACTGAGTCATATGCAAATGGCTCTAGAACACCTCAACGATTATGACAAGGCATTATAAATAACTTCTCTTAATAATATATATTTGCTGTTTTCAGTACATTAAAGAGCTGCCGTTTATCTAGGAATAGCTAGGAAGTAGTTTAAATTGTAACATCCAAGGAACTCATCTCCAGATTTTATAATCTTCCTAAAGTTCACTAGCTCCATAACATCTAGGCCACAGGTTAAGCATAAGACTACTTGGATCAGAAGTGTTTTCTTTCTAACTGAAATCATTACTGAATCATTGCACAAAGCCCTATTATTTTCATTCCACATTGGTGTTTTCCAGAATTTCAAGTAAAGCTTCAATTTTGTTCAAGTTTTTATCACCTGATATAAAACCAGTTTCTATTCAGGATGAGTCAAATCAGAGATGGGCACAGTAAGCAGTCTACTTTAACAACAATAGATTAAAGTAGTTCATAGACTCCTCAATAAAGTACAATCACAATTCTCTAACACCTTTGCTACCATATAACTCCTCCTTGCTCAGATTATATATATAGTACCATATGCATGGTACTTCTAAAAAATTGAAATAATTCTAAATTTTAGCAGCCTCAGGCACATTCTTAAAACATTAATGTCTTCAAGGCACCTCCCACACCGTTGACAATCAGTTTGTGGACTGTTTTTTAGACACAACCAAAGCTTGCTAACACCTACTTGACTTAAAAAAAAAAAAAAAAAA
>VXAB01013504.1:91911-175957 GCA_013399175.1 Odontophorus gujanensis
AAAAAAAAAAAAAGCAAGCCATAGAGGTTACCAAATATGTCAAAGATATACCTGAAACATTTTTAAATAAAGGAAGATTAACTGCAAATAGCATGTAATCAAGTCCAATAGTTTTCTTATTACTAGGATGTGTAATGCATAAATATATGAAAAAATAAAATTCACAGTCAGTTTTAAAACTAGAATTCAAGTTCAGCTAGTAATTCTCAACTTTTATATTTATGTTACCTTCTAAATATAACATAACAGAGGCAGTATTATCATCCACAAGTACAGGAAAATAGTATCACTCAAAAATTTAGGAAAGAAGATATAAAATTCCTTTTGTAACCAATAAATACAGCCACCTGAGTGCATTTCCACAGGCTTTTCACTTAGGGGGAATCCAAATCAACTGCTAAGAGACATTTAGTAGCATTTTGAATGTTAGCAGCAGCGGTGTAGCTGTGGGCTTTGCTCATTCTGACATTGTGAATTGCTAGAGAATGAAGCAGAACTCAGTGTTTGGTGCATTAATTTTCCTTTGCATCTAAGCTGGCTTCTTCACAATCTCACAGCTTGGCTTGGGGTCAAGGGACAGACATCAGCTGACACTTAACTGAGCAAACCCAATCAATTTCACTTCATCAGGAATCTCAGTGCCATCGCAGCCAGAGGCCTGCAAGTACAAACAGAAAGGTTTAGTGTATCACATTAAAAAGTAGTGTTTGAAAGTCCAACTTTGCAGTTTCCCTGTACTACCCAGTGAGCAAACAGCTTACTTGAAGGAAACCTCTCAGACTGCTTGGTGTATTTTCTGTCAGCACCAGTCAAACACATCCTTCATTTTAGCTAAATCTATATTTTAAAAAGATGAAAGGAAAGGCTGGAAAATGATCAAATAAGAAACAAAACACTTTCTGCAGCTATCCCAAAAGGTCACTTAAGGACCAAAATTATTTAACTCAAACTTTCCAGAGCCTAACTTGCTTTTCATTGGAGCATGCTGTTTTTACTTTTCACTAGTGGAGAGCAAATAACCTACACGTACAGAATCCTCCTTTTGCTGGTGTGCTATAAACACCAAATATCTGAAAAACCCTTAGGAGCCCAGCAATCAAGTTTGCTTGAAATACTAACCCGATGAATTTTGAAACATGAGACTGAAGGAGTCTATGAAGAGTAAATATACTAACGGTTGCAGAAGAACATCTCCTTTCTGACTGTATAATCTAGTATACAGACTGTAAAATTCTGAATCTTTATTAATGTCTGTTGCAGTGTTAACTGGCATAAGTAACCTGTTTTGTTTTGTTTTGTTTTTTTGCAAATATAAGAATAGTAAGAATATAAGAATATCTTGTTTTAAGTCTGCTTTAAAATAATGCACACTATGTAGACAAAATATTTTAATAATTTGATTTTTAAATACAAAATCAGACTCCATAGCTTAGAAAATACATTTTTAATATGTTCTTTACCTATGTGTAAATAATTTGAAGTAATATCAAGTGTGTAATCACTGATTACTTTAAAATTGCCTTCAGACTCTTTGGCAGACCCCAACCACAACTGTCAACACAATTGTTTCACTCCATACCAATGCTCTTGACCCTCTAATACAATTTTTGCAGCTGAACATTTTAGCAGAAATTGGTCTGTGTGTTTCCAATATCAGGACAAGCATTCTCAGAAAATACACACAAAGTTCGCCAACCGACATTATCCACTGAGTTTCACAATCAAAAATAAACTTATTTGATACTTACGGAAGCATTACATCAAGCTACTCCTTTAAACTTACTTTTATTACAGGCAGACTTGAAGTGCTCTCTTTACAAGGCATTTAAGATGCTTTATTCCGGAGAAGTAACAGGTTGAAGTATTAGATCATCACCACTGGTCATTATTAAGATACCTCAATGTTTTATTAGTTGGAATTTACTAAAATTTACCAAGTGGAGTTTGAATTTTGTATGTAAACTATTGCAATAAAAGGAGCTGCTATTTACTTCGTTCTACATTCTAGCTGTAAAATCCTTATATAAAATGCTAATTATGCTACATAATAATGTAGTGTCATATGGAGTATTGTCAAGATTATTTATGTAATAAAGCAGCCTCCTTCCCTAAGTGCAGACAGCTGAATCATGCCAAAAAGTCATAATTAGCCAAGACAACTAAAGGAAGTTTAATTCCATATACGTTCTGTAGAACTGCATCATTTTAAGATCAAAGATGCACTTAAATACACACAAAGGAGATAAAACCTTAATAACAGACTTATTCAGACACCTCACTTAAATTGTTGCCAAAATAATAAAGAAGTTCATTAAAGGCAAAAATGGTTAAGACTTAAGTTCTTGCTTCCCAGAAGACTGAAATACTTTGTTGTGTGTGTAGAAATACTACACCAGAAAAAGCGATCTGCAAGCCGTGAGATACTAACCAGATATCTTATCCACAAATAGTAACTAATCCTAGACTGAAGAACACTTTTCAATTGAATTCTCTGGATATAGGATTAGCCAGATTTAGTCTTTGAATCCCCATGAAATATTTACCGAGAAAATGTGTTGCAATCAAAGTGTATACAAGTGCTCTCAAATCTTGCTAAGAAGTAACAAAAACAAACGACAGTTTTCCTAGGCAACTCCACTACACTGGAGCAGGTAGAAATTGAACTCAAATTAAATAAATCAAGGGTAAGAATAAATTAAGATACTTTTTGTGGTTACGTTCATTTCCCAGGAATTAGGTTGAAAATGTCAGGAAAAACTCTGGTTAAAAATTAACCTCAGGAACTGTTACCTAGGCAGGAGAACTTGAAGAAAAAGAGACATTGGATTAGAACTGTCTATCAATTTTGTTCTCGCTAAAGCCTTGGACTGTTCTCTCACTGAAATCTGAAATACGTGATGCTGACTGCTCCCCAGCACTTAAGTAATAAATCCAGCTGAAGCACAGAAATATCCCATCCTAAATCAGATTTTTTTGGTTTTGTTTTCAGCATATACAAACATTAACTGGATACTATGGAATAGTAAATTAAGAGTGTGAATTAAAAACAACTCTGTGTACTACTGTGTAGCCTCTGGTATGTCTGTGTTTCTAAATGGTCTTCCTGAGATGCCATCAGCTGAATAATAAAGCCAAAGTCAGATGTTTAGACAACAAAAATAGATCATCTGGAACAAACGAAGCATCGGCCTTTAAGCTATATTTAGATTGTAAGGGCCATTTGAGTTACATGTCCCACACAATGATCCCTTACTAAAAGGAAACACATGCATTCTGATGACTTTACTGGACTGTGTATATGAAAAATGAAGCTAAATCATTTAATCAGTTAAAACTACTCAAATCTATATTTAAAAAATGACACGGAAAGAGCTATCTTGAATTAATACATTATCATCAACTAGGTCACTTACTCTAAAAATGGCTCTCCACAGCCCATCAGAAGCAGCAGCTTTTATAAACAAAGCTATGATTCTGGAGACCTACTTATCTAATAGACACTCAGTCTAGTCTTTCACATGTGTCTGAGTCACTCTCAGCAAAGGGCACTGAAAGCTAATTGGCAAGAGTTTCATATTTACAGGGCTAATCTTTCAACAGCATTAGGTATCCATATTTTTCGACTTGATTTTAGAAGACACAGAAACAAACACAGCACATCTGTTCTAAGTTTTTGGAATGTTAAGCCATTAATTTTAAATTAGGTCCATCAGGATGGCATCAAAATCAACCAAAATTGGGACCCACAGTCCAAAGCAAAATGTGAAGCTTAAAACAGTCACAGGCATAAAACTGTCATTTGACATGATATATAGATTAACTTTTAATTGTGGATTCTCCATTGAAAGAAGGTTGATGGGAAGAACTAAGGAAAAGAGAGCAGTGGAAAGGGTGACCTGCATTTAACTGAAATGCTGGTAGGTGTTGGTAAAAGTGGAGTTGGAACAGTGTGTCCTCAGAAGTGATGTGAATGAACCTCCTTCCCCCTGCAAAGTTATGGAGCTACATCACTGTATGTGTCCATAATATCCTGTCAAAATTGCTTTTATGTTCTCTCACACACAGTAATTTCAGTCATCTCATCTGTCAACACACATATTCAACAAAATAGCTGAAAATGAGACAAAATAAAGATTGAACTAATGTTACAATAATTAGCTTGTTTCTTTCTCTGATTATCTAAAAACCATTTCCCTTACACATGGTAAGTGGAGTCTCATTCTCTGGAGATGTTCAAGACCGGCCTGGATGCCTACCTGCACAAACTGGTCTAGAGAGCCTGCTTTGGCAGGGTGGTTGGACTAGATAATCTCTATAGGACCCTTCCAACCCCTACAATTCCGTGATTTTTTCATTGAGGACTGCCCACATTCAGTAAGGAAATTACTGCACAAACTGAACACTGGAACAGGCTCCCCAGGGCAGTGGTCAGAGCACCACACCAGCCACAGTTCAGGAATTATTTGGACAAAGCTCTCAGAAATACAGTTTCAGTTTTGAGTGGTCCTGTGAGGAGTCAGAAGATGGACTAAATGATCCCTGTGGCTGTCCCTTCCAACTCAGGATAATCTATGAATTGGTGAACAAGAGTTTCTCCTGCTTGCTCATTCAGTTGTGCAGCACAGCTGCTCAGTGGCACTGCTCTGTGCATAAGTAACTCTCCACAGCTAAAAGTTTTCCTTGTAGAAGAAGTTTACACACTCTCTGTTCTGTTTCTCTAAGTAATATTTAAGTTCACATGCAATTGTTCTCTACGAATTTCTCCTTAACTCTTGTTGTGTTCCTCCTCCACCTTGTCGAAGCCAGAAGTTTCATAAAATTCACATGTGATTAATAACCTGTGACAACTTTGTTGGATGATAGAATCCAACTGGTTAAAAATTCATTAGGAGAGAGAGAAGAAAATGAGAAAGGGCATAAGAATATAGATACTATCACCATCAGGCAGTCAGAGGAATTACTGTTCCAGGCAGGAAGCTTTGTTCAAACATTATAAGGTCAAAACTTTAGGAATAGTTTCTTATGACAGTTTTCAGCTGATATAGAGAAGACCAGAAAAAGTTTTTGAGTTTTTGCCAAATGGTTGGCACAGCATTTCAAACTATTTGAGAAAGAATCAACAGGCTGTTCTTTAATACAAGAACATTTCTGTTTCTGAAGCTGCATATATGGTATGACTCATTATCTAGGAACTCTCACTTACCAACTTAAAAGTCAATGTTTTCAAGGCCTTTGGATCATCTACAATCTTCTGTAAGTTAGCAGCAACTGTAAAATAAAGTATGAAGAAAATGATTTACAGAAAATTGCATTCAATATAGCATCAGACCTCGTATTCATGCTGAATTATCATCTTAATTGCACATACATACATGTCTGCACATAAGCACATGAATCATTTAATTACTCTCTAGTTGCAATGTTGATGTCAGAGGGCAGTCAGACTGCCATAAACCTGTCCCCTCTCTTTTGCTGTTATTTTATACCTATGAGAATTGAGTCGGAGAAAAAAGTCAGACTGAGAACCCAGTGATAGCAAAAACTCAAACTTAATTTTCAGCCTACCTACTCTGGCAAGTGCAAGGAAAGTTGTAGGCAAGTAGCAAAGGATAAGTGGAATCACAGCTGTCAAGACTTACACTGCAGTTCTGGTAATAACCTGAGCCTCCATCAGCACAGGATTCTAGGATAGAGGAGAAAGTGAACCTGGCCTTATCTTCTACTTCTTTAATATGAGAACATTTCTGTTTCTGGAGCTGCTTCTCCTGGCTGTATGTTTATGCTTCTGACCCTTATCTGTGCTGGTAATAGTATTCATACAGAATCTTAGCAGTCTGTTACAGATCCCTGAACCAGAAGAAAAAATACAGAAAAAATAAGGGTGATAAAAAACCCCAAAAAGCTGATCTTTGAACTGCTCTCCCAGTAAGCTTGACCAAGGTTGGCAGTGTAACAGCTGCAGACACTAACTAAATCTAGAGATCAAGAGAACAGAAAAGGAGGGAGGAAAATAACAAACCCTTCTTGTATGAAAGCACCTAACTCACATTTTAAACTGCAGTGTTAGTTTTTACGATTGCGATTTTTATTTATTTTTTTTTATATACAATGTTGTTAAAATTAATCATGATCAAAAAATTTGGCTGCCTTCAGCTGCAGGTTTGCTAAACTTGTTCCCCAGCTTCATGCTAGATCCTGAGCTGAGTTCAGACTGAATAACTGCAGCGCTTCTGTTCAAAATTGACTGATGAGCACAAGACATCATTAACCAGACATCAATGTGAGAAAAAGACTTCACGTTTTGCTGAACTATTGAGACAGGAAATAAACACATGTTAAGTAGAATAGATTTCTTAGTAGACTGAATAGGTAAGTATCGTAAGGCAGATGTTCTCTGTAAATTTTTGCCACAGATTTTCTAAGGTGGAAAATAAGACTGCAGCAAACCAATGTGCAAGTTGAAGGTACTACTGCCACACACATATTTGAAGCATGCATCACGCATCAAATTCAGGTTCCTACCTCTTCCAGTGCTTCTAACGCCACAGTGATGACAGTTTTCACTTTAGTGCACACAGCAGAATAGAATTTAGCCTCATCTAGGGAAGTACAGTATTTGGCTGGGGGTCTCTATCTCTATGGTAAACAAGTACACCAGCATAAGCTCTATTGCAAATAAATGCGGACCAAAATTTTGGGGATCTCATTTTCTCGTCATTGAGATGGCCCAGAGTACTGTTTGTAGACTTGTACAAATTCAACTGGAGATGAAGAGATGTTTGAAACCAAAAACAATCTTAAGAAATAAGCACAAAGTACATTCTGTACAGAACATTTCTTGGAAAGTACAAATAATTAACCTCCACAGTTAAATGAACTCAACTACAGTCATTACAATAGAACGTCTTTCCAATTTTAAAGCTTTGTTATTCATAATCTTCTTTATTCTAATCATTACAAATGTTTTTTGTATTAATCACACAAATCACTTACACAATCAGTAAGTCATTTTTTACTGCAATACCTCCTACCTAGCAAAATACATGCAAATACAGATAATGTTTTATGTTACAATTAATATTTGAGAAACTACACAAGAATATCACAAAAAAAAAAAAAAGTATTCTTTCTGAGAGCTCCTGAAACCACACTACAATATCTCCAAGTTGGTAAGTCTTCAAAATCTCTTGAAGGCATGATCTTATTTAGTAGAGGTTTTGTCTTATTCAAGGCACCCTAGAACATTTAAAATAAACAAAGAAAGAAATTCTTCAGCTTTTGTTAGCTGACTTCATCAAAACAGATACAGAGCTAAAAACACATAAGGTCTTAAATCTCTCAAGTCCAAAGACTCCTAACTGCACCTATTATAAAATGATGAGCTTCAAATGGGCACTTGTCTTAAAGAGGAGCAGCTGTTCACTCAATATAATCCAGCTGCAAGATGACTATGGCAAGTCAGCATGCTGCTTGGCTACTTTGCCCAAGTGCATGAACTGCCACCTGCCTTTAGGAAAGTTACTCTTCCTACATTTGCACATATTGTCCAGTTTATCAGTAAGTGTTTTTATAAACTATCACACAGGAGAAAAATGCACTGAGGACTCCACAAGTAGCACCAAAATCTTAAAAAGTGCAACTCCTTCCTGCTGGTTCTTCACAAGGGAAGAAATCCAAATTTTCAAAGCAAAAACTACATAAGATAAACTATCAATATATGTAAATAGTTAATTCTATTTACTTATCTTTATTAAAATCCCTAACCAAAAGAAGTGATAATTTAGATGGGTGACATTCTTAAATAAAACTGCTTTTCATAGAACAGTGCTCATTTAAAGTTGACAGTTTTTTGTATGTTTGTCTCTACTTTCAATATGAATTCAAGCCAAAACCTTTTACATATAAAATGCTGGAAAGGCATTGCATGCAAGAATATGAAATTCCCTTTATCTTTGCTTCTCTGATGGGTGACAACTTGAGTGCAAAGTGTTTAATCAAACAGAAGATAAGAAGGATTTTAAGGGAGTGATGCCAGATGTTCTTCAGGATATGCTTGAAAAAGAGAAGACCTGCACTGATTCCATAACATTAGAATAAAAATTCACATAAAAATAGGAACACCCACAGTCTTTTAAAGTGTTATCTTTTCAATTTCAATTATATACATTCAGCATTGCTCAAGTAAAACCAGTGTTTCACTAGTGACTTTTGGTGTTATATATTTTCTGGCTTTTATAGAATGGCTATAAAAACGAGTTTGCCAGAATAACATAATTAATACTATTCTATCAAGCCACCATGAATGAAAATCCCCCCAAAAGCTGTCTCTTCCTGCAATATCTGAAAATCCAAGTCACCAAAATCTACCAAGAATGAAATACATGCACAGTTGCCTAGCAAAACCACACAGTCCTGTTGCTAGCTCATTGCTTTTTCTAACTCCCTGTCTTCCTCTTGGTAGGTGTCTTGTCCTTACCGAGAGCACAAGGCCAACAATTAGAGCCAACTGTCTGAATTTGAATACTTCAGTCTGCATTTCAGGAAACTAAAAATACGGTTTGTTTTTTAAGAGGTAATGACGATCCTTTGTGTCGTAGTGTAAGCCAGTGGTTCTAGGCATTTCTATAAGTACTCAGATATAGAGGCATGCCCAGCACTAAATAGCTTGAAGATATGGACTCAACCGATAAATGGAATCTTTCAGCGCCTGATGTAAACAGCGACAAAGAAATAGCAGTAGTGCCAAAACCGCAGGTGTCCACCACATCTCTAGTTTAGTTATTTTCCTTCAGAAATAGAGCCTGAAGCACAGGCAGCAGGAGCCATCCAAGCAGCTGAAAATGCTTCCTGACAACCAGCTTGCAGGGTTTCCAGTTACTTGCCCAGGAAGTTTGAGATGCCATCTTAACTACGGATGTGACGTTCTCAGGGTTACAAAAATGAAAGTTAAACAGCACACTCTAGAATGGAATACTCAGCCGACTTCAAATGAAATTAAATTAAGCTATTTGCGGCATTCAATATTATTGCATATTTACTTCCAGAAGTTTAGGACTGTTATTAAACCTATGCAATTTGGATTATTAAGTATGTTATACCTTGACACACACCTAGAAATTCCTATCAGATATGCTCACAACAATAAACAATATTCCCACATACAAACAGTTGCTGCTACTGTTCAGCCCTATTCTGAACTAGGGATTGCATCAAGCAAAAAAGAAAAAGAAGTATCTCTTAAGTGGCCCCAGCTACTCAATTTAGTCTCTTTCCAGTGAGGAAAATGTATGACTCAGTAACCCTCCCAAATAAGGTTACAAAAAGTTTTCATTTTTCGTCGATACAAAAAATTGAGCCGAACGTTATTAAATGCAGATGAAGCCAACCACATCTGCAAATGCTATTGGAAATCTAAGGGAGGAAAATAACCATCTCTCTCTCAACTACTTCTCTTCCACACTCCCAACAATTTTTTTTTTTATTTTTATTTTTTGCAAGTTAGTGAACAAAGTCAGTTTAATACAGTAATGCTCTCCATCAGATGAGAACAGGCTTAACATAGGAGTTTTTAGAGAGGACAGTAGCACTGAGGAGGGAAGAATCATTCTCTCCACTGATGCTTAAGCCATTTGAAATGCGGGGACATTTTAAAACACATCTCTGGATTCTACTTTATGTGTGACTGCAGTTTAAATTGACAAAGCCATTTTCATTGAAGTACTCTGAAGTCATGCAGCAGACGCTGCACTTCTGAAATTCACAGTCGATTATCACTGTAGTCTGCAATCAGCACTATCTGACAATCTGAGAACCTTGCTATGAATTCGTTGCTTCCATGGGGCCTGAATATAGTAGATTCAACTTGCTATTTTGCAAAGTGTATTCTCAAGATGTTTAGTCCATGCTACTATACAAGTTAGAAGAAGCATGGACAAGATAACTGCACAACAGAATCAAACACTGATGGAAGAACCTTTGCCAACAAAACCAGCAAGTAAATAGAGCACACTTCAAATCATGTCTTGGAGCAAATACCCTCTTCAAATGTTAGCAGCAGTTAGCACAGTAGGCTTTTGTTGTTTACAGCGATAAATGAGGTGCTGTTCAGCTTGCTTCAGAAGGTTTCTGAAGGACATATAATCAACCCCTGCACCACAAATCATTCCAGGCTCTCTTGCAGGTTTTGTTCAGAGACGAATGGTTGTGTCACTCTGTCAGAGTAAGTGTCTGCATTTGTGGAACATGCAGTAGGATAAAAAGGTCAAAACCAGCATATAAATATACACAACACAGACAGCTAATTGCAGATGTAATAAATAAAAAGCTCTCATAGCCAGTGTCCTCCAGCATGTACATTTATTTATTTAGCATATACTACAATACACTCCCTACTGTACATTCTTGGTTGACATCAGTGATAATTTTTAAATAAGTGATCAATATAAACCTGTGTAACAGAAAAAATGCCATCTTCAAGATCATACAAAAAAAAAAAAAAAACATAACAGACTGAGCATACGTGGGGCAGTCACAAATAGCTGTTTCTCTAACGTAATGGGAGCCTGCCTGGTTATTTAAAATTCTTAACACAGCATGAAATCTAACCCTTATGGCTTTGGAATAGGGAAAACTTCTGAAAAAGTTAAAATTAATGAGACAGTAAATAAAGCTATATGAATACAGTGGAACCGTTTCCTGTACAATGCCAACGCAGCCAACTGAGCCAGGGCCATCTGGCATAAACACAGACACAAGTAGCATCTAGTGTCTGAGACAATATTTCTGTGATGCTCTCAAAAGAATAACAATTCGTATACTTTTCCACTTGATGAAGAATGAATGGGGAGCTTCTGACACTAGGTTTGACAATTTGGAGAGCTATTGCATGTTGTAATCCTGGAATTCAGATACAAGGAAAAGTAGATGCTATTTGGGTACAAAATTATTGACACTAAAAAAAAAAAAAGCTCTGAGAAAATAAATGTGTTTAATAATTGAAAAGTGAAATTGTTTTTATGTAGTCCAAAATGCAGTCTGTAAGAAATAGTGAGAAATAGCCACCTTCAGCTGCTCCTTACATCATCCAAATGTATTGATATTAGAAAGGCCAAACTCAAAGCACCACAGATTTATTTGCCCTCTCCTGAATGTTCCAAATATTACCGCTCCCCCACATGCAGGGGTTTATTTTGCCATTTCCATTTGATACATGATTTCTACCTAAAAACTATCTTGGGAGTCTGCTGATTTGAAGATTAATGCTGTATCTTCCTGTACAGGTCTCAAGAAGAAGGAAGCCTGAGTGACAAGGTAGGGCTTTCCTCCAAAGAGCTGAATTTATGATGACACTCATGAAGTAGTTTCACTTACTGCAAGACATCCATTGCGATCTCTTTACTCATTTGTATTTCATACTGCACAGTGATTTTCATGCATTTGTAAGATCAGAACCAAATCAAAACCAAGCTTTGAAACCTAGCCAGCATTGGATTATAGTATATTATGCAAACAATTGTAGCAATCAACCTTTATAGCTTTTTGGTAGTGATTCCTCCAGATCTCTTGATTATTATTATCTAGGGTTTTTAGTAGCTCACAAACTGCATGAAAGATTAAAAGTCTTTTCAAAGAGGTCAGAAAGGTCTTAAGTGGGAGTGCTTCCATTAATTCATCCATTCAGGATGCTAGTCAAAATCCCTTTTGTCTATGTTGCTTGAGAACAGTAGCAAGGGAAATATTAAAGCATTTTGAGACCTGTGACAGCTAACTTAACAAGTGTTTATTGCTGGAGGACAGCAAGAAGCTAGACATGTTTCTCATAAGAAAGAAATGAAAGAAAATAGAGAAATCAACGGCAAGCTTGGCTTCTATTCTGAGGATGCTATTGGATGCTGATAAGGGAGAAACATTAAAAACATTTAGAAATGTATTATTTATGAAGAGGCTGTCATTAGGAATTTATCAAAGGAAGATTAAGGCTCACAAATTTGTCTGAATTCTCTTTGCTGAATCGGGAGATATAAAGACAGTGGAAATTATTTATTCCATTTCAAATTTGATACTCTAATATCCAAGGTTTTGATTTGTGGCTTTACAGTCAGAAAACACAGTTGCAAGAGAACAGCATTCATCAACAGAAGAATAGCAGAGGGCCAAACAAAGTTCCCACTTGAACAGGGGAAAACTGAAAACATCTCCTTCAGCATCTTTATGAACAGGACTGCAATTACATGGCGGTCAGCAATTCCCACAGTTTGAAGTGATTATTAAAACCACTTGAGCCCTGAGGTTCACATGGTTTCTAAGCCCCAGTAAGGCAGACGTGAGAACCAGGAATGTAAGTCTTTGTATGTGTGAAGTACCAGGCAAAAGGTTCAGGTTATTCAATGTCTTTCAAAAGACTTTTCAAGGACATTTAACTAGCAGTTTGACACCAGTGTATACTGTTCAAGGTGGTGGAGAAGAACTGTGACCAAAGCTTTGGCTAATAACCAGCCATGCTATGTTACTCGAGAGCAGAAGAGGAGAAGGCATGGAAGAGGCATCAGGAGCATATATTCCTGACTGACTTTTAAGAACAAATCAAGCCCTTAAATATTTATCCTCAATCAAACCACAAAAATAAAGAGCTTGTGGGTTAAGAGTAGTTCTTCAAAGCCCTTCACCTTACTATCCACTAACATGGAGAATTAATACCTAGAGGTCACAGACAAAAACTGGAAAACTGAGGACTGACAAAATAATATACAAGATGTTTCTCTAGGTAATTTGAAAAATTCCCACCCAATTGAATGAATGTATTTTATGAAACAGAAACACTACACTGAAAGGTAAAAAGAAATAATTTTAATGCTATAAACATAGCAATTTCAATTCCAATAGCACATGATCATCAAGCACCCAAATTTGCAATTATTTAGTATCCATTTCTGATTTCAAGGTGATATATTGCATTCTACACTTTTAGACTCCCTGACAAGAAAAAAAATCTGAAAATGATACTACTTCTTGACTAAATTAAAACACAACTGTAAATTGGCAAACCATACCTTTTTCCCAGAAGCTTATTAAAAAAAAAAAAAAAGAAAAGCTGAGTTTTCAGGATATTTTTAGTCTCCCATAGTGTGTGAAGAGTTCTTAGTCAAGCCACTGCATATTAAAAAAGGATAGGTAGAACATACCTGGATATTTAAATTCTTACATATTCCAGAGTTAGATTATGCGTGCATTTAACGGATGTAGTGAATATCTAGAAGAATTCAGAGGGCTGAGGTATGAATATACAAACACAATTTGCCCTTCATTTTGAAGAAAAGTGTTTTGATAAACCTGAGTCTTCTAAACCATAGTGCAGACTCAAATTAACATTTGAAACAAAAATTCAGATCCGCTGCCCAACATTGCTAGGAGTGTTTAACAAGCCTGAGATATTACAGTATATCAAGCTCATAAATTTTCTATACAAAAGAATGAGTCATAGTACAAAGTTGAAAAAAGTCAGTTATTAGTAACTGAACACAGAAAGCAAGTGCTAGCTTTTAGACAAAGATTTTGCTGCCTATCAAACTGTTGTCAAGATATCAAAGCCAGTTCAACAGGTATCTTTATTATATCAGATTAGAGTTGAAATGTAGGTCTATGCAGAAATAAAGGAGGTCACATTCTGCAATGCATATTATCACTTAGTAATCTCTCCTCATCAGATGTTCACATCTCTCCTGCTCTGAGTTTGCTATGAATTATAGAAAATGAATTATAGATTTTGTTCTGACAAAACTATTAAGAAGATAAAGTGGTAGTCAGGTTACTCTAGTACCTTGTCTAAAACTTGAAACAACGAAAAATATACTTAGAAAAGAAGCCCTGATTTCAGGAGTTAGATTTTGAAATGGACTACCTCTAGTTTTAAGTACATCTATAAATCCTTATTTTGACACACTAACTACTTGCAGGAGAAGCGAATGCCAAGGAAACAAACAACAGTAACTAAATTACTATTGAAAAGGGGAACATTACTTACACTGCTGTCTTAGCAATTTCTGATTCAAATTCACAGCTGCTTTTAAAAAAAAAAAAAAAGGAAATGAAAGACCTCAAAACTACAACTCAGACCTGAGAGAGAATACAGAATGCCTTCAGCTTAAGTTTGTCACCTGCTGTATCAGGCAGAACCCAGACTAATCCCAGTGATAGACAGATGAATTTGCTCCTCACACAGGTGGTGGGAACTGCTTGACTGGGTGCTGAAAAAAAGAAACCTTCTCTAAAAGCAACTACCAACTCCACCTTTTTTTCCCCCTTAAAGTAATTGAAAAAATATTATTTACTGGATTGTAACTACAAGATGAATACATTTCCAATAATATATGTGTATAGAATAATTTGCTTACATTGAAAACTTATGTTATGCATTTATGTCCTGTCACAGTTCAGTCATAGAACCATTACAGCAGCAGTCGCTATTCACCCAACCCAGTATTCTTTTTCACCATCTTGAACGTCTGAGTTTCCATCACAGAAAAATTCAGTAAGGTGGGAATGTGCATGAAATCAGCCTTGTTCACACAATATACTTTCTCAAGTGCACCTTTTACACAGGACATATATAGCTAAAATAACTTTGAAGGAGCAATTAGATGCAAAGCTTGATTACCTGCGGGTGTATCTCAAACCCCCAGAACTCCCAACAGTCTAGTCATTATGAGTCACTCTTCAATGCATTAGCTCTAAATGAGCCAGATGCGTTGAAATATTTAAGTCCCTAGGTAAGCCCCAGGGGTTTTAAAGAGATTCTTTTATTGCTAATGCATGTGCATCTCTTGCTAAAGAGAAACAGCTACGTGCACACATTGAAGACACAAGAGTTTCTACAAAATGCCTTAAAACGCAGCACAATTTCTGTGGTATGTACATTTCTTTCTGCATAATACACTGAAAAGTAAACAAATTATTTAGTCTATGTTTAAAATGGATTTTTACATTCTATTAGGGGATTTTCTCATTAGTAAGTTTACGAGTACATCAAGCTTAAGAATATATAAAATGTGAAACAAAACTAAAAAAAAAATCAGCTATTTCATTCATTTTGAACAATAACAAGAAAAAAAGCTTTCTAGTAAACTTCTAAGATTATAAAAATCAAATGTTCTTCATCTCAAAACATGACTGATATTATATGGCAAAACTATGCTGCCTCATGTGGTGGCACTAAACCAGGTTGTGTACCCTTAGCAATACTACTGCTCTCTGCAAAGCTATACATTTATGCAATATATTTTCAATTTATGCAGCAGAGTCTTATTTTACTGTAATCAGAAAATATGCTGGAATTAGCTGAACAAAAGGCATCATTCATTCAGTTTCAGAGAGGAGTGATCCAACAAGACCACAAACAAAGCTAGATATAAGCACAAGCACAATAAAAGTGAGGATACATGAGCTACTCTGTGATAGTTTCTATGAATTTGATTTATCACTGTCACTGTGGGTTAAAATTCTGTTACAGACAGTATACTAATAAACTGGGCTTCTGCTTTTTTCAGGTTGTCACTGAAGTATGGAAGTTAAGTTCAGCATCCGCAGGTAGGATACTGTAAGACAATCAGATGTTTCAAGTCCTCCAGTACTCTTCATTAATATAATTTACTATTTAACATCTCTTGAAACCATGTCATTTTGGATACGGCCTAATATGTATTCTTTGCATCCATGGCCAGCTTAGCCATCTAGAGCCATGACCTTTTTACTTTAGATACCAGTATTAGTCCTGTCTACTTAGCACAGTAACCACATCAAATAAAAATTCACACACAAAACCAACTAAAAAAAACCCTAATATGGTGTTTATTGTAACTGCAAATACGTAAGACGTTGGCAAAAATACTTGTCGCTATCAGAATATGATCTCATTTGAAAACATGATCTATTCTTTTTTCAGTTGGTTCTTTTAAACGTACTAGACCTTTCACTAGGGAGCTTTTGCTTTGCCCTTCTGAAAGCTGTTCCTCTAGTTACCAAGTATTGGTACCTGGCTCTGGATCCAAGTCAGAAGGCAGATATGAATTTACCACTAGGTAATGTCTGATGTTGACACTTGTTGACAAAAACTTCTAAAATTAAAGTTACATTAATATAGTGAAGAACAACTGCATATTTCTTGACTGCAAATGTACGAGAGGTTTTACTTAAGTTTTGTTCAGGAAGAAGCATTTTTTTGCCTCTAGATAAATGTAGACAGGCCTCTTTCGATTCTGAAATTTAAGGATGGCATCCAGAAGATTAAGTATAGCCTACAGCTTTGATGAAATTACATACACAGCAGTGAAGTGGTACTGCAACTATGTGATTTCCAACAGAAGTGAGTGTTTGTATGATTAGACTTTCCTTTACAGTATCAAAAAAATCCAAACAAAGCATTAGTATGTGAAGGTTTACTAGTTACTATATGTATATTGCATATTCATAGACATTTTATCTGAAAATATTACAGATCTTTCACATGATTTAACAGCTGTTTCAGAGCTGCATAAAAATACTTCATCAAGTAGATGTCTACATTTAGGCTCTAAGACTCATTCCCCCCTGCCAATTCAAAATCCAGTCTTTACAACTGAATTCTTTGTACTGATTCCCTTGATCTAGGGACCTCCTGTGAAACAATGCTACTGTCAATAAGAACAGAAACCAGTCAATCGTAGCAAGAACTGAACATGCAAGATGGGATTTTTACATGTGGACAGAACAGGTAGTTGAACTTATTGCTTATCAGAATGGAAATCTTCCTAGGATGCCTGTGTTAAGTGAAGCGAATCCAGCAGGACTCAAAAGGTGAAGTGTGTTGATGCTAAGCAGTGAATTCTGTAAAACTTGCACGTTAGCTGGTCCCCACTAACAGCTTCAGCTCACGTACACCATGGCCATACATTTCACAGCAGCTTTTGCTGACTCTGGTTCAAATATCTGTTTAGAAAATCAGTTGTTATGCCAATAAATTGTTGAGTTCAAAATGAACACAGGTATTTTCACCTCTTTTTTTTTTTTTTTCTTAAATCCCACTTCCTATATTTCTCAAGTTTTATTAAAAGTAACTATGGGAACAACTTTCACAGGGCTCAGAAATCTGTTTTCATTTATATTATAGAAGTCGAATTTCTGCATGGTTCTGTTGAAAAGTAAGAGAATTTATCAGTTACTTTCAGCCTGTAAGAATCAGATCTGGTGAAGAAGGTTAACCAAACTCATCTCCACTATTCATATTGAAGGAGATTATAAACCTTTTTATTTGGAGTGAACAAAGTAGCAAAATCATTTTACACAGAAAATGAGTTTTTTAAGAGGATTTGCATTTTCAGCACCATCTGTTCTTTTAGATGTCTTACTGCTTTAAATGAAGGGACTGAAATATTTTTCAAGACTGTACTGCTAAAGTAGAGGTGACAGCTCAAAACATGCTGAATTTCTTGTAAACAGATGTGGCCAGGGTCCTTCAAATCTCTGCCTGTTTAATCCAACACTGCAGAAAGTCGCATTCCAGTATTTTTTTTTTTTGGTTGGTTGGTTTTTAGAGTTCACAGATTTAATTGGTAAAGATATCTAAACCAATTGATAAAATTTTTTGAACTGCAATACAAAGATCAAGTATTTCTCCAGACCTCATATGCTTAACATCTACTAAAATACTCTGATTTTGGCAACTATATTTCTAGTAGCATTGAACAACCAGAAGGAGAGCTGCAATTGAAGGAAAACGAATACCTAAGAAATCAATCATATTTGCCAGACAGTTAATTTCACTATAAATAAACAAATAAATCACTGAAGCACCAAATAGAAAAATAGAGAACTACCTTTCCTCTCCACTGCCAGAAAACATTTCCAATTACCATTTCTAGGGAGGAAAAAAAGATCTCAAACCACAATTTTCTCCAGATTCTGAATTCCAGTATGCTTCTACTTCTATGAACTCTACATGATACTTACTAATTTCAGTGTGCCAAAGCATACTTTGAATAATCTCACTCCAAAATAATTTTATCGTTAAATAAATTAAGTTAGTGTAGAATTGATCAATCACTGAATTCTAAATAGTCCTACAGGACATCTATTATATTACCCCTTTTAAATTAGTGAAGAGTTCCAACTTCCAAAACACAATTTCTTGGACTCATATCAAAACTGGTTTGTTGAACAAACTATGCATACATGGAAGCAAAATTAGGACAAAGAGGATTTTGTAAAAACCAACAACAGTGAACACATTTTTCCACATTCATTAAACACAAACTTGTCACAAGAGCATAATTGCAAAGAAAAATGCAATTTACCTATAACTACATCGTGGCCATCAACCAGGCCTGCAGAGAACAGCTCCTGAGAAACACCATCTGCTGTATCTGTCCAAAAGGTGAAATGAGTAAGAATGAGAATCCACAAAAGCAACAAACAGTATCAATCACCTAAAGCAATATAACAAAAATATATTTTAGCTTCAGAACACCCACAGTTGCAGGTTTGAATTCAATGTTTTTTTCATTAGGAGGGAAAAAAAGAAAAGTTTACAATTTTACCAGACAATTAACTTAGCAGCCTCTACACAGCAAAATGATGTGATGATTTTATTCATTACAAATATCATATAGACCTTACCAGGTCACTAGCATTTCTTCTCTATTATTTAACTAGATATTCTTTACATGGTTTAGAAGTTCAGTATTTTCACAAATAAGAAAATAATCTATGTTTCGAAACACCATCCCTGCTGCTTCCATCCCCTCTACTGTTCTGCATATCTAGACAGAGAAGGATATCAGGTTCTCTTGTTTGTTACCAGTGGGGCAAGGGAGTTACACAGTCATTACTTTCTTAGAGCTCTGGGCTTAAAATAAGTTTTCTGTATGGTGACCTAGGAGATTCAGAGCTATGGATGGACGTTGACTGCTGTAACTGAATGGCTTAATTCCCAAGTATCTGTGCCTATACTATTTCTTTATTGGATAATTACTGCAAAAAGAATTTGGAAGGCTTAGAGGAAGTGGGAAACAGCAGGAACAACCCTACGTTCCTCTGAAGTATCAATTGCACATGACCTCAATACAAAGTATCTGCATGGAGACCATATTTTGATGGAGTCGAACACTTGCATAAACTCCTCAAATAAAACACAGATGAAAAATAGCATCACTGAGAGAGTTACAATTTCTGCAGAAATTTGAAGGTGAGAATACTGGCTGTCTCAGGAACTATGAGGAATAATCCTGGTATACTTCATTATGATATATCCTGTATTCTTCAACCAAGTATGAAGTTTTGCATGGCTTATGTAACTGCTTAGCAAGTATTTCAGTAATTCTTTCAATAGTGACTAAATCAGAATGCTCTGTTCCCAACTAAGTAAAGAAATCTTTCTCATTATTACTCTTCGCCAAAATTGATGAGAAATGAAGGTAGACAACAGAATAAACCCACAGAACTAACGCATAAGAAAAATATTATGATTTACAGGGGAAAAAGATACCTGCTCCAATTTGGACTTTTTTTTTCAGGTGGAAGCCCTGTGTGAAGACTTTTCTAAGTATAGTGTGTACTGACTTCTGAGAAAAATGAAATACATTCACAGCTTAGAGGGTTGCTATGTAACAAGGATGATACCTTTTTTTGCAACATATCATCCTCTTGCATATTTTATTGCAGTAATATCTGGTATTCTTCAAATAAAAATAAATTGTATGACTACTTAAAACTCTTAGCACTGGAAAGCCAAGAGAGTTCTAAAAGCATTTAGTAGAATCTTAAGTTTCAGTGCCAGGATTTATTTTTGGAAGTGAGACATAAGATAGAAATGCAGTCCAACTGTCAATTGAAGGCATTTAAAAAAAAATGATGTTTACCTCATACTTTTTAACAGTTTTTTGTTTTTGTTTTTTATTATGCAGGGCAAAGAAACTCAAATGTTACCACTATCACTGTATATACTTTCATGGCTACTTTATGCCATTTCTTGTGATGCTCCCCAAATGTAAAAAAAGTAAATTCCAAAGCCATAAATATGATGATGCAAGATCTTACATACCACATGGATCACTTCAGTAAGACATGAAATTGATAAAGTATGCTGTAGAGAAAATCTAATGTACACTGTACGTTATGCAACCTGACCATTAGAATTTGCATACATCTGATGCTCTTGTTCAAGTTAAGTCAAATGTAAAGCTCTGCATACTAGAGGACATTACAGAGAGGTAGTTTATATTAACCATAAGTAGTAATCAATTTCTGAAAAACCTTTTTGAACAATAAACAGATAATTGAAAGAGTCTTACCTCTGCCTGGAGTAAACTCAAAACGTATATCGTTAAGTTCTTTTCTGGAGTTCCTGAAAGACATTCATTGCACACACTGAACTTTAACAAAGAAAAGCTGAAAATTGTAGTTTGAATGAGCATTGTAAGTGAATTGCTTTTAAATATGCGAGAAGTACATGGCTTTATGTTCTAATATTACCCCAACTAGTAGGCACATAAAAGAAGCTTAAAAAAAAGACACGTTATTATTTTTTTTTAAATATAACTAGAAAATACATTTTTACGAAGTATCAGTGAAAATGGATGCAAATAGTTGCTTAAGCCTATCCAGAAGATTTGCAGCTGGATATAAATTTTGGCTACAACAGTCACTGTGTCTGTAGGCCAGGCCCTTGCCTGCTGTTCCCACCCTGATCAAGCATGTCAGCAATAGCTGCCGAGAACCCCACCTTTTATATTGCCCAAAGGAGATGCCCAGGAACTTTTACATCCACCTACCCTACTTAGAATTCCTAGATTCCTCCTATTTTGCACTTAAGTACTCATTTTCATGATAATCTCTTGTATTTAATAGTGGAACTGTATGAAATTAGCATAGGTCAAAGCACAAAAAATAAGTCTAGTTTTTTAGTGACAACAACTCAAGCTTGCTATTTAGCCAATACAAATGGCATTGGCAACCACATTTTTGCAACATGAACTTTCCTCAACTTGAAAAATACTGCTCTCCCAACACACCCAGACAGGAGGTGCCACCAAATTTTCATGGCAATCTTTTGGTGAAAACCAACAGAAAAGCCTCAAGCTGAAAAATATCTGGAGAACATAAAGGATAAAATAGAATCCCTTAATAAATATTTTCCTTTTCATCTTCAAGAGACTCTGTCATACTGGCTCTAACAGTTCAATATAGTCTGAATGGTACATATCACCCATCTCCTAGAGTAACAAAACATTCACTTGTTTTTAAAGCTCTCTATTGGAGATCAGATATACACAGAGAAGCTCACTTAAGAGACTGAAAAGCAGTTTTTGATGCACAGCATCTATAAAGCTGTTTTGAAATGAATAATTTCATGTATTGACCACCACTGTCTCTACAAGGAGCTTCTCCATATAAACATATAAAATAAACCAAAGGTTTTCTGCCCTCATGTTTCCTCCTGAGGGTGCTTTGAACAGTTAAATGCATGACATAGCCATAAGGGACTTACTGCCCTGTTCAAAGAATACCTTTATAATCTCTTATCTCTTGCACATTTTCCATTTCAGTTTTAGTTAATATTTTCTACCATCTACAAATCATCAGCCTCTTTGCAAAATAGACATCCATCTTGTTTTTGGAAATGGCAATCTGTCTAAGCGTAGGGATGAACTAAATGGTTGTAGCTTGTTTTTTCCAATGAATAGCTCAATCCACTTGAAAAGCTAATATCAACAGAATGCATTTTGCAGTCCATTATTCTTCTCCCCAGCAAGGAGAACTGTAAGCAAGCTCAGATTTCAGCATGCCAGGCCATGAAGTCTTGCTGTGGGAAAACTAAATCCAATAGGCAGGCATACCCAGCTGTGCCTTAAGAGCTATTATCACTTGCTAAATACTTACAAAAATATTAGAGTCAAAAACCAGCAACATGCAGAAAAACAAAAAACAGTGATTGGCAACATAGACAAAAGCAATATAGCAAAGCCTGAAAAATAAATATGCCACATGCAGCGTTTAAAATGAAGAGTACTCATTTACTGAATATACTGAATGCTTCAAAACTGAACAAGTTTCAGGTTCCCAAAATTCTACTCTAAAAAGCTATGGGAGTTAAAGTGTGCTAATACAGAGCTGTAGATAATGCAGCTAGGACAGTATAGATTTACTAGGTTCATTTACTTCCGCTATAAAAATCTCCTGCCGTTATATGGAATGATGCACTAAGTCTATTTTTATTCAACAAAGAATCAGTATGAATCACAATTTCTCCAGCTCCCACCCTTCCAAAAGCCCTGGATGGCCTTCTCTCTAGAAGAAAGCCATACACGATCCATCTCTAAACTCCCTTTTGGCACACCACTCCCCTCTGCTGAAATTTATCACATCTAATGAGCTTATTAAAATTGCTGCTTTTCAAAAAGGGGAATTCTCACAGAAATTCAGACTACTTCTCCAAAATAAAATAAAAAAGCTGTTTTGGCTGAATGTGGGACTAGGCACAGACTTACATACCCTCTCCCTGCATACACTTTTGAAGAAACAAATCAAAAGAAAAACAACTTTTGTGGTTTTTTTTTTTTACACTTTCACAGAACAAAATCAGGAAGTTTTGCTTATTAGCAGCCACACTGAATTGCTCCAACCTGCATATCTTTTTTCATAGCTGAGAAGGACTTCTGTAGATTTAGCACTCTTCCAGACAACTATTTAGAAACTAGTTCATTAAGGCTCTCAGATTGCCTTTTCCCAAACCACCCATAAAACATTCACCATATAAAAAGGCACTAAGTAATTATGAAGTCTCACAAAAATTACCCATTTTCTAACAGACCAACATAGCTACGCAAAACCAGCTGCTCCCAATACAGACTCTTTCCTAAAAGAAAGACGAAAATGGGGTGGTGTATTTTGTTTTTAAATTGCAAAATGTCCCAAATAGAAGTTATGAGTCAAATTCGCTTATTAAACCAAAGGTGAAAATTCAAGGAAATTCATGCCATCCAACTTTGCTGTCTCCAATTTTATACTCAACTATTTCAAATCTAGGATGTTGCTGCTTTCTGTTTAATTGTACGCTATCATTCAGGAAAGAAAACAAAGGAAGTCTGTCAAGATTCATTCGCTAGAAGCTTGTGTTTTGCTTATGGTTCCACTACCGTCCAGACATTTATTGATTTCCATAAATTATTGATTCCATTATATATTTATCTACCAAGCAGAAGATGCACTTGATTTCTCCCCTAAAAGCTGCTCATCCTCTCCTCCAGTTTTCAGACTCTTCTGTGGTTCTAGTCAGCCACTGTTACTACAAACTAGTTTGCTAGTTCCCTTGTTACTCTTTGGTGACAACTGTTTGGGTTTGCTGATTTATCTGTATGCAGTTTCCAAGTACCATTTCATTTGCTCATTGGAGCTCTTTTTTTCACTTACATCCATTACAGTCTTATCATGCAGAAGCACACACAGAATTTATTACTACTAAAGAGAAATAGGATATGAAGAAAGGCACTTGTAGCTTCATGATTAATAATTTTATCTTCTTCATCATTTCTTAATGGTCCATAGTTTCTCTAATGCATTTGTGAAAAACAGTTTTTTCCATTTAAAAATGCAAACTCAGACCTTTTTGCTGCCCCTTCTAATAGCTCTTATTTGCTTCTTGCTCTGTGCCATTACAGACCCATATGCCTTGAAGATCGAGGATATACACACCCCATCTCTTTTAAAGAGTAGTAAGTTTTAAATAGTTCTGTGCTTCCTAGCACACCACATTTTATTCATTCCCTGTACGTTGTTTTTAACTACACAGTCACTTCCAACAGAAGTAATTCCAGAGATCTGCTTTGAATAAGAGCAACACCAAAGCCAGCCATGTTAAGACATTTTGTCGGCCATCTTCCTTGCTGTGTCATTTTAGAAATTAAAATTTCACACCTTCTGAAAGCATATTTTCCTGATGAAAAAAAAATCAGAGTGAAGTTTTAGGTCACTTGATGTGCACATAAAGATTGCTAGAGCAGTCTCCTGATTTTCTAGGAAGTAACATTTCAGCAAAGAATCTGAAAAAAAAAACCATGGGCCAACTTCATTGCATAGTCCCATCCTGCCCTTCAATTTAGAACAGCCAGTTGTTAGCAGACAACACAAAAGCATTGTTTTAAAAGAAATGATTTGCAGAACAATGCTTATGTTTACCAAGATCAAGATCAATGTAAACAGCTGCTTAGATTGCCATGGTTGCACTGGAAAAATCCTAAGAAGTGAACAGAGATTTCAGGCATCCACATTTTAAGACAAAGACTTAGAAAAAACTACTTGATAGTCTAATTCCTCCTATACTCAATTAAATGTTCAGCACAATTGATAGAAGATCCACACTGACAAAATATTGCCTAATATGTGAGATTAAAAAATCACTTTTGTGTAATGATGCTACAGTAAACTGGAGATGTTAAATATATCTTTTGTCCTTCAAAATGTGATGTCAATCATGTAAGAGAGATTCAAGAAAACTATACATATTGGAACTAAAATTAAGTTCTAAATCATGCTATGATAGCTTGATTACGTATCAAGCAGTTTTTCATTCTTTTTTTCTACTTTATTTTCTCCCAAGTTTATCCATTGCATCTTTTGCAGAACTATGTTAAAGGTCACCTTTTATTTCAGCGTCTTCTCTAAACCTCAGGGACAGTGTATTTCTAGATGATACGCATGCTACAATAGCAAAGTTTCAGCACGTATACAGTCCTCCCCCCTGAAACAATTTTTAAAAATTTAAAATAAGGTAATGTGAAAGAACAGTGTGTGCATGGGTGTGTAACCGCACACGTTTTGTCTCTGCATCTCTTGCTGAAAATAAATCACATTTATACAAAATGTAGGTCTCACAGGTGCTGGTGCTCTTCTCCAAAATTATTTGAGCTGCATTAAAACTACTGCTGAAGCAAACCAAGTTACACCATCAATAAAAAAACAATTCAGCATAGCTTAGGAAACAAGAGCAAGCAGTATGGCATTTGCACTCCCTCACTGCAGTTGCCACTGTAATTAAAACGGCAGAAGCATTTAAATGACCTGCTCATTTAGTCTGAAGAAAAAACAAACAAATTCATGTAAAAATGGAGCTGTCTCATCAGTGATAGCTAGGCTGTAGCTGTACATCCTGGACATGTACCCATTTGATCTCCCATTACACAACTCTGGGGCAAGATCTTTGTATGCACAATGCAAGAAATGCAATTAAAGGAAAAGCCCCAAAGACTATGATTAATAGGTTTTTTTTTAAAAGAAGAATTCTGTTTCCATGTTTTCCTTTGTTATTCAAACAGAGGGGGGAGGGAGGGTGCATTGTTTGGCTCTACCAATTGGCATTCAAATTTAAAAGGTCATCTTCCTTCTCACAACAATTTGTCATTCATTTCTCACTTTCACATGCTTAAGGCACAACTGCTCCTCGAATACAGCAGAACAATAATGGAAGAGCTAATAAAAGGAAGTCTGCTTATTAAGCTAATTTTGCAAATCAGAATTTTAAAGTCCCTATTGGACCATATAAATACAACAGAAAAGAGTGTGTACTGTAAAGAAACATTAGCCTCCTGAGGACTCACCACATGATTACATAAATCCCTTTCTGTTTGACATTGCCATTCTCAGCTACCATTTACTAATCAATATCCAGGTTCCTCCATTACATACTACCACACTCTCATAGTGAATAGAGATGCCTCTTCTCAGCTTATTTCTAATGACTTCAGTTAAGTTC
Organism: Odontophorus gujanensis; assembly: GCA_013399175.1. NCBI lineage: Eukaryota > Metazoa > Chordata > Aves > Galliformes > Odontophoridae > Odontophorus > Odontophorus gujanensis. Next base: position 117,686 of record VXAB01013504.1, read on the forward strand.
CAGATTAAATGGATAGGAATTTTTGTTTACTTTCAGTAGAAGCAGAACAGATGACTGAAGTCTGCCCCTGCTTCCAGACTACCACCAACGAGAATGGGACTAAAAAATCTCCTTATTTCAGGTCCATATCTTACCAATAGTTACCCTTTGGAGTCCGTTTAAACTTTACATAAACTTCAGTGGCTTTCAAGAAACTCCTATGAGTTTACAACTTATCCCTGTCCACACACGCTATCTAAAAAGGAAATACAGCTAGCAGAAATTAATAAAAACATTGCCACTACCATTTAATGATGTTTACATGCTCTTACATAAAGAACAGATTTCAGAAATGAAGCAATATATTTGTTAGCTATTCGATTTCAAGAGGCAGCAGTAATAGGGATGGTAAAACACAGCCAAATCATGCTTTCAAGGTTGAAAAGCAGCCAATGCCATAATCAAACACAGTCATTTGATTATTATCCTTTTGGAATGAGACAACAGTTATCTATTTAAAATTCTCCTTGCCACCAACCACACAGAAAAGGGATGGGTTCATCACCATTAGAAGCCACCAATTGACTTGTATGGGTTGTAACATGACCAATTCAGGACACAGCCCAATGCTCTAGGGTAGTCAACAACTCCTTCAGCAGAAGAAGACTTTACTGTGATTTTAACCATAGTTGACCAGCTTCAAGTTACTTAAAATAAATTATAATGCTGTAATAATGCATTGAATAGCAGAGTAAAACTAAGAAAATTTACAAATTCTGTGATAAAATAAAACAAGAAAACTCAAGTAGGCAAAGTAACAAGACAGGTCTGCAAAAGTGTCTGCAATTTTAGGAGCTGCATATGAACATAGGTCCTTCCTCTGTCTGCAATTTACCTCTGGAAAAGGTAATTTTATTTGTTTTTAAACCTCTTTTCTCAGTTTTACATTTCTCTGCATAGGTCCTTGCATGTTGAATTTCTGCTTAGTGAAATGACCATTACCAATCTATTTGTGATGAAACAAAGTATTCACTTGCATCATCTTTTTGGATGCTCACACTTCCTATCTGCTTTCACATAAGCAGAAGGAAACTGCTGTAGGTATCAGCTTTATTACAGCAGAGAGGGCAATATTTGTTAAGCTTCTCCCTAAAATTATTCATTCATTAAAATAAAAAGTATTTTGTCAGCTTTTTTAAGCAGTGATAAGTTTTAATTTGTGAAAAGCATCAATATTTTTTAAATGGCTGAAATGCACTGAAGAGCAATTTCCCAAAATCTTGAAAATAATGCTTGTTGTATAGTGGCACTTTTCCCCTAAATTACTTTAGGTTTTTAGATAGCGGGCAGATGCAGCGCATCCAAACACAAGCGAAATGAAAACTCATCTGTTGAACCTTGAAAAGTTTGTTGGTCGCTGAAAATCAAAAGAAACTATGCACATACAATAAAAGACAGAATGAAATATAAAAGTCCTACTGGTTTTTAAATTAGCCTCAGCAGCATCATCACATGCAATTAATTGCCCACAGAATTTACAACCACAACTATGCAAATTAAACACTTAATTCCCACCCATCTAAATATTTATACATGCAAATCTTGATAACCTCTGTTTGATAAGAAAAACAAAAACAAGATTCTTTGGTTCAATAATAAACATCTGTAAATACAAACATTTTCATAAAAAACATACCAGTTCTCTATTAGGTGATTGTACATAAGCTAAATGTTAGATGCAGTTGTTAATTGAAACATTTTTCAGTGTTCAATTTTCAATGAAAATACAGCAAGGGATAAAAGCATCCTTAAATTGTGAATAAGAAATGCGCCATTTAACATTTTTAATGAGCAAGTTCTGAAGGAAATAGAGGTAAACATGAAAAACAGAATTAAGAGTCTATAGTTTAATCAAAGGTTCCTGCTTACTGATTTCAGTCACAATTTACTCAAGATTAAACAGGTTATTTAAATCAAGTCTCCATACTGTGAAATCAAAATTCACTTCAGTAACCATAGTCCCACAGCAGCCTGAGGGAGGGCAAATGCTCTGGAGGTGATGGCAAATTGTCACATAGGACAGCACTCAATATTATCAGAGGTACAGTTATTTGAAGAATTCTACAAATGGTTTTGTTACTGGATTAATTTCCAGTCTACAGTGTAGTGTTGTTGTTTTCCAGTTGTAAATCCACCACACAGCTAGGAGTTGGTCTGTGGATTTTGAAATACACTGGAGAAAAGAAACCATTCTAAATAAACAAAAATAATGAAGAATGCCTACCCTTGGTGTAGGATACGTATCAGTCCCCCTTCTTACAAACCAAGTGAGAATAAAAGTTTGAATATCTGAATAGCTAGAAACTGCACCATCAAATAAAAAAATTGGAAATTTCCAATTACACTGTCAATTATCCAAGTCTTTCCAGATCTTGCCAGAATATATCCTAGGTTTTGCTTATTTAGATTCCTTTTTCCTAAAAATTAAGCCTCAGACTTAACTACTAACCACATCTCTACTAGGTATCTGCAGCCGAGTCCTCTATTTCTGACAGCAGCCAGAGTAGGTACCTAAGAAACACTATAAAAGTAGGACATGGTAGCATTTCCTGCAACTGCTGTCCCAGCCACAAAGCATTTGTCATTCAGGAACTATCTCAGATAGATGCCATTTCTGAGCATTTCAAAGGTCTTGTGAATTTCTCTTCTACACCTTCAGGCAAGGGGTACCAAAGTTTAACTACATTGCATGAGATTTTTTTTTTTTTTCCTGTTAGCAGCCATTTTTCTCATGTTCCTCCAGTTCCTGCATTGAGAAACCAATCCCATCTCTCAGACCTTGCGCCACAGTGTTCCACACATTGTATATTTTTACTATATAAACACAGATACCTCCCTTTTATGGAATTATTCCTCTCCAAGTTCTTGATTATCCCTAATGCTTCCCTTCGAAATTTCTGAGATTAGCCCTAACAGGCAAGAATTTATAAGAACCACACGTACTACACAAGGTACAGGAAAACAGATTTATACAGCGTTGTAAACAAGCTTCATTATTTGAAATAATTTTGTTAAAAATACACACTGACTATTATCAGTAAATAACATGAGCTATCAAAATGCCATTATGTTTCATTCTGCCTTAGCATTTTCTCTACACACTACTTTAAATAAGATATAATATAACTGAACTATCCCACTTACCAGTGCTTCAAGTAAAAAAATTTCCATTTGTGCCTTTTGTTCTTTCTCTGGTTTAATTCATCTGGTGAGCAGGAACTGTATTAAATTAGGTCCTGGGACATTCTAAATTACAGTCAGTAAATTATCTTCCTGTCATAGGAGCTAATTTAACCATCTTAGATTGCTTCAGATAATTTGCAATCCTTAACTATTAACCATTAACAAGTCTCCTAATTTAACATGAAATGTCTGTGTTATTAATGTAAATCGCCAAGTCCTCAGATAGTGACCTTCCCTAATCTGTTGGTTAGACCTGAAATTTTAAAGGTGGTGATATCTCCTTTCTACCATCTCTCCCCAGTCACAGCAGAGGACTGCCTTCTGCCTCTTTACAGATCTCTTGCCAGGGTCCTCTGCTGAGAGGCATGGTACATGCGCAACCTCACAAGAGAGAAGCTGGACTGCAGATTTTCATTCTCCCCCAGTACCAAATGCCTCTTCTGTGAAGCAAAAGATAAATAAGCACCAGCATATCAACATAACCACAGTTTAGACAGTTCAGGTCACAGTTATACACCATGGCAACAGACCACACAAAAATTGAGAACCAGCTTCTCCAATTCATTCCAAAATCCAAGCCCTTAATTAAACCAGGACAGAGTCCTTTCACAAGCTTCGCTCTGAATTACCCAAAACACTACTGCTTATTTCGCTCCTGCAGAATAATACTCACTGACACAATACTTGAAAAGATAGAAAATAAATTGGAAAAATGCCATCTCCAACTGAAGATGCAAGTGAGGCAGGCATCAATTGATCACAATGTGCCTGAAATGCAATTACGTCAAATGAACTCTAACAAGAGAGGATATTTCTTTAAGTTACCCTCACTGAAACAAATATCTTCTAAAATGGAAAGGTATTAAATATAAGGTAAGGATAGAAAAATCAGATACACAAGTTGGAAATTATCCAGACCAATGGAATTAAATGCCCCAATCCTACAATCACCACTATGGAATTCTTTAAAAATTATCTCAGGCTTCAGATTGTGCTTCTTACCCACCACACAACATTTACACTAAAGAGAGGCTAGTGCTAATTTGGCGTTCCCTACTCAATTACTGTTTCAGTCCAACTGCTGCTTTGGAAAAAATGTCAGAACTTGATCATCCAGTGAAAGAATTGCTGAAATGCACTGATTCTTCTGCCAGATTTTCTCCACTGAGAAGGTCATTTTCAATTTCTGTCTATGCTATTAACTTTCATTGGAACATCATTTTGCATTCTTTTCATAGTATTCTTACCATTTAAAGTTTTTTTATTTTATTTTATTTTTTATTTTCGGCCTAGCATAGCCTCATCTTCTTAAAAAGAAAAAATAAGTCAGAGGGGCAGTTCCTTTTTAAACATCTGTTGATGGTTGTCCACCTGAAGTTCTTTTTCCCATAAGGCCCTAAATAGTCACACTGTATTTCATCACAAACTCTCCACAGATAAGATAGCTCCCTAACCAAAAGGAGTCAGCAATACTACAAGTGCCATCATTTTACTTCCTCACCATCCCTTAGCCCTTCTTTCCCAAAGGACCCTGGGAAAAATGCCTTGTCCCTCACATCCTAGCCCAGGCAGCCTTCATTACACAGGAGGAGTTCACTCACATTCAAGATACTTGCCTTTTGCTGATGGCATCTTACCCTCTCTTTAAGGAAACTGAGTAGGAAATCAAAAGGAAAGCAGTGACAAGATGAAACCTTCTCAAACCTTCCCTTGCTATTTAGTCTCCTTCCTCTCACATCTCCTCCACCATCAGTCAAGTCATTTGCCTTGTAAATACCAGTGAAATACATTTTCACCCATATCAGTACTTATTTTTTTTTAAACTGTAATTCAAAGCATTCCAAACCAGTGTTCTGAGCTCATCAAGCTGCAGTAGTTTATATAATTTTACTGCCTCAAGCAAATTATTTTAAAAGAAAAAGCTTCCAACATTTTGGATGATATACTGAGTTCTGGAGTCTTCTCATCTGGTGTACCATGTTCACAATGTTTATCAGAAAATTAAGCCATACTTAAAAAGCTACATAATAGTAGCAGATGAAGCATCACAGGAAATTGTTTCTATCCACATACTGTAGCTAACTTGCTTCATAACACCATGTTTCACAACTTACAGTTCATTTTAACAAATCCCATAAAAGTCCTCTGATGTGCTCAAGTCTCTATCAGCTATATGACTTAATGATCAATTCACCAAAAGACATCAACAGTACACTTTAAAGTCTGCACTGGAGGTGGATAAATGTAGAACAACCTATGAGCATATTAGCTGTTTATAGCATTACAATCCCGAGAGAATGCTGCATGACACAAAGCAAGCCAGCAACCCAGATTTTATCAACTACCCAATAGCAAAACTAGCAGTATTTTTACTTTCAGATAGTCACAAATTAAGTTTGCTCAGTAATTATAACAAAGAACACCATCTAGGGGCCACAGTATCTTTCCCCATATACAGCTACTGTAACTGTAATCTAATTCACCCTGCAATAGTTGTAGGATCAGGACAGCTGGAATGCAGAAGCTAACCAAGGACTGATTATGACTGAGGGCCTCCAGGTTATATCTTATGTTACAGAGAGTTTATTTTCTAGGGTTTTGCAGTCTATTTTTTAATGCCTCCAGTTACCCTTACAATAATAAAATAAACTAGTTCAATTAGTAGAAAATTTTACAGCTATAGTTCAAGCACTAAAATGCTTAGCCTTACTGTGTTCTGAAAACAGTGTCTCTGTAACTCACCACTTACATTACCTGGAGTGGCACAAGCTTGCTAATGTCAATGGGATGCCAGCCTCAAACCCCCTTTGCCCTTTAATTAGCAGAGCAATAAGATTCAAATACTGGGACTCTCTAGGGCTAGAGAAGAAGAATCCTAACCCTATGTCCACCACAGTCACTGTTTTTCTAGAACATTCTCCGTAAATAATTTCCTAAACTAGCACAGCGCAGGTATACCGACTCCTAAAAAAAAAAAAATCTGTTCTCTACTTAGGTGCAACACTCACTGGCAGGCCAGGACTACATTAAGGCCAAATAAGACAAAATTTTAACTGGATATAGTGATACCCTCCCCCCATACATTATATGCCAACTCATATCCTGCTCATATGTTCAGGTTTCCATCAGAAGGAATTCCAGATAAACACTGCAAAGATGTATGATTCAGCCCACCTCCTACCACTAAGGCAGGACATGGCCAGAGCTCAGATGGGGCCAGAAATGCGCTCTGCAAAGCATATGCTCCAAAATATAGGTCAGCCTAAATTAGCAAAAATTCACTCTGCAAAATTATGCATCAGATTTTTCTTTTCTCCAAGAAATGGTCAAGAGTGCTCCCAGACCCCAGAAAGTATCTACTGTCCATGACTATTTTGTTTGAGGGAAACTTTTCAGTTCCTAGCACACAAATAAAACATTTGGAAACTCAGGTTTCTGTAGCTTAAGAGGTACAGAAAGAAAAAGTGAAAGCATAATCCTTGGCATTTGACTGTGTTAAAATGTTTGACCTTTAGATATGCCAACACTGCAGGTAACTGGGTAGAAGTTTATCACTTTACAGGTTTCAGCATCATTTAAAAATACACAAGCACCTCACTGCTTCTTCCATGTGGTAGTGTAAAGTGGTCTGTTTTGTAAATAGTTTCATTTACCTGTGTTCAGCAGACAGATGAAAAAGAATATTGATAGCATAAACTGGGCTGTTATGTAAACAGGACAAGTAAACTGATTCCAAATAATCCTGACATCTTTTCTCTCTCCACAATAAAATTTATTACTACTCCCTACAGTAAACAACCTTCAGCAGCCAATTCTTTGCAGTTGTCACCAGAAAAGTAGTCAAAAAAAAGGAGGATAACAGATTTTGGAACTTAGCAGTCATTTTATATAGAAATTTCTTGTGATTACCAACAGCGTTTAAAGCCACTTGCCATGCACTGATCTGTTATTTTTGCTAACATACTGGTCATAATTTTGTAAATATTTCTCTACTTGTCTTTTTATCTTTTTGTTAGCATAAAAATAACGTTTACTTTCACTTACACAAGTGATTAGGATGTCTCTGAGAGACTGTAGTTTCTTGTCAACACAAGGAGGATAAAAATGAGTTCTAAAGCAAGTAGCAATAAGCTTTTTAACCAAGTTAGCCATTTAAAGAAAATAGCCAAAAACATAGGAAAAGCCATCAAGTTTGTCAATACAAATATACTCCTTATACAAGACTTAAACCACTCAATTAAGCATTATCAATTCTTAGCTTTAAGTGGAATTTCATGAAAGGTGCCTCACACAATGACAACATATAAACTTAAGTCAGACAACGTATTTGTATCCATTTTCTCAAATATGCCATTTCTCTACAGTGGCTGATCAAACTTGCCAGTGAAAAACTTTCTGAGTAGGCAACTTGTAATACAGCTATGTTTATTTCTGTCAGAAGCTGACTGCTGAAGTGTGAAAGAAACTCATTAAAAATCTCTCACTGTGATCCTGCATTGCAAAAGGAAAAAAGAATGAAAATACTTAATGAAGGGTACATTTAGCCTGAAGCCACATTCATATTCTGCTTTTCATTTTACTCTATTTCAGTAAGCAATTAAAAGGCAGCAATTAGTCACAGAAACACTATTCATATTGGCCATACTGGGAGATTAAAGAGGTTAACACTTATTTTATGTTAATATTATGAAAGTAATGAAGGAAATCAAGAATAATAAAGTCACCTTACAAGGAATGTTAAAATAAATAGAAGAATCTTTTACCTTAATCTCAAGACAAGATTCACTGCGCATGGAACTTCACTATATTCGTCACTAACAGCAGGCTGAGACTATTAAAGAAAAAAGCAAAGCACATTACAATGGATGCCAAAGAAAAAAATCCTGAAATACTTGCCATGCTAGCAGTCCAATGTCAGAGATTATTTCACACATCCCCTTAACTCTCAAAAACCTTTTAAACACTTTTATTAACAGTCTAAGATATAACTGATACAAGTGAAACTCACAGATTTAAATTACAGAGATAAATGACAAGGCCTATATTAAAGAACTGAGCAGGAGAGCTTTTAATCCACCTTAAAACAAAGCTCCAGTAACCTGCTAAATAATATGCACACAGTGAGAGTAACAAGCTACCATTCCCATTATTTCTGTTCTTAATAAAGTCTTACCTCTATCCATCTGCTAAGAACTACCAATATAGCAGAGCAGGCTTCACAGCTTGGGGAATGTCTTTCACTGAGAAATCATACACGTATCTCTCACACTATCACTCCTACCTCACACTATATTACTGTGTCCAGTACATATTGATTCCATATCCCAGAGGAAATTCTGGTGTGGAATCCCCAAGGTTTACAAAAAAAAAAACAACAAAAACAAACAAACAAACAAAAAACAAAACACAGAAGTATGAGGAACAAAGCAGTGGCCCCAAGACATCTCAGTCCTGACTGGCAACTTCTACAGGTACTGAAGCAGTGTGTAAACCAGTCCTGACACTGAAATACTGTGGTCATCGCAGGAGCCAACGGGACGAAATCTAGCAGGAAGCCATTACTCTTTGTGCAGATTTCTGTGATACCAATGAAAATCAGACCCTCCAAAATCACAGGTGAACATGGAAGCGTCACACACACGGAACAGTCATTTTCAAATAGAAGATCACTTTTGTTGTAGGGCAGTAAGCTTATTAAGCCCTTATTTATAGTGTTGATGCTTCTTATGTTCTCAGTATGGAATTTTATTACTCCATTTAATCCATTATGCTGTAGTACCAAACTATTTTACTTCATATGGCATCAAGAATTTTAATTACAAGCTACACATTGTGATATATATACTGAGAATGAAAAATCATTTGAAGATCTTTCAGCTACTCCAGAAGCGCCATTATCGCTCTGACAAAAGGCAGCAATTAGTGTGATCCTGTTTGAAAGATTCATTAAAAAAAGCCAAATTAGTAATCTTAACCAGTTCTCTTGGGCAGGAAAATAACATAACTTTGAATTTCCTATCCATTTTATCCAGTGTGTACTCAAATTAATTTCTACAGGCCCAGCTGCATAGAGCTGCATCCTCCCAAGTATTTGCCACACAAGGCTGCAGATTCAAACCAACGTTCTCCCCTCAATTCACATTTTTAACAAGAGAAATTGAAAGAGAAATCCCTTCACACACACACTTGGAGAAAAAAAAAAAGCAAAAGATACATTTTTACCTCTGTGTTCTCCTCTTCTTTTACTCTTCGTGACTGAAAAATAAATGTGGTAAAACATGATTTTTATACATTAAAGATCCAGAAATACTAACAATTATGACAGAATATCTTGCAAAATCTAACTGTCATGACACAAATAAAAGTTACCTTCTCCTGAGAAACAGCAGCTTTGCCTTCCTCACTCTTTTCATCCATTTCATCATCACTCCATTCCCAGTCTCCATCTTCTGTTTTATGGAGGTGACCACTGGAACCTGGCACTCGTCTAACCTACCAAAATATTAAGGGTTCTCCATTAAATAGACATTTGAAGTCTTCAACTGTGTCCTAGTTTATCAGAAGCTCTTCATTATTTTTATTCCATAAATTTTTTAATTTTACTGAAGGATTCCCTGGCATGCTTGAATAATATCTGACATCAAGGGTCAGTCATTGTTGAACTAAAAACTCTGAACACTGAAGAACTAACCCATGCAGAATTCCTATTGGAAAAAGGAGGTGGAGGTAGAATACATTTTACAGCTGCTTCAGAACAAGCTCAAGTAGGTGGCAGCTGCTTACTACAAAATAAATCATTTCAAGGCAGTAATTCAAGGAAGCAGAGGCTATACAAACAAGCTCGTTCTTGAGATAAAGGTCTTCACTTGTTCTGCTATAAAGCTTTCAAACGTGTAAGTCATTAAGGATAGTTTAAAAGTAAAAATCTCCTTTTAAATGTAAAGTAGGTGTATGCAGAGTGAAAAGGTAGGCAGACATGCACCACACTGAACTAACTGGGAAAACATCTGTAAATTAGTTAGTAGATCAGACGCCTCAAAAGCAGCAAAGTCTGAGAATCATATTCTGTTGCCATCTTGCTTTTTCTGAGCCTGACAACATGCTTATTTTCCCAGGATCCTGTTCAACTTACCTGAGCAAAATAAAGGAACATCCAGAAATTCTCACCACACATTGTCATGAATTAATGAGACTCGTAAGATTGCTAGAAGCACAACACAATAATCAGTAGTCCCAAAGGTGCTTCTCTAATTATTTTACATCACTGAACCAAGACACTAGATACAGTTCATACTGCTCAATTTCAAACGCTCATACAGGTAAGCTTCCTAGCCCTATGAATTTGAAAGGTTTAAAGCATATTATTTTGAATTAAAAATAATAATAATAATAAATTACTCAGAAAAACAGTGCTAGCATGAGAAAGAGGAACACGGTGTTCACAGAAGGAAGAAATAACACCGCAGAAATGGAAAAGCAGCTGCAAGCCAAGAATTACTGGAAAAGACACCTAATAAACTAATTTTGTAACAATACTGTGATATGAATTAAATGGCATTAGCCCAACACTGTATGTATCCTGCATGTTATTGTGGATATTGCCAAAAACAGCCGAGTTCAAATTGGTTCAAATTTGGTTTCACAAACTCCTGCCTGTTCTGATGTCATGCTCAGCACACTTCAGTGAAAGGATTTAACTTATTCTGATGAGTTTTCCACCACTCTGCTTGCTGGTAGCACAGCTTTCTCTCAAAACAGCAATGAATATAGTTTTGTTTTGTTTCTGTTGTTGTTGTTGTTTTTTAAAGAGAAGTCTGTTTTCTGTCTAAAATATTACTGGATTTGTTTTCCAATTTAATAAAACTTACATAAAAAAAATAAACTGATACTAACTTTACTCTAAATGCCTCCAATTGCTACAGACCACAGCATGTAGAGACGCAGCACATGAAAGATCGCATCTGCTTCTAAATTCTATCACATAGAACTCTGGCAAAATATAGGCAGCATAAAAATAATATAGGATACTAGAATTTTGACCCTCTAGAAAACTGTGTGACACAGGTATTAAAGCAATTGCACCAAAAGAAGATTGGGAAGAACAGAGAGAAATAGGTGGCTATTTCTCTACCAGATTTGGAGTAGTGTAAAGTGGAGATGGTTGGCCTTACACTACAAAAGCAAGAGTATGAATGCAGGAACTCTCTGTCAAAACCTTGTACATGCACAAGCAGGTATCTTTGTGACTTCACCTACACTCTCTACACATGAGATGAAGGAAGAGGGGTAAACCTCAACTAGAGGAGGGTGAAGCTTCCAGTGCCTCAGCACCTTGCCATAGTCACCTTCCTCTGAAACTTACAATTTCACCCCCTCACTTTTCTCCCCTGCAGTATCCATGAGAAGTACCCTATTGTTTCTCTGTATGCTGCACTCCTCTGTAACTAAGATGAGAAAACCATAGTATACTAGGGGAATATCCTACTCAGTCAGTAAGGACAAATTCTGTATTGTCTTCCCTGTTTCTCCAACCAGGCTTCTAACGCACCTCTCCTTGCTCCAGTTGCACAATAAATGGGCTCTTACTGCCTGCATCATCAGGAATTATCACAGATACAAAGGAAGTCAGCAGGTAATTCACATGGTGCCTGCAATTATTGATTGTCCTACAAGGAGCAGTGCTGATGTGGGCTTCCGTTTAACAGCATGCACATCTTTCTAACAACTATATGCTAACTTACAGGAAGATATAAGCCACACACAAAAAAAACCAAGCTTTTTTCAGACAGAATAGAATAATTTACAGATGTTCACTTATGAAGACTACTTGCACTAACCATAATTTCTTCTGCATCCATTTCCAGTTGTTCTGGAAACTTGTTCTATGTAAATGATGTTAATGTAGCTTAATGATGCTGGCAGAGTCACAGGAAAAAGCTTACTGAAGAAGATGGATTGCATTTCAAGCTTTTAAATAGATTGCCTTTTAATAAGCAATAAACAAATGGCCCAAGGAAAAGAAAGTTACTTCAAAATAAAATACTGTGTTAGATTAAATGATTTTCTTGAAAGGTGTCTGAAGGCAGAAGAACAGAAGTCTAGACTTGTACTTCATCCATCAGACTGATTCCCATCAGGACACACATTCAAAGGAAATCATACTTTCTGCTATAGCAAAACACTTGATCTGTTTAGCCTTCAAAAATACCAAGTAGTCATCTATCACACTTCTATTGGTGTGCTTAACACTTGCATTAGTTTGCAAATAAATCTGCACAATTTTTGATAAACAGTGGCTTGGCTCAGTCTCAGTTCTGATAAAAGCAACTAAGATGTGGGGAAGGCAAGTATTCCAGAGCACGCTTGTTAAAAGGTATATAAATAGTAACATTGAAGTACTTTCAGAGAATGCTATCATTGTACCATCCTCAACTTACATTTTTAAAACAACAAAGGAGTAAAACACCACAAAAAAATAGAGGAATAAAGCATATACTATGTAAACAAAGCTTTTTAGGCTTTGAATATGGGGCAGCCAGAGAAGCACCTTACAGGATGAAAACAAGGCAGCTGAGATAATCTAGTAGTTTGTTACACTGTGAGAATGAACAGTCCTGAGACATCCACCAGAGCTGCATAATCCTATAACTCCTGGCACCTATGTGGTTGCACAATGAGCAGAGTCAAAGTATCATTCCCGGAGAAACACTGACCTTTTTTTTTTTTTGGCCTTTTCTGAACAAATTTTCTGCAAGATTTGCAAATTGAAATAGCTATTCTTGATGTCAAATGCCAGAGGGTGTTTAACCAATGAGGCAGTGAAAGGAAACTGGGATCACCTCAGAATTCTCAAAATCGCCTACTCCAACCCTTTACAGTGAAGTACAGTGTGTTAAAAAAAAAAAAAATCATCTCACACTTTCATTTATGCTTCCAGAGCAGAAGAGCCAATCAAAGAATTAGCATGGAGCATGGTTAGCGTGCAACCAAACCAGCCCCAGAATTTAGCTGGCACACACAGTATAGTCTCCAGAGGATGAGAAACTGAAATACCATTTTCAGTAGTAGCCCTTATTTGAATGAACTTCAGACAATGGCTCAATATCATATGTGCTAAGACAGCCCTATAAATTCCCAAAAGTAATAAGAACATACCTATCCATGCAGGTTGCTCTAAAAGTAATGCTTCCTCTTTATTCCCACGGTGCCTACAATACATACAATAAGTACAGCTGAATTCCTCAGCATGGAAACAGTTGCACCTGCTGACATTGATGTTTGCTGAATACTTACAGAGGCTAAACAGTATTAAGTATCTTTCAAGGCTTCTATGGAAATAAAGAGGTAGGATTTCTTTCAGAGCAACCTATATATTTTTCTAGACTGCATTCACACAAAGCTTTGTTATCCTAGAATCATCAAGGTTAGAAAAGCCCTCTAAGACCATCGAGTCCAACCACCCACCTACCACAAATATTGATCACTAAATTGTGTCCTTAAGTACTATATCTACCCTTTCCTTAAACACCTCCAGGGACAGTGACTCAATCACTTCCCTGGACAGCCTGTTCCAATGCCTCACCACTCCTTCTGAGAAGAAATTCTTCCTAACATCCAACCTGAATGTCCCTGGCACAATTTGAGGCCACTTTCTCTTGTACTGTCACTAGTCATCTGGGAGAAGACCATTTCCATTCAGTCTACAAAAATAGGTGTGTAATAGACAGAAATATACATATATAACTATTCTTCAGCAAAATATGTACTGCCTGTAAAGCATTTACATCACACAATACAACAGCAAAGATCTGAGTGACAGATGTACATCTGTAGGAAAAAAATTACAGTATGGTCCATCAGGGGAGAGGAGGAAAAGGTCTACCCATTTTCTCCTATCAAACTGCAATTCTCTGGTAAAACTTAAGATTCTTTCCCTGGGTAATGGGCAGCATAAGTTTCTTTGAAATACTACAGTTTGTAAAAATTAACGAAAAAACACTGCAATTGGACAAAACAGACGTTATTACAAGAGTTTGTGGAGACCTGATGGGCTACTTAACACTCAACTGTTATCTGATATATATAAAATATGTAGCTATAGAAAGTTCTATTCACCCACTTACAACATATTCACCTGTTCTTTGACAATAACCTCACCGGGTCACTGCAAGAAAACATGGAAAAACTGGCAGAAACAGCAGCAGGTCTAAAGAGATCGCACACACGGGCAGAAATATTGAAGTCAAGATATTTTCAAATATCAAGGATATTCCTACCCAAATTCACAAACAATGGGACATGATGAACACCTTGCAGGCCATCTAAAAGTCCAGTTAAAGAATCTCTTGCATTTCTGACAGAGTTTGATTCCCAGCTGCTTCTCCACAGAAGTATTTTTTCTAAAATGTATGTTGAAGGTACTCTTAAACTAGCACTAGATACTTAAAGTGCTACAGAAAACCAGTGTGAATGAATGATGCCAAGTGTATGCACAATGAAGCATTAATCCCATCTTCTGGTATATCCTGGGAGAGATAAGTAGACTGAAGACAGGACAAAAGGAGTTTTGGTCTCCAAGGTGAGTATGATTTGAAGACATAACTTGAGTACTGCCTCGAAGTATACCATACAATTATCAACAAAGAAAGTCCATATTTTGTGCTGTATTTATCAGCACTTTCAATGAGATTCAATGATACTTTACCCTTCAGAGATCAGATCAAAACATCTGATTTTCTTATAAAAATCAAGTATAGCATTTCATTCATATGAACTATCCTAAAAACAACGCAATATATTCTTCATCTGTGTTAAACTCCTGTTGCTTGGGGGTGAGAAGGGGAGAAGGTGGGGATGGAGGTATTCAGAATGAACCCAGTTTCTATTACAACTACAAATTTATGATTCAATCTGCTCGAGAGAAGACATTTCTGTAGACCTTCATATGTACGTCAAAAATAATCAGTGGAGTGCAGTTCAACTTCCCAATCACTCATCTTACTGCCGATATTTGCAGAGAAGTTCAGCAGCATGAAAATGGATGCTTATTTTCAGCTGACATCAATCACTGGTACAACAGGTAGTTTGAATTTCTCCATATTCTTCATACTCACATTCAGATTATGTTGTTTTATTGTTTTTTGGTTTTTTTTCCTTCTACATCCAGCACTTCAAAAATTAACTTTGTTTCTAGGCTAGCATCATTTAAGTCAGACCTCCTTATGCTATCCTGTAAAAAAAACAGTGAAAGATCACTTATCATTTGGTTGGAACAAATCACATTCCATTCCTCAGCAAAGCTTTGGCTCTTTGGACAAGACCAGCACCTGTTTGCAACTCTCATTTGTGAAGCAAAGTAGCTTTAAATCATTAATAAATTCTTCCATCACAACTAAGTAGTTGGAACACCTTTCTGAGATTGTGATGCAGCTGATCTTTCCTTCAGTGCGGAAAAAGGGAGTAAGAGAAAGTCTTCCACGTGCACAAGTACCAACCAGCCTCAGATAATATACTGCTTTAGTACGTTAATCTTAGTGTGAAAAAAAAGGTGAATAACCTAAATACTGGTCCTAGCAAGAGGGCACTGCAGGGGTTGTATTTGGAATATTTTAAGTATTTGGATTTTCTCTACTGCAAGATTGATAAAAGCAAGTATGTTTGTATTTGGCCCCTACAACGACAGCATTACAGCAGTTTATAACATTCTATTTCTCTTCTTATCTTGGTTCAAGTCTCCCATTTTGCAAAGGGAAAGAAAGAAACTGACAAATGCAGTGATTTATCCATGTTCACTAAGTAACTCTGAGACAGAACAGTGAACCAAAGCAAATGTTTTATATCCCTACAAAAGTAAGGAAGAAGTATTTTGCACGGAATGCAGTAGCTATACAATGGCAATTCCTGTCAGCTCTAGATAAAATGCACAGCATTGATGTCCCTTTATGCAAGGATCATCTCTCTCAGTAAATAATTCAGAGGGAAACAGAAACAAGTAAAAGCACGCACAGTTCTAATTTGGGTTTTATTGTTTTAATAAACCTAAATACTCCATCAAAAATAGAACTACACTAATTCATAACTTTTACTAATAAAACTAAAAAAGAGCCTAACAAAGACAAATTAAACATATTAGAAAACAGATTTCACATAAATCAGAAGGAGCACACAGGGAATAAAAAAAAAATTTGAATCACCAGCTCTTAAACTGCACCCAGAGAAACAGCTCAGAACTGTAACTAAAAGCAGTTTGTATGAAGAAAAACGTAACAAGCCACCATCAAAATCACAACAGCTGAAGAGACAATATGAACACCAGCTGAACACAGCATACTTGAATAATGAGTGAAAAAAAAAAGATTACCTCAAAAACATTAAATATCAAATTAGTATTGCTTATGCTCTTGCTGGTTAGTGGTTATTCCAGTATACATCAAAGTCACAAAGGCATAAGAATAAATTATGTTGAGAAAGTAATTTCTCCTCATTCTCTTAAAGCAGGATACAGATAATTAAAACTACCAACATACAATAACGTTCATAAGCTTTCCAGGAAAAAGCCTGCTTAAGCAAATGAACGTGGTAGCTGTAAATCCTGATCATCAAAAATTTGTTCAAAAACTGCATTACAGAGAACTTTAGCAACGGAATGCAGAATCTGCCTACATTCCCCAAAGACTGATGAAAGGCAAGCTACAACATAAGGAAGTAAGACAAATTGCTGTCTTTTAAGCACTGATGTAGTTGCTACAAGTAGATGTTAGAGAAGCTGGGGAAAGAAGAACCTACTGTTCATCACTGATTCTTCTACTTCTGCAATCTCTTCAAAAGAGAATTGTTGTAGCGGGACAAGGAAAGGAATTACTATTTTCTGAATATTAAGATCTTTCTACTTCCTTAATCACCGCCCCTCAAATCAGCAAAGAACTTGACCCTCTCACACATTTAGTATTCTATTTCAGCATCAAATTTTTTAAAACAAAAATGACATGCTGAGATACCAATGCATGCATGCATAAAAAATTGCTGAATTACAAACATGGCACAGTGCATCTACATCATATATAAAATTAGTTCTTTTAGTAAGAGTAATCTCATGCCTTTATTGTATTATTTCTCATTCAACAGAAAGATCACTGAATCAATCAGATTTTTCCTGTATTTTGATTATTTAAGCTATTCCTACTAAAGCCTTTATAGTAACTGAATATTTGGGGTGGGATTCCAGCTAGATTTACATCTTTTACTCAAAAAAGAGAAAAGGTAATCTGAAAGTGTAGTAAACAAGATGCATTACTGTGAGCAAAATTCATAGCACTAAAAAGCATTCAACATTTCAGTTTCACAGAAGATATGTTTATCATGGTCCATGTATGAGTAACTTAGATCACAAAAGCAATTTGCTCCTAAATTCTTAAAAGTAGACAAACATGTAGACATGACTCACTTCACACCTGAAGAAGTCTTTGTGGAATTCTAATCTTGATCTATACCTTCGAACTAAGTAATAGTCAATGCTATCCTAATTTTTCTGCTTGCATATCTACAGAATGCAATTTTATTTAATTATTTTAAACATAAATATTTCTTCAGGAAATATTGCATCTCATCAAGTCAGCAGCTTAGCTTCTTCTAGGGACAAAATTCTGTTTAATTCTCCAGCTGATGCCATTCAGCTACATCTGCTAGTATTGTATGCAAGATGCACAGAATCCCACATGCCCTAGAGAGCAAGAATGACAACTTGGTTATTCAAACATGTTTTTCATTTTCTGCAGCCTGTTCTAGTAAGAGTCAAGATTTTACTCTGAGACATAGAAGAGAAAGAAGTCCTTGAAGACTTCTCCCTCTTCCAGACACAGGATTTCTCCTCAAGACATCTTGACTGGCAGAGGACTTACTGAATGCTCCACTCTCTACTCCAGGATTGTTAACACTTCTGTGACAGAAAATCAGTTAACAGTTATAGCAAACATGCAAAAGCCATGGCTGCAGGAAATGCAAAACAAATATCAGTTCAGAAAACAAGATGGTGCTCTTTAGAGTTGTTGAACTAAATATTCTACGTATTACAAGTAAGTTGATTCATTTTCTTCTGAATTTTAATGACATTTTGAAAAAAATCAAGGTGAAGAACGTTAGTACAGGTCTGGCAGCATGTCTCCAACAAAGGTTACCCCCCAGCCAACAACCATTAGGAACACCAGAGAGGAGGAGAGGAAATTATTCGACAAAGGCACAAATTTTTACAGGGTTGCTCCTTGTTACAGTACCTTCACAAATACATCAAAAAGCTCTAAGATGTTATTTCAGAAAATTATTAGAGTATTACAAAGATCAAGCTGTCAAATTTTACACTTCAGAACTCATTACACCCAATTACGCAAATATTTATCATCACAACTTCAAATAGCCTTTGCAAAAAAAAGCTACATTTCAAAATAACATCTCAAGTAGTTTTTTAAGAATATGGAAGTATAGCAGCTTTTGGATTCAAGGATAAATGCCTCACCAAAAGAAAACAAAAAGCAAACAGTAAATCTCTCTATACTTGTTAAAAAAAAATAAGCTCAAGTTTCCAAAACAATTGACACAGACTAAGTATGCAGTTACCATCACCTGACCTGGCACATGAAACTTCACGAGTGTGAGAGTAACCAGGGCTTTGCCCTTTTATCCTGCAGTAACATCAGGTACTCCCCAGTTCCTTCAGTAAAAAGGGTGACAAAAATAGACAGAATTAATACTGAGCATAAAGGTGCACAGACTGAAGACAAGATGGAAACCTGCCAACATGAATAAACACAAGAACCCCAAAAGGAATTTCAAAAGAAGCTGACAAAGTGCATTTGTAAGCAACTTTTTGTCTTCCTGGTATGTTCAAAAAGATTCCCTGATACAGAATCATTTATATTTATATATTCGGATATATTTCTGTTAAATAACAGAAATAAAGAGGCTTGGCAGAATAGTGCTTACATGCCTCAATCAAATTTCAGAGAAAAGACTGGCTAGGGAAACTTCAAGCATTTGTGATTTTGAAACTTTTCTCAGCCACAGAAAGTAAATCTTAAACATTCCCTATTTAGTTAAAACATATAGACATGTGTAACAGATTCCAGCTGTCCAGTGATTCTCAAGAAACTACATAAAGAAATTTATGTGGAATTAACTGCATATGGCACACACACTATATATATTATTGGTCCAATAGTAACTGGATCCATCAGTTGCTATTAAATATAATAAAAGAAATGTAAACATTAAATAGCAGCACACAAGTTTATTACTAGAAGCAAGGAGGAACCAGCCAAATGATGCCAGACTTAACCTTTCCCTAGAACTGTGGTACTGGTTCCTGCAGGAGAAAGGACATTGCTGTTAAGCAGATTAGTAGCTCCTACAGAAAATATAGGCTTTTAAAAGTGCCAATATTGCTTGGTAACTGATGGGATAGGTAGCTTCTTTTGGTTTTGCCCTTCCCACTGCTGCTCACTTAAACATTTTTCTTTTTTAAATCACAAACCTCAAAAGCTTCACTTCTTATACAACTTCACTGTAAAGAACTTACCATGCCAGTTGCTCCTGCTATTTTACTGGGGAAAATATATATTTATATATGATCAGAAATAGCACATTACAGACCACAGTTTCAATTTCAGCACATTTATTATATGCATTCATTTATCTAAAAACCAGACTAGTTCCCTTCATGAGCATCTTAAGCCTGTAGAGCAATTGGGTTTTACAAATTTTGCCTTCAGCTCCCTTGCAAGCCTTTCCTGAATGTTTCCTAAAATACAAAAACAAAATTAAATCCCCACACCTATGCATATATTTGCATTCCAATGCAGTGAAGGAAATCAGCTTATCACATTTATCCAATCATGGTACAAACCTTTTAAAAAAAAAAAACACTGTTCTAAATTTAATCACAGCTTAGTACTTGAGGTAAAAGGTAGATACTGGAGAATTCAGTTTACTATAAAATATTTTCACATGGAAAAACAATTTTTGTGCATAAGAACATCTGCACTGTAACCTCATTTTTGCAAAAAGAATGAGGTACAAGACAGAACCTGAATTCCCACAAGTATATATCATCCTTTGTTCAATAGACACTTCCTCAAGAGATGGCAAGTCCTCATTTAACCCATCCTTCATGCCTGTGAATGCCTGAATCCCTTCAATGCTGGCTATCGAGTTCTCCTGAGTTTATTATTTCAGGAAGTTTCATTTTTATTCTGATGTACCACTTCCTTTCTAAAACAATATCCAAGTAGTTCTGCTCTGGGAGAACCAGAAAGTGGTAAGAAAAGTTACTCGATGTTTTGGTGTTTGCATTCCATACTCTTAAGCCACTCTGTACAATACAAATGATGATACAGGAAAAATCTTCCTTAGTTTTAATTTTCCTCCCACTTGGAATAGAAGTTAGACTTAATTTTAAACATTTGATATACATTTGCAGGAATGAGTTTTGGGGGCTTTCTTTTTTTTCTTCAATTGCAGGGTAGCCTAAGACATTGTCAGCAAGTATATAACAGGGCATAGATAGTTATTCTGCAATAACTCCAGACTTCAGTGCCTAGACACTAACTTTAAACTCTCAGCTTGGAATTGGAATACTGAGATGTGCAAGCCATCACTCAGGAGTACATTAAGCTCCCTTCCTTTGCAAGGTCTGTGGAGGTTTCTTGCATTTCAGCTTTCACTGTATGGGAAGCTTCAAGTCTTCTACTATGCTGCCCACAACTATATGTCATGGAAACTCTGTTATGGTTAGAATTCATACCTGCAAAAAAGGATAGGTAATGAACCCTGAACACTAACAGAAGTTACTATTTATATTCTACATCAAATCAATCATTATTACTTCTCTATGTTGTACAACCACGCTTATGTTTACATAAAAAGAACGTATTGAGAGGACACAGATGATTGAAGGCCTTGCAGTTCTTGCGGAATTTCTTTAGGCATTTCTGCATTTAGGCATTGCATACTTTAGACAACAGAACGTTTTGAATGAAGAACATACAGAAACTCCTAGGAAACAAACATGCTCTTTGATGTACACATCTTCCACGTTCTGAAGTCTCAGTCTCAAAGTTTTGAATTTCAGTACTTCAAGGTGATCTAGCCATAGGAGGAGAGAGCATCATCAGCATTTTAGTTTGTATGCCCTGAGTCAGTAAGAGTAGTGAATACTTTTGCATATATGTTGTATTACAAAATACAAGAACATCAAATCCTTCAATTCAAGTAATTTCTAAGTGATATTTTTTTTTTTAATTCCACATCAAGTATAAGTGGTATCTACAAAACATGGTAACATTGACAAAAATTGTTATACCATTTAAAATTTCTTATTAGAAAAATGGTCAAAATATTTCATTTACTTTGGGGTTAGGCTTTCCTAAATCAAAATTGAAATCTATATTTTCTACAATAATATTAAATGTGCCTCTACTGGAATTAATGTATTTACTGCTATCCAGCACACCCCTGCAAAACCGCTGTTTGCTCTGAAGTGTGCAATGTCATGTTTATGGAACATTTATAATTACCTTCAGTGAGATAAGTCAATAAGGACAAACTGTGAGTCAGACAGAAATACACAAATATTTATTTGTTCCTTAACACTGCAAAAAGGACTGCAAAAATTGAACTGGCACCGAAGTTATTTAAGACAGCAACGTTTACTCTCGAAAATGCATACATTAACAGTTCTACTCACTACTAGAATTAGTTACACTGCTAGACTAACATCAAGAAATGTGAGATAATCACATTTCTCACATGAAATAACATTGCATGAAGGAGATGGATAATTTCAAATTGTATAACTCTTCCTTGAATCTCTACTGGTTATTGAAGAGTGTCCTTTTTTTTTATTTAATGATTAAAACAGCACAAGTTAAAAAACAGAAGTCTGTTGAAAATAAGACAGTTTGCTTTAAATATTTATGACACTGATTACTGGTTTGCTGTCAAACACAAACAATACCATGCTCAAATGATGAATATGGCACTGAGAAAAACTGAGTGAGGGAGGCAGAGACATGAATTAAGGAAATTGCCATAAAGAGACTTACATACATTCACAGGTTACTAATGGAATACAGAGGAGCAATCAGACAAAAGAAGATTAAAATATTAAAAGCCAAAGAGGGAGTGGAGAACAGAGCACGTTCCTACGTCACTGAAGAAAATTTTGAAAAAACAGATACAGGTGCTCACTATACCAATTTCCCATGCACTCTGAGCAATTCCCTCTCCAAAGCCCTCCTTCCACTCTTTCACCAAGTCTTTTCTTGCTGGGATGTTGCTTACAGACAGGGAAGGACAGCAGCACAAACTAGAGATGAATTTTTCCACATCAGACACAGCCTCACTTAGAGCTTTCATTATTTTGTAGTGGAAAGTTCATTACAAGATAGATTTCACTACCAGTGGTATAGTCACATCACATAATTATTTAGTAGATTCTTCTTCGAAATCTACATTAGTATTTCCCTATGATTTTCACTTACCTTCAAGAACAAAACTTGAAGATAACCTGTGCAGAGGG
Organism: Odontophorus gujanensis; assembly: GCA_013399175.1. NCBI lineage: Eukaryota > Metazoa > Chordata > Aves > Galliformes > Odontophoridae > Odontophorus > Odontophorus gujanensis. The sequence continues at coordinate 140,475 of VXAB01013504.1, forward strand.
AAATTCTGATTTCTTCCCTGTTCTACTAGAAGTATAAGGCTTGATTACACACATAAGAAAACAGTGTAATACATTCTGCATTCACGCATACTATTTCTTTTTTTTTTTTTTTTTTTTATTTTTACTAAAAAGCAAGAGGTCCAAGCTTATTCAAGACATTTAGCATTTAAAATTGCAGACTTAGAGCAGCTCCTAACATAGGAATGTTCCTATACCCTGTGTGACTTCGTACATCGTGCGAAGTACTGAGTCCTGCTTGCTGTGCTGTGTTAGATACGGCTGCCCTCTGCTGTTTATGCCTCTCCTAGACAGCACAGCTAGGATACAGTTTTTGTCATAGTTATTTTCCCCTTTTCACTTCACATAAAGCATAACTTATTCAAACAGCCCATATGAAGGTAAACAATCTTCTCCCAAAGCTAATTCTCAGTGCTAAACAGGAGTTAGACTTTGCATATACACTATTACGGACCATCTTTCCACACTGTTAGCATTAAAATGCCTATTCTGATTAAAACATTGAAGTTTCCAGCTCCTGCCATATTTATAACTTCTTCAGCCAAGAACACATTACAGAAAAATTAATTTAGCTAAAACAACACTGAGCAGCATAATCTCAAGGATGTCCTGCTTGATCTATTCTCCCCAGGAATTTCAAGTATACCATCAGTACCAAGTGCATGTGGGAAGGGTGTGGGGTTAAACAAAAGGCATGAAACTTGTGAACTGAAGTTCCCCAAGCGTTATATGGTCTAATCATGAAGTCTTATTTGCTTTTCACTTCTCTTGGTGTTGGTCCTAATATTTAATTATTTTTTTTTTGGTAAATTTTCATTTTAGAACTAAGGTTACCATTAAAGTTGTCCATATGAAAACAAAAATTATCCCAGAGTTATTCCATTAGTCTTTCAACAAAGCAGCAACAGATGGCAGCACTTCTGAGTGATCCTACATTCACAGTTTTCTGCAATTCAGCCCTCCACACGACAAAGTTTCAAAAATACGCACAATTACAACTAACACAGGATGAATGGAGACAGGTAGAAGGGCTTCTTCTATCACACAGTAGAAGAGAGCACAGTGGGAAATCTCATAATGCTAAGCTGAACCTAGCAAGCCAGCTGTAGCTGTCTACATTGGCAAAATAATGATGTGGCCTGTAGAAAGGTGACAGATTTCATAACATCTACTGATTCAATTCAGTCACTTTATACATAGGACCTCAGTTCAAATCCAACACAGGTGAAAAAGTAACAGCCAATTGATTTTGGAAGTCAAATGAACAACAAGTTTGAGGCTTCATTTCTCAGAGAGGCAACAAGTAAAACTAGCACCATCCTTCACTAGAAGAGGTCTGAAGCACAGCTGAATTAAAAACAATCCTTGTGAGGTGCTTCTATCAGATTAAATGCATTACTTAAATGAGCAAATGATACTTAGCTGAGGTGGTATCATACTGTTAGAGCTATAAAAGAAATCTACGATGTAATGATATTCCCCCCCACTATATGCAGATGATGGTTAATTTTTTCTGCAGGATAACATGCTATTCAGAACCATTTCCCTAAATTAGCTGTACCACAGAGCTCGAGTTTCAACCCATCAGTAAGGGTATTTCTACTGAAATTTTAATAAAAGCTGCTATTATTCACACTAATCATCTCCTTATGCTAGCTGACTTTTTTTTTCCTCCAGTAACTTACAACTTAAAGACCCGAAGAGCTTCTATTAACAGCAAAGAGCAATATTACCTTAAAAAAAAAAAAAAAAGAAGAATCTGAGACCAATTATTACTCAGAATTGATTTTTTTTGAAACTAGTAACATCTCAGACAGCTATAAAATGAAATGCAGATACATGTTTTTCCCTGTTCACTTTATAAAAATGGCAGTCATGCAGAAGATTTTGAAAATTAAAGAAACAGGATTATAAAACTACAAATCTGACATATGGCCTTTGGGGATACAGAATACTTACAGTTATAATTAATTTGTTAGTGTGACCAGATTTCAAAACTGACTGTGGAATTCTGGAAGCTGCTTCTCATTTCCTCTGTTCAAATATAGCAACTCTAGTCACAAATGAAAGATAACTTAGCATTCAGTCCAGAATTAAAACTACTTTAACAGATTAAAGCATGTATCTATACAACAGTGTGGCAAGAAGTAACAACTTAGCCAGGGTGTAAAGCAGCCCTGACTCAACCACATCAACATAGACTGTTTTTCTACCATAACTCCATCCAACAAGGGAGAGGCTTTAGTCTGACCTTCCATCTCTATTGATGACAACTATGACCTTGGAGAGCATCCACTGCTTGTTAGACTACACTGAGCTCAGAGCATTCACAGCAGTCATTTCTTGAGTTCCCCTAGACACCAGCAATGCTCTCTCAAGTGAGAGGTCACATTAACGAAACCCAGATCAGCCAGTACATTACACAGTGTTAACACTCAAATTTGTACATCAGTACTGATATGTATTCAAGCAAGTTCTGCATAGGAACAGACAAGATGTGTTCCTCCTAGGCAATTCAGTTCTACAAGTGTTTTAGTGTTAAACTTGATTACCTGAAGCACCAGGAAAAGGTATTTTTGAGATTAACACAACTAAAATAAAGAGCTTCTAAGACAGAGAATATATGCAAAAAGATGCGATTTGCAATACATTTTTTAAAATCACACTGTAAGAGTTATTTAATCTTATTGATTTGGTATTTTTAATAGGAAACATCCTTACAGGGTTGAAAGCTTTTCACGCAAATACAAGCCATGTGTACCATTTTCAGGATTTCCAAACAGGCATGAATTTATTTTCAATCAAAACTGTTAGCGAGTATAAGCTGTAAAGGCAGCAGTAAAGCATGAGAATACTATGTCATGAGAAAGAAAAATTAACATTAAAAATAACTGAGGCTGCAGTTCTGTGCAACAAGGCAAAGTAATCACATATGCCGCAAATACAAGAAGAATTAAAAAAAATCTACAGAGCAGATCTGATACCTGCTCTAGCAGCTGTACTAAAGGCCAGCTCCTTATCTCTTGTACTAGAGACATTCTTTCTTCCATTGCAGGAGTTATTCCTCCCAAGAGTGACCTCTTAGACTTTTCTACGTTATGTATGTGAGTAACCAAATTCTGCTTATGCAAGCTTTTTTTTTACTTTAAAATGAATAGTTTAAATAATAAAATACATTTATATTTTATTGTATCTTAAAACAGCGGCTACAGCAAAATTGAGTTAAAATTTAAACTTCTAATTTATTAATATTGTATTATTTTGAAAAGTAAATAATTTAGCATTTTCACTAGCTAAAACTTTTTTTTTTCTATTTTACGTTGCAGTTAAAATACCTACAATTTATTACTCTAGCATCATTCAGCCTTTATTTCAAAGATCACTCCTTCTCCAAAATTAGAAAAAAAATATCCAAAAAGACAGCCATTAACCTATCGCCAGTGGCACAGGGGGAAGCTACATGCACTTATTTTGTAATTCTAGATGATAAGTTAATTAAAGAAGTTTACATACATGGGTACATACGAGTTATCATGCAGTTCCTACAGCTGACCTGGAGACACAGCTGAGAGGTGAATTTAATGAGGTCCATACTTTCTTGGAAACTTAGCTGGTACTAGAGCATGCCTAAACTCCTGCCCTAACAGCTAAGAAGTAAAATGAGCAATGCCTTTTCCCCTTCAGTCTGGGTAGGCTCATTTTTATGCGGGCATTGCTGCCACCACCTGGTCAATCAGCTGTACTTCGCATTTTGCTGATGCTGCACGGCTCAGTAAGCTACCTCTCCCAAAAGCAGCTGTTTTTCAGCTTTCTGTTCCAACCTCTTAAAGTTGAAAGATTTGCCATTGGTTTCCCAAATTGCTTCCCTAGTCCTGCTCACCACATCATTCCTGATACAAGCCAGGATGTCATTGGACTTCTTGGCCTCATCCCCTGGTTAACTTTGAATTGATCTGTGATGGCTCCTGAGATTATCCATTCCATAACCTTCCCTGGCACCAGTGTGAGACTGACAGGTCTGCAGCTACTGGAATCATCTTTCTGGCTCTTTTTGAAGATGGGTGTCAACGCTTGCCAGTTCCTTTCTAGAAACTTCCTCCATAAAACATCTTCCCAAGAAGACTGCTTTTTGAAAGCTGAACTGAGCACACTGTCCCATAGGCTCAGCAGACTGAACAGGTTCCTCATACTGAAGGATACTGCGAGTTTAATTAATGTTAAGTATAATTTCTCACAGATTACAAATAGAATTTTAAATTCATTCCTGTTTATTAATTCTTATGAACAGTTGTTTCCCTCAGCATCTAATTTTTAAAATACTTGCCTGTACAAAATTTTTTAGTTCAGCTGCACCTTATCTGGTAAACACATATACACAAGTACCAAAGGCACAACAAAAATAACAGCATATGCCATAGTTGTGCATTTAACTCAGACTCTGGGATAAGGCTTCACAGGTCCAAGTAACTCAAGAACTTTCTTGTATTTTGACTCTGACTTCCATACACTTGGATGTAACATTTAAGGTAATACAGACAGCAAGGTATTTGCCAAAAAATATCATTTACAATATTTTCATTCATTCTTTAGGTAACCAAATAAACACAATTTCTGCAGTTTATGAACCTACACATGTGCAGTTATGTCTCTCACCATCTGTATAACAGTTTCACCTGTATATTTCTAGAAGTGAGAAGGGAAACAAGTCACGTGATATGTATAATAAATATTTTGGCAACTCTAGTGAGGAAGTCTAAATGCCCCAAGGCTTCCTGAAGAACAATAGACTGCAGAAACTGTAATATAAGAAATAAGAAAACAGCTTAGTCAAGTCAACTAAAATCTAAGGCTACTAAACAGTCTCCATCTTCCCTTGTATACCAGTCACAAAGGATGAACACACTCACCTTTTTTGCTCTTTGTGCTATATTAGGCGTTCTAGTGAGAAGCTTCTCAATCAAGTATTCTCTATTCTGCAAAATCAACATTCAGTAAGTTAAAGATCAATACAGGGGGAAAAAAAATTGTGTAGATTTTAAGGCAGAGCAAAATTTACATGTAAAGTTAAACGTTTTACCTTGGCTTTCTGGAAAAATTTGCATTTTAAAAGTTCTGCTGCTGTGGGCCTGAAAGATCAATAATAAATTAGAACAGAAAACAAAGACCCCTCTCAGTGAATACAGTACAGGGCGTTAGTTAAATAGCATGTTTCTAATACTTCTGAATTAGTACCGTATGAATAGGGAAATGAATGGCAACAGCTACTAAACTAATTCACACATACTTACTTACCACACATGAAAAAAAAACAAAGTTTCCCTATGGCAAAGATACCAAAAAAAATATGTATCAGTATCTAAGTTGCCGACTTCTGCCTTTTTTCTTTTAAGAAAAATGCATTTTACCCTTAAAACAAGCAAGCAAGCAAATTAAGAAAGTCAGATGATGTGATTCCTGAAGTGACGCCGTAAGTGTAACTAAACTTTGCTCCACAGCGATGAAAATGTAATTATATTTTCTAGACAGTAACATCAATACCTGTTAACTGAATTATATTACTTCAGTGATGCAAACAGGTAGCAGTTGTACCAACACTATTAACATGCTGCATAAAAGTTATCAGGAGTATTTTAGAACTAAAGAAATATCAAGTCAAAAGTTGTAAAGTCAAAACCTAGACATTTCAACTTTACTTGCAGTTCTCTTCAAGTCTGTTTCTTCTGATCATCTTCATGTTTATATTTTTGATATTCCCAACAGATTTTCACAATCTTTCAGCTACTGAAATGATGATTCCAATACAATGACTTCTTTCCACTAGCCTCAAGGATTCTAAAGCTACATACCCAGACAAAACCATAATCTGGTGATGAAGACTACCATGGAGAGAAAAGCTAACCACTTGGGATGACCTAAAAACTATCTGATATGGTTTACTTTTTTTTTTTTTTATACATAAATACTACTAGGTACACAGACCCCTACCAATTTCTGGATATAGCTAAATTTAGGGGAGCTGGAATCTCCAAGATTCATAATTTCCAAACAGAAGCAGTATTTGCTATAGATTTTCATTTGACAGACCAGATAAGATAAGACGGGAAAACTTCCATACAGAATGTTTTGTCATCAAGAAAGAAAAATATGAACTGCTTTATTTCTCTGAGGTCATAGCTGATAAGGAAGCAAAGGAAAACAGGAATAGTATATAGATAGCTGTTCACTCCTAGAAATAATGAAACTACTTGGATCATCAACAATAAGCATCCCATTTAGACACTGACAATAGTTCCATGAGTGCTTATTTTGCTTCCACTCCAAAGTAGTTACCCCTACAAATAAAGGAGTTCTTAGTAGCAGCAATGTGTTGACCACCATCCTTAGTTGCAATCCACATATAACCCTTGAATCAATAAAATGAAGGGAAGCCTTTTAAAAATCAGTTCCTACATCAATTTTTGAAAGTTTCACCTCAAATTAACTCCAAACTTTAGGGTAAGTTTTAGTGATCCAGCACCATCATATTTCATTAACAGGAATATATGTAGTTAAAAGTTAGATTCTTCATAAAGCCTTATCCAAGCGAGCGTCTTCTTCACTGCTCCATCAATACCCACGCAAAAATGCTCTGAACAGGTCTGAAAGTACTCCTTGGCCTGTAATTCAAGCTGGATTAAGCAGTGAATTATAGCCAGAGACTCTAACCCACATTCTTTGCACTGAGGAGAGAAATACTCATGCACAGATGCCCAAAAGAAAACATCATTATCTGAGATATAACACTGTGCTCTGCATCTAATTTAACAGGCACAACTTCCACAACTGACATAACTATGGAAGTGCCTGTGCCAAATGAATTCCAGACTACGAAGAAAGAAAAAGTAGCAATGACCCTATAGCACAAGAATGCTCACTGTCACATTCAGAGTAACTGGCAAATAGATCTCATCACTTATAAGCTAACTGTTCACTTCAGATCATGTACTAGAACACTAATGTTTTAACACTGATGTCAGATAACTCTTGGCATTGTGTCTTCAAGGAAAGAACGTAAGTCATTTTTTAAATTATTTATGTTTTCATACCAATTTAACCTTTCCTTGAAAATTACTGGATACTATAAACTTAAGAGAAACTTCACAGAATACAATCACAGAATCATATGGGTATGAAGGGTTTAAAGACCATCTATTCCAAAGGGTTTAAAGATCATCTATTCTAATCCTACTGCCATTGACAGAAATGTTTTCTGCTAGGTCAGGTTGCATACAACCTTGAACATGTTGTGGATGCTTCCTACCTGGACATCTATAGACAAAGATTATCCAGAACAAGATTTCATTCCTAACCATAAACAACCAGCAAGTAGCAGTGCAAAGCCTCAAGCATTAGGGTTAATTAATAAGATCATCAGTTGCAAAGGACTTGGGAAAGACTTTTCAGTCAAAGCAGAATTTGAAGGATTTCAAGAATAAGGATGGCGCTATGTAATTTTTATTCCTTTTCTTAATTACACATATCCTCTAGTACTGTTGCTGCCATCTTTTCAACTTGACCACTACGTATCCTGAACTTAATGCTAGTGGAACATCATTGAAGACCTATACATACCACTCAATTCCTTCAGACCAATCCTTTTTTTTTCCCCCGCCAGAAATGTCAGATATGAAACTTTTTAAAAAAATTGATACATTGAACATTCTCAAGAAATAATGATATTTAGAAAGTGCCTTCTCCACCTCTACAGCAAAGAGGCCTATGAATGCGGGTCTGCATAAAAACAAAGAATAAATAAATGATTTGCACTGGGAAGCTGGGACCTCAAGCATCTATTTAAAAACTATTGCTAACATCTCCATTATCTTGGCTACTCCATTCACCAAATAAAGAAAAAAAACGTCAAAAAACAGCGTACAGTAACTTTAGCAACTCTACAAGCTTGGAGCACCCCATCTTAGGTTAAAAAAATTTCTCGTCATCAATAATTTTCTATGGAGACATTTAAGTTAAGGACAACACTGAGCTTAGTAATTCAATACTTATTCTAATTTTTAAAGGCCAAGAGGTTATAATGTTTGGTTACCAATTGTTCTGTCTCCTCAACCTGAACAGTCTTTACATTTATGGATAATATCAAGATGTTTATCTTGCCTGCAATGAAAAAGATACAGAGCAAGGACTTTTTGATCAGAACAGTATATTTAAATATAAGCAAATGAGGTTAACAACTCAGAAGAGACAATTCAGAGGCAATTTCTTCTCCCCAGATGAAGATACTGATGACAGACATTCACAAAACCCAAGCCATATGCTAAAGGATAACGATATTTAAATACCAGAACTCTAAATATTCTGTATATTAAAAAAAAAAAATAGTTACACCGTACATGGCAATAGAAACCTACCTTTTGGAAGGATCTTTTTGAAGGCATAAAGAAATTAATTTTCTAAAAGATTTGCCATACTTTTTCATCATCTCCTTGTCCTCTACGCCAGTTTCTAAAGTGGGAGGGTCATTTTGCAGTGTCAGCATTAACACCTACGGTAAACCCAATAAAAATTACTCCCAGTAAAACCAAATCAAAAGATGTATAAATTAAGAGAACAACTGTTCCTTGGTGCACATACTTTTAGATACTTTGATTTACCCTTTATAACTAAGTAGTACTAACCATCAAAATAGCATTTCTACACAATCCTCAGAGCAATTAGTGGAACAGCTCATATAAAGAGACATTAAAATATCAGTAATACAAACACCACTTCACTATTCCCCAAAGAAATGAGAATAAGTGAACTCCAAAATACTGAAAAAAAAAAACCTATGCCTGGGTGTGCAGTATCATTGGACAGTGGATTTCTGAGAGGAATGTGGACACATGAGAGGGAAACAGAAGAAGAGGAATAGTAAGCAAGGTTGCTGCATTTAACATCCCTGCTGCACAAATTAAAAAAAAAAAAATACTTCAGTGAAACGCTGCAAGATTTAAAGTACCTCAAAGAAGCTCATGGTGCTCTTATGCCTAAATAACAAAATAAGTTTTTAGGCTGCTCTGATAAAAGAATGAATATGATATTTTATTATCAGCTATATTAGACACCATTCTACAACAACTATTCAGAAATAGTGATGCGTACAGCAACTGCTATAAATTTAAGCATCTTAACATTACAGAAGTTGTTTACTTTTTAATGAATATTTACAATTTGTAGTTACCATGGGAGTAACAAACATTATCTGCCACAAGGTTTTTTAGTAGCTGCTTTTGTTTCTTGTGGTGGGGAAAAGAGGAGGGGCTTTGTTCTTTCCCCCAATAGGTTTCCCTGAAAGTCTAACATTGTCCAAGCTCTTCTTAAAGCAAAGGCATAAAACTCATTTCAAGAAAGCTCGCATTTATTACCTTTATCAGATCTTGTAAAAAACACATAACAAACATAACAAATGACCAAACTGAGGAGACAAATATCATTTTTAAAGGGAAACTTAAAATTTAACTTAAGTTTTCTAAACAAATAGCAGCTTTCTCCTATTTTAAAAAATAGGTATCAGATATCAGACTACCATATAATCATTTGCACACTTTTTCTGAAAACCTCTATAAAGTCCTTTTTTAAAAGCCAATAGGCATAAAAACAATCAGGAAGTGTAGCCTTTATTCTCATTTCCTCTGAAGTGAATGAAATACAAAGTAAATGCTAGTACCAAAGGCCTAAAGCCCAGCTTTCTAGGTCTTTACCTTGTACATCACTGCCCTCACACAGCTGCCTATTCATCCTTACCAGCATTTACAAAATTGTTCTACTTTTAGTCATTCCTCAATAGAGAAATTTGCAGTGACCAAAAATGTTTAACTACACAGAACAACCTGAAATCCAGAACCCTTCAGCATTAACATAAAGTGACATTTACTTTCATAGGAGGATATTTGTGATAAGGCGCTGCTCCTGTTGCTAACTCAATGGCTGTTATCCCAAAGCTCCACATATCAGCCTTGAAGTCATAACCTCGCACCTGGAATAGAGCCAGAAAAGAAAAAACAAGGTGGTGAAGACTTGAGTTCTAAAAATTGAAGAGTAAGGAATATATTTATTTGTTTTTAATATTTGTAATACCTGCTCCATTACTTCAGGGGCCATCCAACATGGAGTACCAACAAATGTTTTTCTTACTTTGTTACGAGTCATATCACCTCCGGTAGCTAGAAATGCACTAACACCAAAATCTGCGGAATAAGGAAAGTTATAACCAGTTAAACTACTAGTAACAAATCAAAGCTTTCATATAGTAGAAGTGAAGCTAATTCTCTTGAGAACCACAACTGAAAAAAGGAAGACATGTTCTTTCTCAGGAATTAGCTAATTAGGAAAATAAAATGCACACCGGAGTTACTATTCAACATTTGCTCTTAGAAGGGCATTAGCTTCATATACTCATTTAGCAAAGTCAATATATCAGCTAGACAAGCGAAAGACATTTCTCATGACAAAGTATTAATTTAGATTTCCTCTGGACCAAAGAGATTTTTTAGTTAGTTGAAGTGCTCCTTGTAATACAGTTCTACTTCATAACTTAGATGCACTTTGCAAGCAAATATTGTTCAAAGAATGCATAAACATTTTCAGGCTGGGTATTCTTAGCCCTTAAAATAATATCTTTTATATTTACTTTCCAGCAGTAATTCTTAAGCTGCCTTGACTATATTCTTTTTCCTTCCCAAAGTACCAGCAGGTAACTTACACAACTGAGGTATTTATTCACATTTTAACCCAAGAAAACCTAGAGAACTCTTTCACCCTATGGAAAAGAGGTTTTTTGTTTGTTTGTTTTGGTGCGGGAGGTTTTTTGTTGGTTTTTTTTTTTTTTTACTTTTTTTTTTTAGGCCGCAACGTTACGGAAGAGACTGTTCCAGAAACACTGGACAGGAATGCTGAGTCCACACTCACTCTCCACTGCTAATTTTTTCCCAATGGCAACACACAGAATGATTTTGAATCATTCTTATGGTCTGGTTTTGGGGACTTTATCATGACTTTCTATTAATGAACCATTAAACATAGAATTCTGGACCTCTTCTACGTCATTGAAACACAAAGAAATACAGTAGACAAGAAAGAAGTAAATCACAAACAATGCATGCATTCTTAACTTTTCCTGCAGCGTATTTGATGAATAAAAACAAATAACTTTTCCTCCAAAATTTGTAAATTATGAATTAGAGATTTCATTGGAACTTCTGAAAAGAGTGAACAGTCTCAGGAACACCTGCTTCTAAATTTTGAATGTCCTAAAGTCAACACTGTTACTTGTAACATTTTCTTGAAGAACCAGGAAATTAGCATAATCTGAAAACAAAAATAAATACATAAAGGGAGATATGGAAAAAAAGTCTTTTCCGTACCAAAGATAAATAGTTTATATCAGACAGTTGTTTAAAAGTCCTTCCAGGAACTGAGATGCACAGTTAAAATTCTGACTTAATCTTTGAAAAAGACACAAGCCACAAGAAAGAAGAGGGAGAGGACACCATGAAACAACAAACAAAAACAAAGCAAAATCCCTTCTTGTATAAGCTTCAAAAAGAAGTTTTGCAACACCTCACTGGGAACGATGTCAGAAGCATTTAATTAAAATCAAGTAAACATTTCACTGCAATTCTAGTCAAGCAATGTACACTTCTGCAAAGAGGAAGAATGCCCCAATGACTCCTCAATAAAAACAAGACATTCACGTCTCATTCCAGACATAGCTTTCACAAATACATATTGCTCAATAACAGACATGATCTGCAGTGGCAAGGTTTCTATCACACTGCAGATGCAGTAGAATTGAGGAGAAATTCCATAAAAAGGAAAGGGGAAAACATTACCAGGAAAGAGCTGGTACACTAGTACCTAGGCGTTAGGTACTAAAAGTCACAGCTAATTAAAAAAAAAAAATTTTCAGAAAGAGTCACAATTCCAGTTTATTAGTAAAGCATTTTGATGTTATTGTAAGCAGAGGAACTAGCCAAAATAGCATAGCTCCAAAAGCCATTTCTCCTCTGGTTCTTTTACCAGGGCTGGGCACTGGGCCAAGCCTTGGCCAAGGCCAACCTCCAGGGTTGGGGGAGTGACATAGGCGCTGTTTCACAGCAGTGCGGCTGCAAAGCAGCTGCCAAAGGAAGGCACAAACTGACAAAAAAATCTTTGCACTAATGAATTCTCAAAAGAGGCTCTAGATTTTCGTCTAAGGCTAAAGCTAAGAAAAGCTTAGGCTTTTGTCCCCAAACAGTTGCCCCTGATAATTTTTTCACCTGCATCTGGCCTCAGCAGCTGAGGTATAGGTTCAACCTATTTTTTGGGTATGGTTTAGCACAAGACATTTTAAGAGTTTGTGCCGAAATGGGAAAGTTCCTACAGACAGCTACACACAAAACCAATGTGAGAAACATTCTGCAAGAACCCTCAAAACACATTGAATTTTTTTTTTATTATTATTGGATTTATTGAAACTCATTTTCATGTATGGACTGAACATACCATGCATACTGCCTGTACCTCCTAGATTTCCAACAACTGACTATGATTTCCCTTTGTTTTATGCTCTTTATTTCATCTTACTCCTGTTCTTTTGCTGGTATCTTGGATATTTTGAGCCCCACTAGACAAGTCAGGTTTAGAATGCTGTAAACCCGCCCAGGGTTGATGAAGTACCAATCATCTTGTTTGTCCAAGACACCAGATCTTGCAGGTTTAATAACAACAGTATGCCTGAGGAACTGAAACAAATATTTAACATTTTGTTTGTGAATAGGAAGCCTAAAATTTCCTGCTCTGAACAGAGGAATTTGGTAGTTGAGAAATAAGTATACTCGATTTTAAACAGAACAGGAAAATATATGCTTTCTTCTTTTCCTCTAGAGTCAACAAGCTGAGTCTCTGTTAAGAACCTCTGAGGTCTGTAATCAGACATCTCTGTACAGCTATTTTGTTTCCTTGAAGAATATATAGTCTATTCAAGTTTCTTTGAAGAATGTGTGGTCTTTGACATCTGCACAAAAATTTTTGTCAGAGAAACACTAGACCGGGCTTCATTCGTGAATCATAGCCCCTCAGAATAACTACATGCTAAAGGACGACTGTGTTTTCTAGTGTTATACCATATATTAGTAGTATGTGTTATAGGTTTATCTTTTTATCATAGAAATTTGGGGTGCAGAAGAATAAACAGTCAAAAGATCTACAAGTTCTTTCAACAAATAAAGAAGAAGTCAGAATGCAACAGCTAGATTACAAATCAGGTATCTATTCTGCAAAGATTAAAGGAGATTTTTCTTCATCAGAGCAGAAAGATAACAAGGAAGAATTGCAGCCTCTAGCATTTAAAGTGCCCTTCAGTTAGTGTGCAATGTTTAGCTGCCCCACACCTATGATGACGTGAGTCTGATATTGCTGCAAATTTTAGCTGAAGTTCTGAAGTAGCCTGGCACAAAAACACCTGAGAGAAAGACACATTCCACATATCTACTCAGCTACCAAAATTCTTCAGTCCTGCATGTACTGAATGCCACAGCAGCACAATAAAAACTTCACTACTTTAAGATCCCTACAGCAAGAAGGAGGAAAAGGTCAAGAAACCACATGCTAGAACTGAACTACAAAATGATGAATTAAGCTCTTGCTTGAATGTTATCTGATTAGCAAGATAGCAGATTGGACTGTGTGTGAATGTTATGATGAAAAGTCAGCAGCTTTTTCTTCAGATCTTTTCTGAGATCTTCTTCGAAATTTTTGTAATTATTTTGTCCAGATATCCCACTTAATACATCTACTCCTTTAGAGTATAGGAAGATCAAAAATTCTGGAGCAGAATTTGCCCGAAGTGCTATAGGAAATGAAGACAACTGCAGGGTATAAACAAGTGAATACATGTACACTAAATATACAAATAAAATTCAAGCCTGTAGAATTGACTACTTATTTCAGAAGTCCTGAACTCCAATAAAAGAATTAAAGCTGGCTCAGTTGCCAGATATCTTTTCCCTTCTAATTTCATAAACTTCAGGCACTAAAATATTAAAGCCCTTCACAGCGCAAGTTCACACAGAACTTGAGAGTATCCTTTATATGAAATTTCAGTTACAGCCATTCTGTGATTATTGAAGGCTACTCAACACTAAGGTTTCATCCCTGAGTCATGAGTTATAAACTGTCAAGGCCTGTGAATACTCCTGAGTACACTAGAAGAAATTCTCAGCAAAAAGTCTCACACAACAGTGACTACTTAAAAGATAAGGGCCAAGATAAGGGCAATACATACAGATCTTTCAATCTCCAGTAATTACTTGCTGAAATATTTCATGAAATAAACCTGAAAACAAGAACTGCCACCATTTGCAAGCACTTTAACATACATGAGTGACTCAAAGGAAACAGAGAGCATTAATATTTCCTGATATATTTGGACAGAAAAATAACAAATAATTTCTAACTCATATCATTAACGAATCATTCTAAAACTGGACGACCTGCAGCTGTAGTGCCCCAAAAGGAACAGTCAACAGAAAACCTTTTATCTGTTGCCCCTACAACAGTTTCAAATCCCTTTTAATTTAGCCACTACTTCTCTGCCACTACCATTACCTGCTATTTGTACAGAGCCATCTTCACCCAGAAGAATGTTGCCAGCCTTCAAATCTCTAGAATGTACAAATAAAAAGTTATGTTTATGTAAAGAATACATATATTCATTTTTTTATGTAAAAAAGAAAAAAACCAACTCCACATTACTTAATTTCACAAGATAGCATTTTAAAATTTTAAAGGCAGAAACAGGAACTGAAGTATAAAATGTAACACAGTTACAATAAAACAGAGTGCAAAATAAATTCACAAACTCCTTCTTTCTTATGTATAACCACTCAACTTGGCCTTGGCATAAAATGAGCAGAATTCAGGGACAGATTTTTAGAACAAATATAGAGGTCCAGCTGTTTTGCCTCCTTTTATAAACGCAACCTCACAAGCTTTCAGACCTTTAGAGCAAGAACAAATGCTTTCTTACATCCTAATGCACCACTAACAGGAAAAAAAATATATTCTTGCCTTTGACCTGTTCAGAAAAGATACTAATATTCAAGAAAGATAAATGGTAAATATCTCTAGATTTCTACCTAATGGAGTTTTATTTTTCTTATGTGTACCATGATAAAAAGTTACTTGAAATTGAATATGTCAAAAATACGGTGGGTCCTTAAATGTCAACTATTCACCATTTTAACATATCACTCAGATAACGTTAAGGAAAAAAAAATCTGGCTGTATGGGGGGTTTAAATGGCCTTGATGTTTTGGTTCACTTTATTTTCCCTAAACAGAAATGTATGTCCCATTCTTAAAACACAGGATAAACCCTTCATACACAAAATACCATAAACATTTAGCTTTCCAAGACTTACTGAAAGTAATTAACATATTGCTACTGAATAGTAACATAACCTGCCTTCTCATACATAAAGGAGAAGGCACTGAAACAACAAAATAAAATCTATCAATTTTGAGAACAGCTCCAAATGGCAGCTACTGTGGAATAAAGCACTCCCTGACCTATCACAGCTTTCACCTACAAAATGCAAGTGTTAAATGAAGGTGTACCATATTCTTTAGAACAGCACTTCTGTAGTACTGCACAGTTTATAAACTAGATGTTATAAAAAGGAGAAATCTCACGTGTAATAAGAAGTTTTATCTCCTTTAAGCTTCTTCAAAAAGAATACACAGGCAATTCCCAAATCTGACCTCAAAGCGTCCTATTATCCCTAAAAGCTGATGGATATTCCTTCTGCAGCAACATCAGCTTAACAAAAAACTACAAATTAAGTTTTATAACAGATTTTTGGAATTCAACAGCAGAAATCAAGTTAATTATTCTTTATTTCTCCATATATCTCAATTTTCTCTCTGCAAAAGGAAGAAACTTCTTAATTTACATCAAAAGCAGTTCATTTATAGGATGAGACATGAGCAGTACACAGAAAGAACCATTATTCTGCAACATCTCTGCTACCACCATTTTCTGTTCTGTCTGCAGTAATTTTTTTTTCCTCTTATGTAAAGTTCAACCCTAGAAACAGAGAACCCCTTGGTTGGTACTTTCCTTAAAAGGAAATCTACCACAGTAAAATTTATCAGGGAGGTGAAAGCACAGCACTTCCTTCCAACTTCCAAACAGTGGAAACAACCTGCTCATCACTACAGTATGTATGTATAGTCTGCCCAAGGGCATCTGCACGATTTATAATGAGGAAGCCAGTGGAGTGAGAACACACAGAAGAAAATAATCACTTAGATATGTATACGCCAAGATGCAGTTATTCCTAATATCCGCCCCAGCTTCATGTTTGGTCATAAAGAGACATCTGTGGAGTGGTATTAGACAATACTGATTATCAGGAAGAAATACATTTCACATTTATACAGAATTGTCCAATTGCCTCAGATAATGAATGGTTTTATTACATGTGTATATTGTGTTGCATAAGCCATGGACGACACCACAAACTAAAGCCAGATTAAATCTATGGAGTACCAGCATTTACAGGAATATAGACCACAGTTCTGGCAGACAGTGCAGGATGTAGGAAAGAGAATAAATACTAAGCAAGTACACAGTATTAGTGACAAACTACAGACAAGATAACAGCAGCTGTCTGAGCATTAACATTTAAGAATTACTGATAACATTCAAACAACAGAATTCACTTAACCAAGCAACCACAGCTGACCAGTATCAACAACACCCTACACATGCAACTTGGAAAATATTTTTCACTGTGTATATATGCTCCTACCTGTGAATTTGCCCATTCCTGTGTAGATAGTCTAAACCTTCCAAAACCTCTTTAAGAATTGTTGCTATTATGGGTTCTTCAAGGACACCATTTTTGTGCTCTCCTCTGTTGACAATATACTTTATTATATCAAGCATTGAACCTACATTGTAAATCCAGGTAAGAAAGAAAATAACATTTGAGATTCTAGAAAAAGTTATATTTCTTCATTCCCTCCTTGTTATTGCAATTTAAGTTTTCAGCTAACTAGTCCTTAGAATAAAGCACACCATACTTTGGTACAAATGAGAAATGAGCAATGTTTTTCGTCAAAAATATGGTAACTATTTATTAGGAAGACCTGCTTACTAAGCTGACAAACACACCAAAAATGATCTGGTTTATTATCCAACTTAAATTATAGTTCATGAATTTATGATATAGGATAAACCTGCAGATGCAAGACTAGGAGATAATCTTTGAAGACGAAAGATGTCTACATTCCTACTGACACATAGCTTGACAATGAATTTCAGTTATCACTAATTTCAGGAATCTCAGATCTTTTCTATCCAAGTGCTTTTCAACACTTCACAGTGCATTCCTCTCAAAAAAAAAAAAAAAATAAAAAAAAAAATTACTGGTTCCTCTCAGTATCTGCACCTGCTTTTGATTGAGGAGGACAAAAGAACTTAATAACTCAACCAAATTGATGTAACAGAATGAGGACTTCCCACCCATGCCTTCTTACATAATGCTACAGATGTCTGTTGCCAACAAGACTAAGCTACCACCATCTTATTCTGGAGTTTCACTTTTCTAAGCCAAAAGTGCATTCAGTTCAGTCCCTTTTGCTTCTTCCAGAAGCACGTAAAGCTGTAACACTACTCATTAATGCCACAAAAAAACTGTAAAAGGTATTTAGTTAGTTTAGACAATAAAAATGATTCAATATGTATAAGACCTGTCTTAGGAAGAATCTTCCTTGGATAAGGAACTAGAAATATCCATTACAAAATCAGAAATAAATGCTTTTTTTTTTTTTTTTTTAAATAGAGGGGATTTGTAATGCCAAAAAAATGCCACATTGACAGAAGTGACAATTCTCACCATTACTTTTCCCTACCCAGCCTTAATAGAGCTGTAACAAAAAGGTCTAGAATAAAAAAAAAAAAAAAAGAGATCTGATCAACTGAATTAATCCCAGCAATTCTTAGTATGTAATATCAATATACATATATAGACTTTAAGATTTTACACTCTTGTTATAACATTCAGCATGTCTGTGTCTTAAGATACATCCTATAATGTCTCTCTTGCCCTCTTCATGCTTGGTTTAGGATAATTAAATCAATGAACACACATTAGAAAATTCATACAATTTCCCTGCAGCTAAACACATAAAAGTAGCAACTTACCCCCACTTAGCAGCTTCATAACCAGCCAAAGCTCATCCTTCACCACAAAAGATGTGTAATAGGTCACCACATTGGGGTGATTGCATTGACTCATTGCTTGAATTTCTTTCTGTAAGAAATACAAAGCCCAGCATAACACAGACAGCGATCAGTTCTGCTTGTGCAAAGTGAAAGTTGAATATCAAAGTGAAATACTGTAACAGAACTAAAGTATGCAAAGAATATGCATTAAGGCACTGAAATACTTCAGTTTGCCTACAGATCTATACGCAGGATCAAGTACTATTGCAAAGAACATAAGGGATGTTAGATCAGGAGATACAGATACAACTGCAACAATTTTCTTTAAACATAACTTCTCAGCTGGCAAAAGTCCCACATTTTGAATGAACAGCCTCCAATAGATGAAGGAGTGAGTACAGGCTGGGCAACAGAACGCAAAGGTGATCAAAACTTACAGCCTTTCCTGTTCAAAAGCAATACAAAAGGATAGAATGGGAGCGGGAGGAAAAGAAGGAAGGACAGAGAAAATATACAGCATCACTGGCCTGGCTTTGCTTACTATGAGATGGACAGATGGTCCACGTTGCCAGGCAAAAAAAACAGAAGTGGAATAGGAACAATTAATGTTACAGACTGAAAGCGAGGAAACAAATGAGCAGAGGAGCACACAATCACCAACAGATGCACAATGATGTGTCACTACCAAGTAACACCATCTATGACACAGCTGTATGCATTAAGAATGACAGTCTTGTATCTCATTTCAAGTAGGGCTGTTTTCCAACACTGTCTTTCACGTAACTGTCCTGTTGCACCTTTCTGGCTGTTCTCGTTATCCTGCCAACTCCCAGCACAGAAGCCTCTGGGCCTCCTTTGAACCTGAGTGTCAGGACTCACAGCAGCTTTAGCTTCTACAGACCTACCCTCACCCTCTCTGCCTCTGGCCATGCAGTCCTGATCCATCCCCAGCACTGGAGAATGGGCTCCTGGAGGGTGAGTCAGTCCAGGAGGCAATCCAGCTAGAAACCAAACTCTTACCCTCCCTCCCTAAAAAGAAACTGCTTTCAGGTGGACCCAACCTACACTGGCTCACCAGCACTCACTTGAGGCTACCACTAGAGCAGTCCAAATTAGCTGCCCACAGATGCAGTTTCAGTGATCGTTTAAAATGCACTCGAGATCATCACCACTTCAGAACAAAATGTTAATTATGGCATTAAAATTGGATTTCATGTCATGTCTATTGGTAATTGAGTGAGACTATAGTGGCTTACATTTCAGCTAGTTACACTGCCAAGAGTCCTTCTCCACAGAGAGTTTCTCAGACCTGAACCACGGCAGGATGACTGCCTGTATAGCAACCTAACTGAACAATCTACAACATAGTTCTTCGTTGCTTGTCTTCAGCTGGGGCACAACAGGCAGCTAACAGAGGAGAAGGAATGTATACATGACACCTCCCCTTCCCAGCAGATGTACCAACTCAAATGTAAGGCAAATTGCTGCTGCCTTGTTCTCAGATTAGCCATCCATACCAACCCCAAGTACAACTCTCCCATTCCCTATTACTACTCCATTCCTTACACTGGAGTATTGTTTTCTTATGCTGCAATACAATGATTGCTCACAAACTCTGTCTGCTATTAATGGAAAGTGCTTTGAATGTTTTGTCTGCATCCAACAACTGGCAACAAAAAGTGAACTATCATGGTAACCATGGCCAAAGGTATTTGTCTCAGCTTTGGTGACTTTTCCCAGATGAGTCTTCAGAAAACAAAAGTAGAAAGCAGCCCATGGAAAATAAGCAATTAGATCTTAATGGAAAGTATTAATTTATTAAGAATGATTGGATGGTTGAGATGCTTGGACGTGAGGATCTTGAAGATCTTTCCAAACTAAACAGCTCTATATTTTAATTTCAACTCTGTACAGCCTCCCTCACAGTTCAGAACAGTAAGCCTCCATAAACATCAGTTACTTAGCTGAGGTCCATGTTATGCACGTGTGAGAGAAAAACATTTACTTAAAACATACAGCCTGAGGAACAGTTTGTAGCAAGGACATCCAGGTGAATGCCTAGAAGCAGTCTTCACATTCATATCACCTTACACATTTGACTCTACCAAAGCTAGAGAGGTATTTAAAATTTCAAGTCTCTCTCTCATCCCTCTGCTTCTGTCTTTCTTCCTCCTTAGTGCTAGCATAAGCATTTGTTAACTGCATCAGGAGCCATGCCCCGTTAAAAGCTAATATTCCATCCAGATTATTTCTGTTCTTGTTTCAATGATCAGCTACACAAAAATGTGTCTGCCTAAAGGCAGGCGACAAAGCAACAAGCAACTGTGAGACATCTACTTTTGGGGCTAAGCTGCTATAGCATTCACAGGACCAGGCACCAACTCCAAGGGGCCAGGCAGGTTAGTTAACAGTTCTGTTGGTGCTTCCTCAGGGACAGTGACACCTGGGATATAACCATTCTGAGAAATTGGTCACAACATGTTAGGGCCACCTTTAAGGACCCTAGCAGTCCAGAAATATGCACTCAAATTCCTTGGTGAAAAACACTAATCTGGAAATACCTCTCTAAGAGCTTTTAGATGAAAGACTCCTCCTTTACTTTTATTGATCAGTTCAAGTGCTGGATTTATCTGACAGTACTCCACTGTAATAGCTAGGCCTTGTAATGGACACGAGTTCCTCTACCTGAGGACATGTAATACTCAGACACTCCCTTAAAGGCAGTCCACACAACATACAGTAGGCTTACTGCTGTAACGAACATACATTTCATACATCTCATATGTTGAGACATTTCAAAACAGCATTCCATCCACACTGTCCTAAGTCTCTGAGATAGAGCACCAAGCACAGACAGTAAGCCATTCTGTGGGTTTTTTCTTGCTTTTTATGTTGAGTTTTGTTGTTTTTGTTTTTAGAAGAGGAGTCAAAGGGATGGGAGAAGATATTCTGATATATTGACACTGGCCCAAATCTTAAGTCTGCTTATGTGGACACACCAAGGTTACTGCATTTTCCCCGTTTCTGAGAAAATGAAGGATGCTTTTGCACACCAACCAGAAGTACTCAATTGTAGAATTATAATAAACAGCATGTTTGGAGGACACTTTTAAAGTATCCCAATATTAACAAAAACTGATTAGAAAAATAAGTGATTGAGAACTAAGCAGACTCAAAAGTGTCATAAAACAAATAATGAGCATTCTGAACATTTAACTGAAACATTAGCAGATCTGTAATAACAGTTTTGAAAGTAAATGATTCCATTTTCCAGAAAATATCATTAAGGAAAAATCAAGTCTCTATCAGAAATGAGTCTGAACAAGAACACTTCCACTGAAAAAAAAAAAAGTTTTGTAAGCTCATCCATGCAGATGCATGTAAGAATATATAAAAATTACAACAAATCATATATGGCCTTTTTTCTCCATTCTGCTGAACAGGAACTGAGAAAGTCAGAATTTATATTCAGCTCAAAAGAGATTAACAAATAAAAAAATCTTAACACAGAAAAACAGAAATTAACTTTTGTTTAAAAAAAGCTAGCATGAACACTTGTCTTCATACCAAAGGAAAGCAATATGGGTCCAGAAATTCACCAGACAGCAGAAAGAACTCAGCAGTGAGAATACTCAAGTAGTCATTAAGTTAACCATTTAGAGTCTGGTAACTAACTGCGTAGAGGGATGACTGCAATCTGGATAACTGTTTCAGAGTTCCAGAGGTTCGTAGTTTTGCTTTGTTGTTGTTTTTTTGTTGTTTTTTTGTTTGTTTGTTTTTGTTGGTTTTTTATTTGTTTTGAAATCTGTTGCAACTTTTTAGTTCATAATTCTCATTACTCAAATTCTGACCAAATAGACCCATGTTTGACCATATTACATTAATTAGTATTTTTTACTTTTACAGAATGTTCTTTATGGGCTGCAGAAGTTAATAAATCATGGCACAGCACTTCACCTTGGGCAGAATTTACCTTGAGTTTTTATCTGAGAGAAGTCTCACTACCTCAGAGGTAGCTTCCACTACCACAAGTTTTTTCTTAAAAAAAGAAAACACAACGCCCCATACAAGCTGTCACATAAACTGAAGGCAAATGCCATCAATCACCGGGGAAGAGCATTTTGGGTCCTCCACTGTAAACAATCATTTTTCCTGAAGAAACTAGATGGACCATACCCTCTGTATCAATTTCAAGATATCTTTTGCACTGGCAATTCCCTGCTGAGGAGATCATTTCCTTCAGAGGCAGGAATTTCTGCATTAGAAAAAGCTCACAGTCTCTAGGCAGAAGTATAACCTGTGGAACAGAAGAGAGTGTTCTCACTTTTAGAATGGTTCTCAGTCCTTCGATTCTTGCTATGCTGCCTATATATAAATAAGCAATAGTCTTGTAAGTACCTGAATAGAAGCAACAGAAAGTAACAGTGGTTTAGGGTTTTGTTTGCTTGGGGTTTTTTGTTGTGCTTTAAGAAGAGTTTATGATTCTGTTTGGATTGCCACGCAGTGCAGAGGAAAGAACCTTGTAGACCTTTACAAGTCCCTCCCTTCTCTGATCAGTGACTCAAACAAACAATGTTCCTCAAATGGTTTGCTATGGCCTGTCAGATAAATGTGTTATTAGCTGTAACAAGAGCTTCCTTGTGTAGATGGCAATGTCTTCATTCTTTGTTTCACCCACAAAATGTATTATAAAATACTCAACAACTATTTTGTTTTTCATTTACGGTGCTCTATACATTAAGAAGACATACTAAATTTTGCCTTGATTTTTAATCTGTGTTTAAACAATGGAAAAATATCTTTCCTCACTGTAGAGAAATGAGGGATAATCACAAAGTAATCTCCTGAAAAATAAATATCCGGAAAGCAAAGGAAAAGATTCTTCCTGCATTTCTCAACAGTTGGTTATCCCAAAGGGATTCAAATTTGCAGCTGTTTCTGCAGCATTAGGAAAGATATACATTTGTACAATATATTTTAAGGGAAAGACACACATTTTAGATTATTTTCCAGTCCTTTTCTATTACCCTGCATAAAATCTTGCCCTCAGACCAAGCAACTACTGAAATGAAAAAAAAGAACATCTCCCTGTGATTACATTTCCCTTTGATTTACTTACAAGTAATTCATCCATACTGGTTTGGCATTTTTCTAAGTTGATCCTCTTTATTGCTACACGTTCTTGCCGGGGTTTGCATAGTGCTGCCTGTACAACAGCTGTAGCACCACTACCTGAAAAAGGACAGAAAAGAGACTTAACAAAATAGGAGTTTAAACCACCCAACATAAGAATCTAACTTTAAAAGAAATTAAAGTATTTGGTAAACCTTTTACAGTATTTTCTTCACATGCACACATCTTTCTTCTGGGAAGTGAGCCTTAACATTTCTCAAATATAGTAGAAAAATTCCCTACCTCAAAGCATCTGTTCCATACTCCACAAACAAGTACCCGGATGACAACTTAAAATGCTGTGCTTACTTACAAGTCACACCCACCTCTGAAATACACTTCATGAAGATTGGGTGCCATGAGACCTTTGGATCCATCTGTGTCAATCAAGAACTTAACTTACAGAGTTAACATATTTTAGCGTTAAATAGGGGTTCAGGGATTTATGAAATGTGATCTTTCTGTTGTTTCAAGTCAGCCCCCACTTACCAGACTTTTGTTCCCACTGTGCAATGGGAAAAAAAGTATTATAGTAGTTGAACATGCCAAACCGTCCGTACTTTCTTGTGTGTTCCTCTTCATTCATCACGATTATGTTAAATCCTACAAAAAGTATGCTGATTCTTGCAAAGATCATGAGAGGCACAAATGTCACGCCAGCAGTAAGGTGGCACATGCCGCGGTCTTGCCAAGAAAGTCAGTCCTGCTTGACACTTTGACATGGCCATACAATACACAGATAACAATGCTTGATGGAAATGAACAAAAATATTAGGGAAAACATTAAAGCACGCTTTTTAAAGATTTATTTATGAAGAGCAAGAAGTCTGGTTGCTTCTTTCATTAAGCACCCACTAGCTTTGCCCCGGTCAGTACCACCTCACTAAATTATCAGATGATTGCAACTAATACTTCAGAAGAGTTGTGCCCTGTTTGCACTCTGTCACATTAAGTAGAGCAGTGCATGCTTTCTCCAGGTAATTACATCACGCTCATCCATGAAGAAATCTAAAATCTACTGATAAGTGGTTTCTACCTGTAATTCTAACTGTTTTAATATAAATTATGGATTTCTGGCACCTCACTGAGTAGAGCCACATGTTATACTGGCCTGCTCATACATTATATTCTATTTATCCTCAGCAATTGGCATGTCCTAGAGAAACACAAATTGTGAACAAAAAGCCTTTTGTTGTCAAGATCTACAAACGTGGCTTCAGTTACCAGTCAAGAACAACTGGAACTATTTCCCCCAAACATATGAAAATAGCACCAGCAATACCTCATGATTGAAAGTTACTGTCCATGTTTTGTTTTCTTTTAATTGTTTAATTACTATTTCTTTAGACATTTTCAGATATTGTTCATTTGAACGTTTGATGTTTTGGTTCCTTCCACTCCCTCAGTCAAAATGAAGCTTTAATTCAGTGTACAAGTTCTACTACAAAATGTTGAGCTCATCTTAAAGGCTCCACAGGACTTGCTAGCCATTCTTTTGCAGGACTTTCCTTGGTGCATCTTTTCTCTCTAAGCAAAGTAACTTCCACTTCTCATAGAAAAGTGCCTTCACTTTCACAATGGTTCATATACTATCACCACATAAAAGACAAACAGAGAAAGAGAAGTTATTCAGCCACACCAGAATGAAATACTGCCTGCTTCCTCACATTAAAATACAAATAAAATACAACAAAATACCCCTAGTTCCGGTATCTTGAACAAGAAATGGGGAGGCTCTCCATCAACAACTGGGATGTGCATGTGACCCAGAGCCTAGTTTTCTGAACCTCCTGCGTACGCATGGGTTTAGCAAGGCAGCATTGCTGAGGAAGCTGCAGCTATGTCTCAGAGGCCTCATGGTGCCCTTTGTGAGTGGGCTTATCACCATCACTGCAGCCCTGTACAGTCCAGGACTCCACCAGCAGCAGGACCACTGGGATGCCCGTGCTGCAAGTGGGCAGGAAAACAGCTCACAGCTGTATCCCATCAGGGGCCTCCTGCCTCTGGCTCAGGTCACTCCACCAGCCCTGCATACCCCAGCAATGAAGAGCTTCCCAGTGTACTTTGTGGGGGTTCCCATGCACTTAACCACAGCCACTGTGTCCTCAGAGAAGGAACCTCCAGAGGAGCCAGGACAGGTGGTGGCAGTGGGCCCCTATGTTCAGGGCAGAGACCACCCACACAGGGGGGCCCAGTGCCCCCAAAGAAGAGGGCCAACAGCAGCTTCCTGTACTCACTACCACCACACAAGAGATGGCCTCAGCAGCAGAACTGGCAACCAGAACATGATTCAAGAAGCTGCGAGGCCAACGCTGACCTTTCAGTCCTTTTTTTTTTTTTTTTAAGTTCATTTTCTATCAGAATTAAAGTGTCCAATATTGACAAGGCAGTTGAGGTTACTGTCCTTATCCACGCTGGTTTCTCCCTTTTCTGGTTCTGGTGAAGGCCACAGAATCATACATTTACTTCACAGTCACTAACCAGCCAGTCATGATGACAGCACTAACAAAACAAGCACGGGTTGCAAGAAACAAAAAAGATCAATCTTGTGCGCTACTAATAATAATCCAATCATCAGGATCCTCTCATGCTGCCAGCTTCTTTTGGCTGCAAAAGAGTTACCTTATAAGCAGAAGTTGTTCTTGTTGTGCTTGTTGCTGCTGTTTTAAGAAAATGATGAATTGAGAATCACAGAGAACATGAAGCTAGTCTGATTTGTTTCTTTCTTTGTTGACTAAGTAGTTGCTGACCACCAGGATGATAGGGAGTAAGGAACACCATGTGTTACACTACAGAGAAGCAAACAGTTGGAGCAAAGGACAGAGGAACAGAAAGCAGAACATCTGCTGGTGGAACTGTCCTCAAGCAGGACTATTCAGCAGCACTTGCTGAATCACAGCATGCATGTGAAAGACAAAAACTGCTTCCAGAGGGGACAGCAATACTCTTAGTGTTCCTAGTGTCCATAGGACTTCAGCAAGTACTGCCTCCATCTACTGGCTGAACAGAAGGAATCACCCTCAGGGGGTTTCCTCAGTCCCTTTAGAGGAAGGCAGATGAATAGTGAGGAGTAACTTTACAGCAACTCCTACAGCTGTGGAGTCTGACCTCAGATTATTCAGAACCACAGCCAGTAAGAGTCCAGTGCAAACCATTGCTATTGCATCTGCCTTAGCTTACTTTTATCATTTGGTGCTCCTCCAGCCAGAAGTGCCACCATTCAGGGACCCAGTACTGACACCCTGTGCCACCATTCCTATGCTGCACATCTCTCATGCAGTCTGCCGTAAAAACACAGAAAATTATTAGAATTCCCCTATTGAGCAGCTGCATCATAACTCAAACCCACACCTCAACACCCAAAAAATGTAAGAAAACTTTTGCCCAAAGAGCTCCTTCCTTAGAAAGCGATAATATCTCAATTTACACCAGGGTGATAAATGGAACATTTTTCTTTGAAGTATGAGCCCTTCATGTATCCCAATCATATCTGTTGACAATATGATCTTTTTTTATCCCTGTCAGCACCATAAAGGCAACAGCCTGCTCTAACACTTCCAGAAGAGAAATATACACTGATGACTTCATCTTTCCTGTTCTTTCAGGAATGCCAAAAACAATATTCAATATCCATACAAATCCAGACATTTCAAAGAAAAAAATAAAACAAATCACACTGGAAATGATTCTGAAGAGTCATGCAAGAAAACTGACTCTCATTGTGGGACCACAGTCCCTTTATCAAGTTATCATTTGCTCTACCTTACACAGCAGGATAAATCGAAGATTTACCACATCAAACAATATCTTCCACCCATAAAAAAATAGCTGCTAAAAGACAATTATTGTTCATTTCTGAAGTAGCACTATAAACAAATGCTGGTGTTGATTTAGTTGGTTAGCACATTTTATTGTTTCTCATTTAGTTTAGAAGTAAACACTTGGAACAATTCTAATAGAACAGAGACATGAACACAGTATTTTCCAAGTCTTCCGGATGTCACCACATAGTACATCATTCTCTTCTGAAAATGGAGCAATCTACCAACACAAAGGCAGTATTACTACTGCAGTCATGAAGATCTCCGGTTAAAGCTGAAGGGTTGAATTACAAAGCATCTTCAGCTAGTTCACAACAGAACGTGCTTCGCTAAAACTGGAGTTTGTCACGATGCATGCTGCAAGCAAAAAACTTACCTACTGATTATTCCACTTCTCATGAAAAAATAGAAATGGTAAAGCAATGTAAATGGCAATTTTAATCTAGTTCTGATAAAGTTCCTATTATTAGTCTGAAATAGCTCAAAAACAAACAAAAAACAACAGAAGATCACATTGTTAAAAGAATAAATTTAAGTTCATCCTACGTAATAAAACATCTTCAAAACAAACAAGTGATAAGGTAAGACTAAGTTTATAAACCAGTCATGATCCATCTCAATCAGAATACAATCCTTCTCAGAAGTCTAAGGATACAGCCCAAGCACATGATCTTGTCAATTTTACTTCTTCAGGATAAAAACTATGATCAGCAAATGATTTAACGGGCCAGAAAAATATTAACTATTTCTGTACCACCATAATTAAACAGGTATACTTGGTGCAGTTTGCTTACAGCTCTAATCAATAACATATCAAATGTTTCCATTAAGTAAGCTCTCAGACACTCAATATTAAGATCCACAATCTTTAAGATCTTAAGTTCATACTACATCTGAAAGTAGGATTATCACTGAAAACCCTCCAGTTCTCAGTCTGCCTCAGCTCCCATTTTTCTTTAAGTACATTACAATTGCAACATAATCATTACTATACCAGCCTTAAAGGACATCCTCAAGCTTCACCTACAATTTATTTCTGATCAGAATACCTTCAAGGCATATAGACATTCACAGGAATAATTAGACTAATTTAACAACTCAGAAATCATTAACTGTAAAGACAAAGGATTAATGGAGACAGTTAATTATCATTCTGAAGTTCTACCAACTCACTGAGTAAATTCACATGCTTAGTCAAAAACCTAGGGACAAAGGATTGGGAATATTAACCCTACCAGTGCCACAACATATCTGTTAACAAATGAGCAATGCTGACTGTTGAAAAATTGTGCCCAACAATTCTTCAGAGCTTTTAAAAACCTACCACTGTTATCAGCATTGCTAATGTCTCAACAGTATAACAGAAATTGACAAGGAAAAGTCACCAGTGAACCTGAAGTTGAATTAAATGCCAGAAGTATGCACAGTACTCCAGTAAGATTAGCCTTCCCCTTTATTGACATTGTCTTCTGAAAGAAAATCAACAAGTAACTCTGACATGTGGCAGCTGCTTCAGGAAATATTAAGTTCTTCCTTTGGTGTCAGGTAACCTCACAATGGCCAGTTTTTCCCTATATACTCTCCCAGGTTTTTCCTCATTAATACATTTTCTGTCCCATTAGAGGGTCTTTTTTACCCACCACTACTTTACAGTCTAGCACTGTACATCTCAGGTACATATTAAGTATGAGAGCATTTTCTCCAACAAGAATTACTGTGCAGGAAGAAGCAGGTGGCAGAGAGAAGGGTCACTCTGCCACCATATGATCCTAGAGTTGGTAAGGAAGGAAAACAGCAGCCAAATGCTACAGATGAGCACAAGACAGAGCATTCAACAAGTGCTGGTTGCTCTTATCGTGGTGTTGTTAGTACTAACACACAAAACACTGTGTGATGTGTATAGAGATGGATAAGAGGAATAAGAGTTTAAAGAATGCTCTTCTCTCAAGTATTTCACACCAATCAGCACTGACACTTTTTGCCGCTGCTGGATGATATTCTTTAACATCCAACAAGCTTCTCCTGTGCCATCCTTATGCACAAAAACCTTCAAATTTCCCCAGAAATGGAAATCTAGCTGAGGTTTCATCCTACTAGCAAAACTACATTAAAAAATCCACTCATTCAGAAAAGCCAATTATTTATTTACACAGGATAGGCAGTATCAACTTTCATCAGGTGTGACTTCATTCAGGAAAAATGTATCTTGCTTTTAATTTTGGGGTATCAGTAAATTTTCTGGTGTCGTATTTATTTTCCAAGTTCAACAAGCAGATTGTTCTTCTACTGTTCAGGAGTATCCCAGTGATTTCAGCAAAGGCAAGAAGTCATCAAGAGTAACTAACCTAACTTGATTTTTAAGCTCCATTCTTTAAGAGCCAAGAATTGCTATTATTATTACTGGAAAGAAAACCATCTTCCATGCTGCTTTGTAGTTCTGAATTATTTTGGAAGGAAGTGAGGAATGGGAAGAAAGAACCAGAAGAGTCACACAAAAAATGAAATACAGCCTACACTATACAAGTCATTCACAACTCATTCTCATGGAGAACTCTTTATTCCCCCCCCCCCTCAAGCCAGCCAGAACAGATGTGATTTTGTTTCCACTTAACAAAGAGAAGCTCCACTTGACAAAAAGATTCTGGAAAAAACAAGTGGTCTCTGACCTAAGGGTAAGTAATTCTTCACCAAAACATAAAAAAAAAAATCACAGCACAACAATTCTCATGTTTCAGTATAACACGACTGAATGTAGAATTGCTCTCTCAGGTCTCAACTTGGCCTCAACTATCAAAATGTCCTTACAGTGCTGGCCACAAGTAGCTGTCCTGCTTTGAAGATGCAAAGCCTTGCTGTAAGGTTTAAAGAGAATCTAAATCATGCAATCCCTTCAAATTTCCACGCACTCTGCAGCAGAACTGCTCCTCTCATGGCACTCAAGCAGCTCCCGTGGAACAGGGATTTCTAGGTCTCTAAGGTTTTGGAACTTCTCTGTAGGAAGAAGCTGAGAGGTAAGAGAGAAAGCAGAGGGGCACAAGATGCAAGCAAAGAAGTGACAGTCAGCTTCCAAGAACAGGAAACCATAGCATGTAAATTACAGTTACATATCCTGAGTATGTTCATTATACGCTCCTTTTTCCTTTTGGTTAAAAAATTACATACAAGATTTGCTGGTTACTTGCAATAGCAAGAAAACCAAAGCAAATTATACTATTTTCTTGAGCTCAGGCTATTTTCATGCCATTCCAATTCTAATAAAATTCTTTCAGACAAGTTTGAATTCCAAGTGCATGAGTTATTAAAAGTTACTATATTATATAAAAAAGTCAAATCACTCAATCACTTACAAAGCCTAATGACTTGGAAGCAACAAAAAACTACAGCCTGTCTCCATTCTTTGTGTTTCTAATGCAGAAAGTTCATTTACTCTCAAAAAAGACCAAGACAAAGCTCCCTTCCCCAATATCGTTGTTAGCATGTGTAGACAAGTCAAACAATAAACTAAGAGCTCTGCAGAGCATCTTTGCAGCACAGCACCAAGGGTGCTCTGAAAGGTGTTTTTTTGTTGTTTTTTCTTTACAGTGACCATCTTCACTCTGACAACAGAATTAGAAGTCACTCTTTAAATTGCAAAATGGAAATTTAGTTTGTTCTTTAGTTTGTTCAAATGGTTAACTGATAAAACCTTGACCAAAAATCTCCCAAAACGTACTATTTTAACTAAAACTTTCACAGTTAAGCTACAAACCTATTCCATAATGTTGTCTTCAACTTGCACAGGTAATGCTTTGAATAGTGTATTTGATGTGCACACATACCAGGTACTCAGCCTGCCTCAGTAACTTCCAGGATTTACTGGTAACATCAATTTGTTTTATATCTGAGTTAAAATAATTGTACATCTTTATTTTCACAAAGTTTTAGTGTAAAATATTAGGTAGTTAGGTATTACATATCAAATCATGTGGTTTTGTATTAAAAAATACAGATGATTACAAAATAAATAAATAAAACCTTCTGCAAGATCAGATATCAAAGTTGACCAAATTTTTGGTTGCAATTGTGTAATATTTCACTGAGAACAGCTCACTCTAATTTGCAGTATATATTGTAACTAATTCAAAACAAAGCCCACCAACCCCTCCTTTCCCACCCCCCTCCCCTCCAAAGGAAAAAAAAAAAAAGCAAAGAAATTTTGGAAAGTGTGAATGAGGCACAAGCTTCTGATTAACAAAATATATTACTGTAATCTTACCTATTAACTGTGGATAAGCTTTCAAAACAGTATACATCAAGCCTGCAAACTTGAACATCAGTTCCTAAACATCACAATCAGAGACCTCCCTGCTGAGTTTGAGATCCCTGACAACAAATACAAGAGTCTATCCTCTGTTACACAAAGAGCCGTCAGGGATACTCATGCATCAGGAGGAAAATACTCAGCCTTCTACTCCATAAAAACACAACAAAGATCTGAGATATTACCATGAGAGGGGTTCACGGACTGCCTACAATAAGGACAACAAAAATCAGCAGAACTGCCTTGAACTGTCACCTGTTCTAGTCAAAAATCACAACACATTTAGCGTAGCAACTCTGAACAGCATGAAGTAGCAAAGGAAAAGATACTTTTGATCTCCAAGTCAGGCAATATAAAACTGAAGCCACAGTATAACCAAGGTAACTTCTAAATGAGTTGCCAATATAAAAATAATCCAGCACGTGTAAGTAACCCTTTATTTTCCAATTAATTCTGCCTGTTTTCTAGGTAAATTATGTTTCCAAAGCAGTTACAGAAGATACAAAAATGTAGCTTCACAGCAGGAGGTAGGGTCACCATATCATCTGTGTCTCTGTAACAGAATCTTCCCTCACATCATCAGCACAGTCTCAACAGACATTGTTACATGCAGCAGAACATTAACTGCAACAGATTTACAAAAACAAAGCAAAGTCCCTGTTCATATCAACTTCAGAGGTATTAAAGCAGCACTAAACGTTTTGTCCCATCCATTCGATGTAATCCATTACAATTAGTTTTAGGACTATCCAATTTTCACATTTTTATGTTGATTACCATTCAAACATTTGCTTTGTGGAGATTCCTACCACTTCTTAGGAGGAAAAAAAAACCTCACTTGTTATACCCTGGTTACAAAAAATAAAAAAAAAAGAAAAGAAAAAAGCAAACCACTAAACTCACTGCACACTTTAAGCCAATAGCATTAAAATCATGCCAAGATCTCCCAAATCTTCACAAAATTAAATGCAGCTCTCCCTTAATAGCAATTATTCTCATCTCTAACTCCCACTGGAAAGCTGCTTTGGAGCCTCACTGTCCTAACAGCTAGGCATCCCTTTTACTTTCTAAATAGACAGACTCAACTCTTAACTCCACCCTCTACATTTACAGACAGCAATCACAACATTCCTGCTGCAGAGAAGATCTGTATATAAGAATAATAGGAAGACTCGCATCTTTCCAACAGAGTAACCACGTGGCAAGTCAAACAGGGAACCTGATCTGACCGAAAACCAACCCAGCAGCAGAACTAGTTTTCTGTCAGATCAATGAGCTCCTTTCAGCAGCTGCCTGCTGGAGAAGATTAAATGTATCATGCAACTGCATACCAAGAGTTTGCAGAGATCTGGCTAACCACCATAAAAGTAAAATGCGCATGAAAAAACATCTCAGAAGCAGCACTACTTAAGGCCAGCAGGGACTTGCACCTCCTAGCAATCACAAGGAAAAAAAAAATGAAAAAAATCAGTAGAGAAGGGTAGGAGAAAGAGTCATATCATTTAATATCCATACCACATAGCCTCATCTTTCACAACCCTATTTGGCCAAACACAGTGAGCAACATGAAAAGTTCACATTTGCACAAAGGAAGAACTACTCCAACTTGCCAAACCCACAGGTAGGATGGAAGCAATCTATGTGAGTTTCATTTTCCGTTCTGTGATCACCACTGAAAATTAAATGCCTTCTAAAGCAGTCAACAGAAATAATTTTGCATCTGTCTACTCATTATCATACAATGTAGTGCCTATTTTGTGAAGTATTATGATCAAACATCCTAGTGCATCTCTTCTCCTGCAGAGCCCACAGAGATGACCCATTACATTATTTTTCTCATTTAACTGGCAAAGGGCTGCTGTAACTGAAGCCATCCCCGAGGACTCGACCCAGTTCTTGGGGGAGAGGCAGGAGGTGCCTACCACAGGTGAAGGGCTCTCTCCAGCCAGTGGTGGCTGCTCAGTTTCTCACTGCAGCTAACGCTGATGTGGCTGCTGCAGGGGAATATGATCTGCGCTAGGCTGCATTATTCTTGCCTCTCTCCCTCCCTCCAATAAAAACAATGTTTTAGGAATCCCTCATTGTATCCATTAAAATTAACAAGTTTGGAGATGTTGGGTGCATGTTATACTCACATTTAGTCAACGACATTGAATTTACAAGTTTTTTGTGTTTACTGTTTTTAACAGTGTCAAGACAAAACTTAATCACAGTGTTTTCCTATCAGTCAAGGCAAAAAAAAAAAAGCAGAAGCTTTAAGTTGTGGTAGAGAATAAATCTCAATGCTTTTGAGAAGAAAAACATAATGTAAGCAACAACAGAAACTCATCATAAGTCAGAAAAGTCACAAAGTGCATTAATCCAATAGATGGTTTATGGATTATATGGTCATACATCCAATATGACCTGTTTCCTCACTAGGCTTTGCTTTAATTAAGGAAACATTGAACAGCACCTGTAGGTATCCAGCAATACAGTTTTTCTTCAGATAGAGATTTCCCAAACCAATTAGCACCTACTCTTACAATGGATGAATGTTTAATTATACATGTTTAGAAATGTTATGCACATTAAATATAAGAATTTAAGTAGAAAGGAAAAAGACATTCAGGAGCTCTCACTTAGCCATTCTGTGAAAGATAACTCTCATGACTCACCCTATGCAAGGCTTAATCCAATACCTGATGCTTTTCTTAAACAAAAACTAGCTAACACCTTAGAAGAGAGTTTGATCCTCAGCAAAGATACAGCTTATACAGGCAGAATCAGTTCCGCTTGGTGAAGTCAGATCCACTCCTATGCTGAGTAAGAGGCAGATCTGCAGCCAATAACCCTTTGCCAGGCCATTCACTGAGAGTCATCCCAGCACCCCTCTCTAAGGGAGAAGACCGACTGTTCTGTTCCTGCTTATGAAAAATAGCTTGCCTGATGACATAGCTGAGTGAACTCAACCTGCAGCCCCAATCGATAATACGTATTTCTCACTACCATCAACCTGAAAGCCATAAGCAATTGGTGTGCAATACCGAAGACCACCAACAGCACCACCAGGCAAGGCTCCTGAGGATTAGTTTGGGTTTTTTATTTTATTTTTTTTATTTAAATGGTTTGAAAGAATAGCAATCCCAGTGTTAGGTCTGTCCTGTAGCAGTTACTCAAAGTTTAACAAGTCACGTACTAACAAAAGCAAGTTTCCTCATAGTAGCCTCCATTAGCAACAAGCAGAGCCTAGGTCAGGAGATGAGAAACTTTCCACTGCAGGGACTGCTAACAGCAGTCACATTATCACGGAACACATCTTAGGATAACACAACCCAAATACACAGATGAAGATGGAGCCCATCTGATATGCATTGGGAGGTGGGGAGGAATTAAGCACACAGTAGAAGCCCCAACCTGCGGGGATATGTCCCACCGCCCTCCGGGACAGAGGTTTCTGGGATGGACCTGAACAGTGATGCCGCGCCGACCTCGTGTGCGGGCAGACATACACGGGGGCACAAGCTAAAAGGAAGCGTGCATGACAGCAGCGGATCTATTGGTGTGATACACCTCCCCGAGGAAACCACGAGAAAAATGCAGACTAATCGAAGCGGATGCGCGTACATCTGTGCGCGCTGCAAGCCACGCAGCGCACGGAGTACATCCGCGGCTGCCGGCGTCCCGGCGGAGGGCAGGGGGCTCCGCGGTGACGATGCGGCGGAGGGCAGCGGCCGGGCCGCACCGGGCGGGGCGCGGCGCTTTCTAGAAGGAGCCACCGCCCCCCGGGGCCGCGCCGCCCGCCCGCTGCCGGGCGGATAAAGTTTACAGCAGCCGCCGGCGGCGCCACTGCAGTGCCGGGCGCGTCCGCCGCAGTGCCGAGCCCCAGCCCCAGCCGGAGGGACGCTGCTAGGCCCGGAGCCGGCCACCGCCGCCGCCGCATCCCC
>VXAB01013505.1:0-51818 GCA_013399175.1 Odontophorus gujanensis
GTTCTAGTTTGAAACCATGTCCCTTGTCCAACCAAAACAGAACCTGATCAAGAGTCCCCTTCCATCTTCCAGCCTCGTGTAGGCATTGAAAGGCCGCTCTCAGGTCTAACCCTAACCATAACCCTAACAATCCTAACCCTAACCCTAACCCTAACCCTAACCCAACCCTAACACTGGCCCTAACCCTAACCCTAACCCTAACCTGGAGCCTTCTCCAGGCTGCACAGCCCCAGCTCTCTCAGCCTGTCCTCGCAGAGAGGTATTCCATCCCTGGGATCATTTTTGATGATGATGATGAGCACCTGTTGACGTACTCATCAAGACAGATCCATGTCTCTCCTGTGCTGAAGACTCCACATCTGGATGCAGAACTCCAAGCGAGGCCTCACAGTGCAGAGCAGAGGGGCAGGATCAGAGCTTGTTACTTGGGCTGTCCGTAGAAAGAGAAAGGTTGGAAGAGAAAAAGGGTATTGTGTGTTTAAAGCACTGTCGTGTTGAGCTGAGTGAATGGTTGAGAGCATACACACTATCAAATACCAGGACTGGGCTGCTGAAAGAATATGCTTCTACAGGGTTTGACTGCCTCTGTTCATGGGCCAACAGGTCAACAGAAAAAAACAAACAGACTTTACATTTACAGTCTTTTCTTTTATGGGGAGAATGAGTTGTAATTAACTGGATAATTCTCATGGATTCCAAAAGAGGCAGTGTAATAACTTTGAGATTTGGTAACGTAATGCAAGGGAGTTACTTCACTCCACAACTTAATATCTTAATAAAGAACCAATCAGTGACCACTGGAAGAAATGTGAGTGCATTCCTGAAAGCGGTTGAGGTATCAGAAGTACATGAAGCCTTATGATTCCAGAAGGGATGTGGACAGTGGTGCAAAGAAAATGAAGAGACTTATTGCTTATATTGCTTACACTGCAGTGTTTGCTCATTAGCTTACTGCTTCGTTTGTCTGTTCTTTTTCCTCATCAAGAGACTATTTTTCTGGAGAAAAGCATGTGGGGTTAAAGGGCAGATGGTTTTTGACTCTGCTAAAAATAATGACTGCTCTTAAGAAAATCTGAAAACGCAGTTGAAGTACCCCTTGTGCTCTCTACAAGAATGCTAAAGAGGAATGCATTCGGTGGGTGTCCTTCCCCATAATGAAGTGGCTGGGCTTCAACGGAGAGGCACTATCACCCTTCTCAGAAGAGCTTGCCTCCAAGTATGGACTCTGCCAGGGAAACTGCAGCAAAAGTATGCTTGCAGAACTTGCCTCTCTGAAAGTTATGTCTGTGGGTACTCGTGCAAGCACCATATTTAGTTCCTTTGTACTTCTCTCATATGTGGCCTAGCTGTGTGTAGTGTTTTACCATGTGAGGAGAATTCAGTGTTTACGCATTACTATGCAAGTGGGAGAGCAGAAGCAAGAAGCCAAAGACTGACATACCGCTTCTTGCCTGCGCAATAAGAACTGTCATGTCATTTTTCCCCATTGAGGAACTGCTGGGAAACTGCTGTTTGGGTTGTGTTGGCACTCTAAACAACTGTGCTTAGCTGGAAAACAATTTTATCTGCCTTGTTTACTGACTAAGAATATAGTTTCGGAGATCAGAAGCTTTTGCCTTTGCAGATCAGCACTCCCTACCTGGCTGAGTCAACCAGGCATGAAGGGGTTCCCTGGAGCTCTCTGGCTGTAGGTGCTGCTCAACAGATCACTATCCAGGTGGAGGTCACGAGTGGTGTCCCACATAGGTCCATTTTGGGACCGGTACTCTTTAACATCTTTAACAGTGACACAGACAATGGGATCAAGCGCACCCTCGACAAGTTTGCTGGTGACACCAAGCTGTGTGGTGCGGTTGGCACAAGAGAAAGAAGGGATGGCCTCCAAAGGGACTGGGATGGGCTTGAGAAACGGGCCCACGGGAACATAATTCAACAAGGCCATGTGTAATGTGTTGCATTTGGGTTGGGGCAGTTTGGGCACGAGTACAAACTGGGAGATAAACTCACCGAAAGCAGCCCTGCAGAGAACAACTTATGGGTCCTGGTGGATAAAAAGCTGGATGTGAGCCAGCAGTGGGCACTTGCAGCCCAGGAGGCCACCAGTATCCTGGGTTGCATCAACAGAGGGGTGACAGGAGGGAAATGGAGGGGACTGCTCTGCCCTCATGAGGCCCCATTTGCAGTACTGCATCCAATGGGGGCTCCAACACAAGAAAGATGTGGAGCTTTCAGAGAGGGTCCAGAGTAGGGCCATGAACATGATTCAAGGGCTGGAGCACCTCTCCTATGAAGAGATGCTGAAGGAGCTGGGCTAGTTCAGCCTGGAAAAGAGAAGGCATTTGGGAAACCTCATTGTGGCCTTCCAGGATTTAAAATGAGCTTATACAGATGAAGGAAATCAACTTTTTACATGGGTAGATAGTGATAAGAGGGAATGGTTTTAAACTAAAGGAAGGAAGATTTAGCTTAGATGTCAGGGGAAAGTTTTTTACTGAGAGGGTGGCGAGGTGCTGGCACAGGCTGCACAGAGAGACTGTGGACACCCCATCCCTGGAGGTGTTTAAGGTCAGGTTGGATGGGGCCCTGGGCAGCCTGATCTAGTGCTTGGTCTAACAGCTGGCAGTGCTGTCTGCGGCAGGGGCATTGCAATGTGACGATCCTTG
The DNA here is from genome assembly GCA_013399175.1 of Odontophorus gujanensis. Taxonomy (NCBI): domain Eukaryota; kingdom Metazoa; phylum Chordata; class Aves; order Galliformes; family Odontophoridae; genus Odontophorus; species Odontophorus gujanensis. The sequence goes on from VXAB01013505.1 coordinate 2,664, forward strand.
AGGTCCTTCCAAACCCAAGCCATTCTATGATTTTATGATTTTGGATTTAAGAAAAAAGCAAACAGCCCTCCTATTGGAAAGTGAGATGTTAAACATCACTGTAACATGTAGGCACTTTGGTTCATACAGGAGATGTCTGCTATTTGTTTCTACCATGCAGATAGAATATCTTTGCAAGTCAAGCTTAAGGAATTTCAGCTGGCAATACCTTTTTTGTCAGCTAATTTGAAGACAGTTTCTGCACCTCTATCAGGCAAAACCAAATGCATCCTGCAGCCTCATCAGTCCGCAAGGCATAAAAAGATCTCTGTGAATCTAATAATTAAAATCAAGTAAGAGAACAAAAATGAATTAATGATGCTAATTAAAACAAGAGGAATCTACTGCCATCTAGCAAGATTGTGACTTCTTCATGTTAGTGCATTTCAAGAAGAGGTTGCATGTACCTGTTAGAGATTGGACCTGGGAGATGTGGTTCTTAAGACTTATGGAGCTGAGCTTGCTGAACTCCATGCTCTGCTCTGAAGCCTGGCCGTGAGCTGCCATGTTTCACCTCAGAAGAGTCTGCCTTCCTGCGAAGCTGTCCTAAGCCAGGTTTGTGCCTCTGCTGAAAGCAGCAGAGGGTTTGGTGCTGCTGTGAGTGAGAATGTCCTTCTTCAGCTACAACAAAAATGTGGTGTCGCTCTAGGATCAGAAAGGCAGTAGATTTTGGATCATGCCGAGAGTGTGAGAGATGAGAGGGGGAGAGGCTAATCCCACGTCTCTGCCCATGCACTGCTGATTTACATGCCCAGAATGTATGTGTTGAGTAGCTGAGGAATAAACCATTGTTTCACATGTGGCTGCATGTTATACTTACATTCAAGCATTTATTCTGCACTGCTGTCTGTGGTCCCTTCAAAAATTAGCACGTGCATGCACGTGTGCACGTGTACAATGATAAGAACATGAGAACCTGCTGAGGCATTGGCTCAGTGCTTCGAGACTCTGATGTTGACTCACACTAATTAACTTTTTTAATTGCAGACACTCAGTGGTGTCTTGTTTATTAAAATGCCAAGATGAGATTTCCTGTGGTTCAGGAAAAGACACGAATATGCCTTTCAGAAATGACATGGCAAGTGAAACAGCTGGGATAATGATAAATATTTGCCAGGTGCTTAAATTCTTTTAAGATGATATTTGTATAACTCCAGTACAGATAACAACTTGCGCAAACAAAGCCCATATAGATGAGCAGGGAACAGAGAGGAGTGTGCCAGTTTTCTAGAGCAGCATGCTGGAAACGGAGCATGTCTGACATGTCCTGTCAAAGGGTCTGGCTTGGTCTTTTCCCCATCCCATAACAGACATTATCTGTCAGCTTTTCTTATTTGTGATTCCTTTGGCAGTTTGGTCCCACGTTTCAGCGATGAGGAAGGCAAGAATTCCATTTTGTTTTCCTACTTAGAAATAAATGCAGTATTCCTAGAGCCCCCCATTACATTTGCACATGGAGACAGATGGTTCCTCTCACACACATGTACTTTATGAGGCAAGAAAGGTCTGAAAAGAAGGAAATGAAAAGAAAATAGGAGTCTGGATGTTATCAGCTCCCGAGAAGAGCTGTTTTTTTTTTCTCACTAACAGCTGGAAAATGGACTGCAGACCAAATCAGCTAGTGACAAGAAAATACCTAAAGAGGGAATAAACTGTAAGAGGAAAAAGGGTTCAAAGTGTGGCTTCATGCTGTAGAGGGCTTCTGTTTGCTGGGGCTGCCTCCTGGAGCACTGGAGCAGGCTTGTGGAGTCTCCTTCTCTGAAGATATTTAAAACCCACCTGGACATTTTCTTGTGCAACCTACTGCAGGGAACCTGCTTTAGAAGGGGGTTGGACGAGGTGATTCCCAGAGTCCCTTCCAACCCCTACAATTCTGTGATTCTGCATTTTCCTGTGCCTTTCCCAGGCTTGGTTGGTTTCAGACATCTCCATCCTTCCCATTCCCGTGCTCCACAGAAGGCGTCTCCGTTCATGCCAAGCAGCACAGAAAGCACCAAATGTTACTCTGTTCATTGCTGGCCCCTTCCGCAGCTCTCTTTCACTCCCACTTCTCAACAGAACAGGGAGAAAATACAAAGAAAAAAGCTCACGGGTTGAGATTACGACACAGGCAGAGCAGACTCAGCATAGAGAGGTAAATGTAATTTACTGCCTATTGCTAACATGGACATGGGGATGGGCATCACATGCTGCTTGGCAGCAGCAAAGGGTGCTGATCTGCAAGGAGAGAGAGAAGCCACAAAGAACTGAAAGGTGAAGGCAAGGAAGATACTGTTCGAATGGTCTGAAACTTTCTGAATGGATTGCATTAATCCAGAAAAAAAGGACACATCATAAAGGAAGGCACAGCCTGAAAGAGACCTCTAAGAGCTGGAGTTGTGCAGTTGGTTAGGAGATGGTGGGGATGCTAAGCAGATTAAACCTGGAAAACCTCCAGAGACTGCAAGTCACTTAAGCTGATTGTCATAAACATTTGATTTCTGGACTGATTTATTTATGATCCATTTAATGAAGCATATGATTTACACTCCTGTCCTCAGTAATCCTTGTAAATGAAACAAACCACAGGAACAGGCTCCCCAGGGCAGTGGTCACAGCCCAAGTTGCTGGAGTTCAAGGATCGTGTGGACAGTGCAATCAGCCTTATTCTGGTTTGTGGGTGGTGCTGTGTGGAGGAGCCAGGGTTTGAATTCGATGATCCTTATGGGTCCCTTCCAACTTGGGATATACTGTGATTCTAGAACATATGTACAAGGTTGCACTCCGGCGATGTGCTGAGGTTTGAGGTTTGCAGGGCAGGAGGAGTTCACCTACAGATGGTTGTCCACTAGGGGGGTCCTACAGTGACATATGAAGTGGTCCCCTCCCCACTACAACAGGAAAAGACACCCAACTCTGCTTTAGGATTTTTCTCTTGAAAAAAAAAAACCCACAACACCAACAAACAAAAAACCAGCTGATTTGCACTACTTAAGCAGACTTAAGGAGGAGGAACATAGTTTGTGGTCACGGTGGTGATAGCTTGATTGGACTAGATAATCTTAGACATCTTTCCCAACCTTAATGATTCTAAGATTCTGTGAGGCTGAAGGCACTCTCTTCAATCCCCCTCTTCAATCCCCCTACTTCTAATCATAGAATCATTAAGGTTGGAAAGACTAATAAGATCATCTAGTCCAACAGTCAGCCCAACACCATCACACCACCAGCCATGTTCCTCAGTGCCACATCCACATGGTTCTTGATCACCTCCAACAATGCTGACTCCACCACTTCCCCAGGCAGCCTGTTGCAGTACCTCACCATGCTTTCTGAGAAGAATTTTTTCCTAATATCCAACCTGAACCTCTTGTGGGGCACCTTACTGCCATTCCCTATCACTGTTACCTGGGAGAAGAGACCAACCCCCCCTTGGCACAACCTCCCTTCATTTAGTTGTAGAGAGCAATAAGGTCTCCCCTGAGCCTCCTCTTCTCCAACCTGAACAATCCCAGTTTCCTCACCCATTCCCCATCAGACTTGTGCTCCAGACCCCTCAAAGCTTTGTTGCCCTCGTCTTGACACACTCCAGGGCCTCAAAGTCTTTCTTGCAGAGAGAGGCCCAAAACTGAACACAGTACTCGAGGCACGGCCTCACCAGCGCTGAGTGCTGCCCAAGCCTGGACAACCATTTTCCAGTCAGGAGCTGGATTTTTCAAACACTCTGGTAACAACTGGTTTAGATGGCCTGCTTGGAGATCTGGCATCAGCACCAGCTTATGGCATCAGCAGAGGTTTTCTGTGTGAGACAGAAACCGTGGAGCGGAAAACAATGTTTCTTTTGTTTTTGTGGTTTGAGGCCTCTGGGCAGGCTGCACTGAGCCTCAGCCACCTGATAGCCACCCCCCATTGCAAGCTGCAAATCAGAAACAGTTAATAAACAGCTGTATGTGAGCCTGTGGTAATAGTGGAAATGCTATGCTTTGCCCCATGATAAAATGTTTTAGGATCTACTGGTACTAAGTGCCCAAGAGACTTAATCTCATCTCTGCCCCCATCCTCTCACAGCACATCTTGGTGTACCATAGCACAGACGCTGTGCTGAGCTACCAGCTCCCACTGGTTTGCTCCTGAGCTCCAGGGAATCCTCCCCAAAGCTTGTGCACAGTGGCACATAATAACAGGACACCAGATTGCAAATTGTTCCCTAAGGCACTGGAAATGTATCTGCAGGCAGTCATTTCAACAGACAAGTGGCTTCTTTTGGTGAAGTGAAGCCTGTGGCCAAAGCTCTCCCAAGGTGCTGAGCCAGGGCCGTCAGGGTTTGTTCACATCAGGCTGAACCGAACTAACGCTAGGATGGTCCCTTCAGCTAATTCAGAGCAGTTTGGCTCACACCTGCTCACTGTGCAGCCAGCTCTTTTTCCACTTACTTTTATATAATCTTTGTATAATCACAAACATGTCCTCGCTTTATTATTTTGTTTCCTGTGGGAACAGGGCAGCAACAGTACCAAATCTGATTTTAAGGGGATGGCTGTAAGGAAAAAACACATGTCCCTGCACCTCTCTGTTCTGTTGGACCAGCTGCATGCTGCCTTTGCAGATAGCATCGTTTTACCCACAGCTTGTGCCGCTTCAAAGGTCTTTGTTTCCCAGAAGATCAATTGCTGTGAGTGTGCAAAACCTCTGTATAACACAGTGCTAATGCTCAGGTTTTTGTGCCCCTCTCTCTAGTTCTCTCTTTTTTTCCTTTGGCTATTTTGTTCTCATTAATACATTGAAAAAAAATACAGAAAAAAACCCTGGGTTACACTGGGCTTCTCTGCAGGGTCTGAGCTGTGCCCCCATGCTCTTCACAGCATCCTGCTCCTTCCTCCTTTTCCAGATAGGGTGCTGCCCATCCTGGTTCTCCCAGCTGCTTTTTGGAACAACACCATTTTGAAAATGGACATTTCAAGGCTGTAATTCCTTGCAGAAGATGTGCTTGAACTATTTCTGGTTCATACAACCTCTGAAGAAGACTTGAGAAAGGAATTTAGGATTTGCTTGTCTTTTTGTAATAGTCCAGAAAGAAATGCAGGATGTCCGCATGGACCAGAAGACCCACTCGCTGCCTCAGTCCAGAAGGAGCTTTAGTTAAAACTGAGTACCTCATGCCTATGTCTTTGCTTTGCTGAGCATTGTCCATAAATCCCTGAGGGATGTTGCCAGAGGATGGAGCCAGGCTCTGTCAGTGGTGCTCAGTGCCAGGACCAGAGGCCATGGGCACAACCTGGAGCACAAGAGGTTCCTTCTGAACACCAGGAGCACTTCTGTGCAGTGTGGTGATGAAGCACTGGCACAGGCTGCCCAGAGGCTGTGGGGTCCTCTCCTTGGGGATCTCTCAGAGCCGTCTGGACAGGGCCCTGGGCACCCTGCTCTGGGTGTCCCTGCTGGGGCAGGGGCTGCAGCAAAGGGACACAGAGGGCCCTGCCAGCCTCAGTCGTGCTGTGCTTCTTCAATTAACACAAGCAGATTAAGATGATTAAATAGAATAAAGAAGAGAAATACTGGTACTTTCAGTAGTTTTCCACAATATTTATTTTAGAATAGAAATTCAATTTTTAGAATAGATTTCTACTAGCTGTTGTCTAATTTGGATAAGCTAAGATGGATTTTATTTTAGAGTCACGTTAGGTGGAACAGTGACCACAAATGCAAATAAAGTTATGTCAAACCGAGGGAATACCATACCCCGAATTTGTCGTGGAGATCTGTGCGCAGTGTACAAGTACATGATGAGTATATAAACTGGGTAATTTGAAATAAGAAGAAAGTTGAAGAGTGACCTTCTGCTCCCTGGTTTAATGTCTGTATGGGTAAGATGTACGGCCTGCAAGATGTCTCCAGTGCCGTGTAAGATCACTGACTTCCCTCCATGTATTTCAGTGTCATTGAGTGACCTGTGAAGATGCACGAGGACACGTTTTCTCTTTCCATCCCTTCTTTGTGCTTTGCTTTCAAATTCCCCCATTTCTCTCTCCTTCTTACATCGCTGTCAATTCTTTTTGTATCTAAGGCTGTTTTGCACCTCTCTGCCATTTTTCCTAATAGTCTAGAGACAAATGGCTTCTGAAATATCCCTACAGAAGACAGCCAAGCTGCACCTGTGCATTGTTGTGGGAATGAATAACCCAGCACTGCTGTTTGTCTGCAGGCTCTCTCTTCGCTCAGCCCGGTGCTGACTGCCACAGGCAGCAGTGCCAGGCCTGTTAATTCTAAGGAAACTCGCCAACTCAATTTATTTCTGAAGGATATGTCCTAATAGGGACAGAGCATTAATTAAAAGGCATTACAGGCTCACAAATGTAGTTTGCTGCATGTGCTGTTGTACTTCTCCCACCAGGGTATTTATCACAAGGATACAAATGGTTTGCCCAGCACACCAGACCCCTCCTTGCAGCCTGCTGCAGGAAGCAAGAGGATGTCAAGTGCAGGGAGGTGCCACGCACCCCAGCAGTGGGCAGCAGGACCAGTGCAGCTCAGCAGCCTGGGGAAAAAGAAGAGGCAGCAGCAGAAGATCGCAGGCATGAAGGAGAGGGCTGTGTGGCCACACAGCAGTATGACAAGGATTTGCTCTTCCTCCTATCTCCGCAGTGTGCCAGCTGTTCTGTCAAGTCAATGCATTTGACTGAAGAGCACCACCCAGCAAAAGCAAACCAACCCAGCCCTGAAGCTGCAGCCAAGCTGATGTGAGGAGATGTTTGTACGCCAGGAGCTGGGGAGCTTTCTGTCTTCAGATACTCCATTTGGTGACTCAGAGTCAAATAAAGAACTTGATCATGCTTTTAGCTGGAGAAGGCCAGTTCTACTGTGCTGAGATCCCTGAGCTGGATTTTGAACAGCCTTTGCATTTCAGGTAGGACAGATGGTAAACTTCAGTACACACCTAGCACACGTGTTTAAGTGCAGTCTCATTTCATTGATTTCTGTTCCAGGCTTATCTCACTACAGCCAGGAGTAGTCACCCTCTAAAGAAATGCAACTGCAACTCCCTTTAGCTCTCCCTGCCTAACAAACACTTGTGCCTAAGTTGCACAGCTTGAGTTTGTATTGTAGACTTTTGGAGCAAAGCTAGCATGTCATTTTCTGGTTTGCAATGCCAGCATGCTGGGCACACAGCTCAGCCAGGGGAGCTCGGCTACCTCAGCACATTGTACCACAAGAACATAACACGACAGAGCACAGTGGAAGAGGCTGAGAAGCAGAAGGTTAGCACCCCAAGCACCTGGTAAAGAGTAAAAGGAGATCACCACAGTAATGAGATAAGGAGGGGCTGTAGGAAGTCTTGCAAGGAGAGGTGCCATTGCACCAGACACACATCCTTACCCTGTGAGACTACACAGACCTGCCGAGTTCCAGCAAGGAACAGTGGGGGAAGAAATGCTCCCCCCAAATGCTGCGCACCACAGAGGATCAATGAGCGGTCATCAGGAGTGAGACCCCCCCTGACCACCCACCCATTGCCACAGTGCTCCAAATCTTGAAATGCATTTGTGTGGGGTTAGGGCCATACCTCCACCACAGCGTTAGGGGGGGTGATGACCTCACAGGATCTCAGACTCACTGATAAATGGTGACTGAACTCCCACTCAGGGGGCTGTGTGAGCACGGAAGAGTGCCAGCTGGGGTGTGCCCACCACCAGGACAGCTGGGACACTGCTGGGTCCCACAGTGCTGGTACCTCTTTCTCCCTATCTCCCTACATTATATATATCATAACACAAGGCATATCATAACTTATCATCACGAGTGGTGTCCCCCAGGCTCTGTGCTGGGACCGGCAGACTTCAACGTCTTTATCAGTGACACAGACAGTGGGATTGAGTGTGCTCTCAGCAAGTTTGCTGATGACAACAAACTGTGATGTGGCTGATATGACAGAGGGAAGGGATGTCACCCAGAGAGACCCGTACATACTAGAAAAGTGGGCTCACGTGAACCTACTGAGGTTCAACACGGCCACACAGAAGGAGTTCACACTTTGGTCAGGGAAATCCCAGATGTGTACAACTGGGAAAACAACCTTGCCAAGAAGGACTTGTGTGTCCTGGTGGACAAAAAGCTGGACACGAAACAGCAAAGTGCTTCTGCAGCCCAGAAGGCCAACAGCATCCTGGGCTGCATCGAGAGGAGTGGCAGCAGGGAGAGGGAGGGGATTGTCCTGCTCTGCTTTGCCCTCGTGAGGTCCCATCTGTAGTGCTGCATCCAGGCCTGGAGCTCCCACCACAGGAGGGATGTGGAGCTGTTGGAGCAGGTCCAGAGAAGGGCCACAAAAATGCTCAGAGAGCTGAAGAAAAGTTGAGGGAATTGGGCTTGCCCAACCTGGAGAAGAGAAGGCTGTAGGGAGACCTCCCTTGGCCTTCCAGTACTTGAAGGGAGCTTATAAGCAGGAGAGGGACTGACTTTTTACATGGTCTGATAGCGACAGGACAAGAGGGAACAGTGTGGAGATTTAGGTTAGATGTTAAGAAGAAATTCTTTCCTCTGAGGGCAGTGAGTCCGTGGCACAGCTGCCCAGAGAAGCAGTGTGTGCTCCATCCCTGGAGGCACTCAAGGCCAGGTTGGATGGGGCTGTGGGCAGCCTGAGCTGCTGGGTGGCACTGCCCACGGCAGAGCATTGGAGCTCGATGATTTTTAAGCTTCCTTCCAATCCAAGCCATTCTATGATTTCTTATATAACATCAAAAATCACCAGGCAATAAATAATTTGAATAAAATTGTTAACCAGTCATTTGTTGATGTTTCCCCTTAATTTACCCCAAGGGAATCTCAAGCCTCACGACCTCTGTACTGGGGTAGCCTGGAGCTGGGTGGTTACACACTAATGCTAACCAAACACTGCCAAGAGGATGTAAGCAGCGATATCTAAATTGGTTGCCAGTAATTAAGAGATGTGTTTAATGGCACAGGGCAAGCTGCAGAGGATATGCTTTCCCAGGGGAAGAGTCAGTTAAACTGTTCTGGAAACTCTATTTGTGTTTACGAGTCTGCTTAATAAAAACATGTGTCCCCTTCTTGCAAGAGTGCTGATGGCAGTGGGCAGTTCCTTCCGTGTCCGCCTCCTTAAGAGAAAACCTCTTCAGAACAGCACAGGCTCTCTGCGAGTTCCTCGCTGCTTTGCAGTCCTTGATGTTAAGGCGTTCAGAAAGCACCAGGAGTCGTAGAGAACAAATGTGGTTGAACACCACAAAATAAACTAAAACCACAGTTTTACCGGTATTATCCTTCAGCTTTTCCCATCGTGTTGGCTTTCACATCGCTCTCATTACTTTATGGTCCCTGCTCGTTCCTCTGGTAAAAAACCAAGTGCTTCAGCATACAACGAGTTATAAAGTACCACAGCCCTGGTAGATGTCCACCCTTCTGTGACTCTTTGCAGGAGGAAGCGCCCTTCCTTGCATGGAATGCCTTGTGAAGCCCAGTGCTGGGGCACAGACTCGGAGCTGCCCGTTTTACCCGTGCCTTATGCCACTGCTGGACTCTGTGAAGGCCCTGGACACTTTTGTTCCCACTAGAGCCCTTCTCACGCGCCGGCATGGCAGCAGCAGCTTGCAGGCTGCTGCCCGGTACCTCTGTGAGATGAGGTTGTAGAGGATGGGATTGATGGAGGCACTCAGGTAGAACAGCTGTAGGGCAAAGATGTTGAAGTATTGGGAGAATAGCATCGTCCTGGTGTCCTGGGTGCTTATGAATATGATCCTGCCAATGTGGAAAGGCAACCAGCAAATTACAAAGGCCAGAATCACCACAGCTACAAGACAAAATAATACAAACCACAGTTAAGGAGTGAGTTAATCCACAGGCCACCTTGTAAGCTCAGTTTCATAGAATCACAGAACCATACAAGTTGGAAGGGACTGCTAAAGGCCGTCTGATCCAACTCCCCTGCAGTGAGCCCAGTCGTCAGCCTTTGGATTAGGAGGCGATTGACAGAAGCTCAGCCAATCTCCAACGGCTGAGTTCACTGAGAAGAATGTAACAGAACTGCAACATCTGCACAACGGGATCAGAACAACGAGGATTCCCCCTGGGAACACCTGTAATGTCACACAGACGATAGGGAAACGACAGGTAGAATTAGGAGCAGTGTCCCTGTGGAAGCACAGAGCTGCTGCTTACAGCACTGCTCCTACATACATGTGTGCTCCCAAAGCGAGACCGCAGGGCACAGCAGTTTTAGCACAGAGCCTTTACCACATTCACACACTCCTCCAGCAGCCACATGGCTGAAGCAGACACGGAACAGCCAAGTTTGTGCTTTAAAGTGTCACCTATGGGGCCACTACAAAATAAATCACTGCACCCGCGAGTTTAATCATTCTTGCTTATAAATGCATGCAACTGAAGGGAATAATCATTTGTGGAGGAACCCTCATGTTTCTCAGAGCTTAGCAAAAGGAATAAAGCCAAAGCAAATTTGTGCCTGGAATACATCACATGCAGAATGCTGTCAGCTCCTTTGAGGAAAGCAAGAATCATCATACAAAAACGTAGAAATATGTGGATATATGGAAATATAAATATAGAAATAAATGGCACTCACTGTTGAAAAAAGGGAACAGCATCAAGCCCAGTTGTCAGCCTTAAGAGTGACTTATTTCTTTATGAAAGATGGTTTGGCAGATTCTGAGTTTGGGTGCATGCATTTCTGTTGGAGAGCCCTGCCCCACGGTGGGCAGCTTCCCTGTTAAGCTGGCAAAGGGCACTCTCTCTGCTACTGTTTCTATAGGAAGGGAGGTGAGGCACTGACACAGGTTGCCCGGAGAGGTGGTAGATGCCCCGTCCCTGCAGACACCCAAGCTCAGGCTGGACAGGGCTGTGAGCTCCTGGTGGAGCTGTAGGTGTTCCTGCTCGTTGCAGAAGAGTTGGTCCAGGTGGACTTTAGGGGTCTCTTCCGATTCAAAGGACTCTGTGAGTCTATGAAAGCCAGCAAAAGAGCACTTGTCTGAGCCGCCAGAGTGAGCCCCACAGGGAGTGCTGTCTCACACAGCTGTGCGTGAGCTGGGACGCTCTGTGCTATCCCCACCTGCACAGGACTCTGAGGACACATTGGCCCCAATGCTCACGGATAACAGAACCGCAGAACTGCAGGGGTTGGCTCAAGAGATCATGGAGTCCAACCGTGTGCCAAAGCAGCTCCCTAGCCCAGGTAGCACAGGTAGGCGTCCAGGCGGGTCTGGAACGTCTGGAGACTCCACCACCTTTCTGTGCAGCCTGTGCCAGTGCTCCGTCACCCTTCCCGTCAAGTTCCTCCGCACGTAAGGATGGAACCCCCTACTCTCGCTTTTTCAGGTCACCGCTCCACCGAGAAGAGCGCGGCCTCACCCATTCTCCTCCCGCCTCCCTTCAGCTCTTTCTAAACACCGATCGGATCCCCGTTCGGAAGCCCTCGGACGAGGCAGACCGTGGACAGGCGCTACGCGGGCGGACGGCTGCCGGGATGAGGACGGCGCCGACGGCTCCTGGGGGCGGCCGAGGGACTCACCCAGGATCCGGACGGCGTGCCGGTGGCCCCGCGCCCGGAGAGCCGCGCCGAGGCCCCGCATACGACCCTTGCTCCGCCACAGCTCGCGGCCGATGAAGCCGTAGAGGACGCTGAGGCAGACGACGGGCAGCACGAAGTAGGACGTGGTGACCCAGAACATGGTGCCCAGCAGGCCGGACTCCAGAGCCCGCGGGGTGGGCTTGCACTCGCGGCCGAAGTCCGTGCGGTTGTCGGGCTGCTCCACGCCCACCACGAAGAAGAAGGGCGCTGCCGAGAGGAGGGCGAAGGCCCAGAGGGCGCCGATGNGCCCCGCCAGCTCGGCCCGCCCCGCCCCGCCCGAGCGACCCCGAGGGGTCGGAGGGACGGAATGAACGAAGGACGAAAAAGAAGGAGACTTTTATTTTCCACAGATTTGTAAAGATACTCTGCTACATACTTGATGCATTTTCTATGAGACTATACAGGTTTCATGAAGTCCGACGTTGTACAGTTGCAAAGTGATATGTTTGGTAGTGTCATCTATAACGTTTTAAAAAGGTTTAGGTTTTATTATTTTTTTTCCCTTTTTATTATTTTTTTATTTTTTTTATTTATTTTTGGAATGTACAGTATATGAGGTAAAATTAAGATTACATTAAAAACTGTCTTCAATGCAGTCATACGCACTGAGGCTCGAATGGCAAATACACTATTAAATGACTATCAAAAATAGGAGCTCATTTGGATTTTACTATGAAAAACAGAAGTCGCCGCAGCTTCAATGTAGTAACAAATCTTTTACCATTTGAGACATTCGACTGTAAGAAATCTCTGGGCTGCTACACTCGACCGCGTGCGCGCTGCCAACCGTGGCACCGGGGGAGGGTTCTAGAAAACACCTGCTGTCACTGTGCTCTGGGAAGGAATCGGCCCGGACGTCAATGGCAGATCGGAAACAAAATGTAAACATACAGTACATCTCAAAGACAGAGCCCACTCCGGCCGCTTGGAGGCCAAGCTCTGTGCCATTTCTTTTTTTTTTTTNAGCTGGCAAAGGGCACTCTCTCTGCTACTGTTTCTATAGGAAGGGAGGTGAGGCACTGACACAGGTTGCCCGGAGAGGTGGTAGATGCCCCGTCCCTGCAGACACCCAAGCTCAGGCTGGACAGGGCTGTGAGCTCCTGGTGGAGCTGTAGGTGTTCCTGCTCGTTGCAGAAGAGTTGGTCCAGGTGGACTTTAGGGGTCTCTTCCGATTCAAAGGACTCTGTGAGTCTATGAAAGCCAGCAAAAGAGCACTTGTCTGAGCCGCCAGAGTGAGCCCCACAGGGAGTGCTGTCTCACACAGCTGTGCGTGAGCTGGGACGCTCTGTGCTATCCCCACCTGCACAGGACTCTGAGGACACATTGGCCCCAATGCTCACGGATAACAGAACCGCAGAACTGCAGGGGTTGGCTCAAGAGATCATGGAGTCCAACCGTGTGCCAAAGCAGCTCCCTAGCCCAGGTAGCACAGGTAGGCGTCCAGGCGGGTCTGGAACGTCTGGAGACTCCACCACCTTTCTGTGCAGCCTGTGCCAGTGCTCCGTCACCCTTCCCGTCAAGTTCCTCCGCACGTAAGGATGGAACCCCCTACTCTCGCTTTTTCAGGTCACCGCTCCACCGAGAAGAGCGCGGCCTCACCCATTCTCCTCCCGCCTCCCTTCAGCTCTTTCTAACACCGATCGGATCCCCGTTCGGAAGCCCTCGGACGAGGCAGACCGTGGACAGGCGCTACGCGGGCGGACGGCTGCCGGGATGAGGACGGCGCCGACGGCTCCTGGGGGCGGCCGAGGGACTCACCCAGGATCCGGACGGCGTGCCGGTGGCCCCGCGCCCGGAGAGCCGCGCCGAGGCCCCGCATACGACCCTTGCTCCGCCACAGCTCGCGGCCGATGAAGCCGTAGAGGACGCTGAGGCAGACGACGGGCAGCACGAAGTAGGACGTGGTGACCCAGAACATGGTGCCCAGCAGGCCGGACTCCAGAGCCCGCGGGGTGGGCTTGCACTCGCGGCCGAAGTCCGTGCGGTTGTCGGGCTGCTCCACGCCCACCACGAAGAAGAAGGGCGCTGCCGAGAGGAGGGCGAAGGCCCAGAGGGCGCCGATGACGGCTTTGACGCGGCGCCGGGTGACCAGCACCTTGGCCCGCAGCGGGAAGCAGACGGCCACGTAACGCTCCACCGTGAGCGCGGTGATGTGCAGGATGGTGCAGTACGTGCAGCCCTCGCTCAGGTAGTGCGACAGGCGGCACAGCAGCTGCCCGAAGATCCAGGGCCGGGAGCGCCACAGGCGGTACAGGTCGAGGGGCAGCCCCAGCAGGATGAGCAGGTCGGACAGCGCCATGCTGCCCAGGTACAGGTCGGTGGTGCTGCGGCCGTCGCGGTGCCCGCAGGTGACCAGCACCGTCAGCACGTTGCCCACCACGCCGACCGCGAACAGCCCCAGGCACACGGCCGTCACCGGCACCAGCGCCCGCAGCGGCAGCGCCGAGCACAGCCACTCGTCGCACGGCGGCGCGGACCACGGATCGGCCCGGCTGCCGTTCCCCCACATGGCACCGGCTCGCGGCCGCCCAACNGAATGTACAGTATATGAGGTAAAATTAAGATTACATTAAAAACTGTCTTCAATGCAGTCATACGCACTGAGGCTCGAATGGCAAATACACTATTAAATGACTATCAAAAATAGGAGCTCATTTGGATTTTACTATGAAAAACAGAAGTCGCCGCAGCTTCAATGTAGTAACAAATCTTTTACCATTTGAGACATTCGACCGTAAGAAATCTCTGGGCTGCTACACTCGACCGCGTGCGCGCTGCCAACCGTGGCACCGGGGGAGGGTTCTAGAAAACACCTGCTGTCACTGTGCTCTGGGAAGGAATCGGCCCGGACGTCAATGGCAGATCGGAAACAAAATGTAAACATACAGTACATCTCAAAGACAGAGCCCACTCCGGCCGCTTGGAGGCCAAGCTCTGTGCCATTTCTTTTTTTTTTTTTCTGTTTCTTTTTTTTTAAACGAAACGCAGCAACAGTTTTCTACAGCACAGATCATTGGACGTATAAACAAGTACGATACATGCCCGCTCTAAGGTACGAGAAATTCTTCAGAGATCTTCAAAGCACGAGACAGAGGTTCCTTTTTTATTAAGACCGACAGAAGTGTTTAATACCATTAAAAACGCTGAACTGAACGCAACTAGAAGTCATTAATGATCCACTATCTTGTAACTCAAATAAATTAAACGGAGCTAATTACAAAGTGTGTAACAAGAACGTAAGTGTGATGAGACAAGTTTTCAAAGCTAGGTTCACTACAAGCTCTGTGTCACTGGCAATCATGGACATCCAGAGAGATGTTCCGTGGGACAGAATTCGGTCTGCTCATCCAAGAACTCACAAACGCAAGCGCACAAAACATCGATGAGTTATGCAATTGCAAAGTGCTCTAATGCAACATTAACTACATGCAATTAACAATTTGGTACAGTATCCAAAAAGAGACATTACATTAAACATTAGGATCTCAAGGGAAAAAAAAAAAAAAAAAAGCAGCTTTAAGTTTTCTGGTGCAAATTACTACACTTCGTCTTCTGATGTGGTGCCCCAAAGGAAGAAAGGAAAGGAAAAGCGAACGAAAGGCAGTACTCGATTCTGGCAGATATGGCAAGTGAACGTCGGGGTAACAGCAAAGATTCAGAAATGAGTTTTATCTCAAAGACCTACAAACTGGCCAAACTGGAGGGCACAGACACCTGCATCAACTGCATCCCATCAATGCTCAACTTCAGAACGAGTTTTCAATTTAAGTGACAAATCTAAGAAGTTCTCTCTCGCTCTCCCTTCTGGACTCGTGAGAAGAGGCATTTTTATGAGTAAACATCAAATCCTGGGGGGAAGATAAACCACCTGTGCCATCCCCTCGCAGTCTGTCCAAGACATCTACTTGCAGTGAAGAACTCCACATTTATCGGGTAAGAAGTTTCCTTCGTGCACACTCTTCCATCCAGTTTATTATTTGCTGCCTGAGAAAAGCCCCTTCCATTTTTCACCATGACTCTTACCTTCCAAATATTTAAGACAAATGAGGAGGTAGAAATACAGCGCTAAATTGCTTTCACAGCATCAGATTAATATTGTATACAGCACAAGTTTGTTAAGAGTAAGTTTTAAATGCGTTCTACACATTCTTCCCTGTTATGGTAGTAACCCTTAGAAGCGTGGGCCAGGAAACCATTTCTACACTGGTGTTTACTGGTCAAACCCTTTGCGTTGAACACTGCTTGCCCCATATGAAGTTTGTACTGCAAGAAGGCATATTAAAAAAAGATTGTATTTCTGTGGCTTGCATTCTACTAACGTGTGTCAGCCTACACCTACCAGTAAGCATTTTAAAGTGGCTGAAAGGGTCCGCATCAGTCCCAATGCCGGTGCTAAATGCCTGTTTTTGTAAAAGCAAGAGAACAGAATATATTTTTATTTTTAGATTATGAGAAAGTAAAATGTAATGGGCAGCATTCTAAAATCAATCTGTTTTCTTCACTTTATTACAAAGTACTGAATGATAACAGCAATCAGAATGGAAAAGATAGCAAAAAGTGCAAGAATGACAGCAGCACACACTTGGTCGCTCTGTGACCATTGTGTCCTTGTGGTTTGCACAGTGTCCTTGTTGGTGCTTGTTGGTGGTTCAGTCCTCTGAGAGATGAATAGCACTGGTGAGCTGTAGGGGCCTATGAGGTCCTGGTGACCCGACGTCTCTTGGCACTGGCGAATGGCACACGCACGAAAACGATATTCACAGTTCAGCTGGAGCCCTGTGTACCGGAATGACCAGTCCGGACCCTTATAAATCTGTCAGTAAAGAAAAAAGGACACATCAAGTGAGAATGCCACACGTACATGGACATAGCTCAACACGCCTTTCTTTGTGAAGACGAGATGAGAGCTGAGGTTGTTCAGCATGGAGGAGGCTTGAGGGAGAACTCAGAGCGGCCTTTCAGTATCTACTGGGGGCTGTAAGAAGGAAGGGGACAGACTCTTCCTCAGAGTCTGCTGTGGTTGGATGAGGGGACATGGTTTCAAACTAGAACAGGGGAGACTCAGACTGGTTATAAACCCTTACAATAAGGGTGGTGAGGCCATGGCACAGCTGCCCAGAGGAGCTGTGGGTGCCCCATCCCTGGAGGCACTCAAGGCCAGGTTGGATGGGGCCCTGAGCAGCCTGAGCTGCTGGGTGGCACTGCCCATAGCACAGGGTCAGAACTGGAAGGGGTTAAGGGCCCCTGCAACCCAAGCCATTCTGTGATTCAATGGTGAAGGTAATTTTGTTCTCACCCATGGAAAGAAAAGCATACAAAAAACCTCACAAATGCAGTTTAAATACAAGAAAGTCTTCCACTTCTTCCACGTAGTACAGAAAAAGAACTACAGATTCATTTAAGGCACAATGAGGACATTAAATAAACTTGGTTGAAATCTCCCATGTTAAGTGACCACTTGAAACACAAATACCAGACCACAGGATATAATCTTCCATTTCCTAATATCTAAAATTGTATCACAGGATTTTAGGTAATAACTACATCAAGCTACTTCATTCATTAGGTCTAATCAAATCCAACATACTTTGCTGTAGTTAAGATACCATGTGTTCCAAAAACTGTAGTTTAGCCCAATAGGAGTTATATTAGGAAAGCAGAAAGGAGTCTGTTCATGGTTTCAGCAGATCCCGGTACACAGATGACGTTCATTAGGATGTCCTCCATGGCTGTCTCAATTGGTTGGTCAACACGAGGAGACTCCCAGGTTCAGCATGGAGTGCCTAATTCAGCTAAACCTATGAAAATGCTGGCTTCTCATTTTAATTAATTTGCAGCTATGAAAGGCCCTGTAAAAGTCAACAAAATCTGACACGGGCACAATTTCTGTTTGTAGGTGCATCAATAGGAACTGAGCTAATAAGCATGCTGCCTGCCACAGCTTGATCTCTCTGCTCAAAATCTTTTGTCTTTTTTCTTTCCAGTATCTGGATTGCTTTAATTGGATACAGCAGGATACAGAAATATCACATCAGTTGTTTTGCCTACAGCTATTTTATTGTCAGATAGTATTTCACAAGTGCAAACTTCCAACCATTCAATAAAAGAAGCAGGAAATCTGTTTCTGGTCTTGCTGTGTGAAGTTACTGCTGTGCCTGTGGCTACCTATGAACTCAGTGCTCTGACAGCCAGGCAGCTGAGTATTACTGGAATCTATGGTCTGGAAACTCTTGGAAAAAGCTTTTCTTCATCTCAAAATTGTTTGTGTGCAGAGACAGGGCAGGTCATCGAAAGTGCAGCTTCTCAAAATGCTACTGATTTATATTATATATTAGGTAGTGAGCAATGAGGCCACATAAACACACCCTACACTGCGCAGAAGCTGGCCAGTATTGTGATGGAGAAAAAGAAAAGGCATTCTTAAGTATGTTAACAGTAGAAAGAGGGCTAAAGAAAATGTTTGCCTGCTACCTGATGAGGTCGGCCACCTCAAAAACAGGGACAGAGGTCCAGCAGAGACATCTAATGCTTTCTTTGCTTCTCTAACATCAGCGATGAGCCCAGAAGCTCTGGAGCTCTTGGTTGGAGAAATTTGATGTGGGAGTGATAAGCTCCTGGCTGATGTTGAACTTGAGTGGGATTTGCTGCTGCGACTGAATGAAGTCTGTGGACCTGATGGGATTTGTTCCAGAGTAACCAAAGAGTTGGCTGAAATTACTGTGAGACCTCTTTTGGGTTTTTATCTCCATGGTCTTGGGAATCTGAAGAGGCGCCATTTAACTGGAAGCTAGCAAATGTTATTCCAATTTTCAAGAAGGAAAAGAGGATTCTGGTAATTACAGGTCTTGTTGGTCTCACTTTGGTGCCTGGTAAAGTTTACGGAGATTATTCTGGGAGTTATGTACAGGTGAAGGGACAAGTGGCTGCAGAGCAGCCCCACACAGAGGCTTCTGGGGACTTTGACTGATGTTGACACATACTGAGCTCACCAATGTGCCCTGGTGGCAAAGAAGGTCAGCCATATCCTGGGGTGCATTAAGAACAGCAGAGCTAACGGGCTGCAAAAAATCACTGTCTCACTACACCCAGCACTGGTACAGTCCCACCTTGAGAACTGTGTGAAGTTTTGGGTTTCACAATATAATGACATCAGAATATTAGAATGTGTCCAAAGGAAGGCAGTAAAGATGGTGAAAGGCAGAAGAGGGATGACTTGAGGGATGTGGCTGAGGATGACTGGTTTGTTCAACTTAGAGAAGTGACCTCAATGCTGTCTAGAACTTCCTCACAAGAGGGAGGTGCTGATTTCTTCTCTGTGGTGGTTGGTGAAAGGACATGAGGGAATGGCTTAAAGCTGTGTTAGGGGGAGTTCAGATGGGATACCATGAACGAAGTTCTACACTGGGTGCTGGAACAGGCTTTGTGGGGAAGTGGTCCTGGCCCTGGGCCTGCAGGTGTCGAAGAAGCACTGGGACAATGCCTGTTGATATATGGCTTAGTTCTTAAATTGCCCTTTGCGGAGTCAGAAGTTGGACTCTATAATCCTCATGGGTCACTGCCAACTCAGGATAATCTATGACTCTGTTTTACTCTAGCTGCAGCTATGCCAGCTGACATAGCCTACCATTCTCAGCTTCTTGTCCCCCCGTGCTTTGCCACAAGCTACCTTCCCCTGGCAGGAGGTTGGAACTAGATGATCTTTAAGATCCCCTCTAACCCAAACCACTCTGTAATTCTATGCTTCCTATCTCAGGTTGTTTGCTGGTGTATTTATATTGATTACTTCATAACCCTTTTAAGAGTTGGATTGATGTATGTGCCTCAAACAATACATTATTAACTCCTTTTGTCTGAAACACGGGGAGCAATGACATGAGGAACTCAGCTGGGAAATTTCTGTAGGGAAGTGGTAGTAAACACCAGAGAGTTTGTGTCTCTCCACAAGGCAGTTTTCTGCCTATGTCNTGTTTTGATATATGGCTTAGTTCTTAAATTGCCCTTTGCGGAGTCAGAAGTTGGACTCTATAATCCTCATGGGTCACTGCCAACTCAGGATAATCTATGACTGTTTTACTCTAGCTGCAGCTATGCCAGCTGACATAGCCTACCATTCTCAGCTTCTTGTCCCCCGTGCTTTGCCACAAGCTACCTTCCCCTGGCAGGAGGTTGGAACTAGATGATCTTTAAGATCCCCTCTAACCCAAACCACTCTGTAATTCTATGCTTCCTATCTCAGGTTGTTTGCTGGTGTATTTATATTGATTACTTCATAACCCTTTTAAGAGTTGGATTGATGTATGTGCCTCAAACAATACATTATTAACTCCTTTTGTCTGAAACACGGGGAGCAATGACATGAGGAACTCAGCTGGGAAATTTCTGTAGGGAAGTGGTAGTAAACACCAGAGAGTTTGTGTCTCTCCACAAGGCAGTTTTCTGCCTATGTCGAGGAAAATTCTTGCCATCACATTTAAGTACCTTAAAGGCTGCTTCCACAGCGTTTACATCTTGACTGCTCTGGTATTAATTTCTGAAAACTATTCTGCTCTTTTTATTGTAATTTATTATGCTAATCTCTCTTCTGAAAAGGCAGAAGAAATCATATACCCACAACTGTAACCTTTATTTTCTTGTCCAACTTATATGGCAATGCACATTGCTTATTAAAGTCTAATTTGAATCCAGCTCGAGAAGCAAGTACACTGATTATGCCCTACTTACATACTTAACATTGCATTTACAATTTTAAAGTTACCATAAATTTGACCTTTTAAGGCCCCTTCCAACTCTAAAGACTCCATGATAATACCGATGCTTCGTCCCTGGAGACTTTCAAGAAGAGGTTGGATCAGGCCCTGGGCAACCTGATTTAGCTCTGCATGCCCCTGTTCATTGCAGGGGAGCTGGACTAGATGACCTTTAAAGGTCCCTGCCAACTCTAAGGATTCTATGATTCTATAAAGAGTGTTTACATGACAAGATAATAAATACCTTGGATTACAGTTCAGAATGTACCGAAAAATTTAACAAATGGACACTACAAACTTAGCACTGCACTCAAATCATGATCATCTAGGTTGGAAAAGACATTCAAGATCGTCAAGCCTAGTCATCAACATGACCTACTGAATTCCATCACTGAACTGTGTCCCTCAGTGTTACACTTCCACATTTCTTAAACAACTGCAGGGCTGAGGACTCCACCAGTTCCCTGGACAGCCTGTTCCAATGCCTGACTACCCTTTCTGTGAAGAAATTCTTCCTGATATTCTATCTCAAACTCCTCCGGTGCAACTTGCAGCCATTTCCTCATGTCTTATCACTTGTCACCTGAGGAAAGAGGCTGACAGCCTCCTCACTGTGATCTTCTTTCATGTAGTTGTAGAAAGCAATGATGTCTCCCACGAGCCTCCTCTTCTCCAGAAGTTATATGAAAATATTAAATGTCTAAAATCGACCAAAGCACAAGCGACACATATTTAATATTAGTAGCACTGTACTATATAGGTATACATATACCAGAACTAATAAGTGTTTCTTTCCTGGAAGGAAACCTGCTTATTTAATAGCGTGAGGGAGTTTAGAAGCCTAATTCCATGACAATGATCAGGCACTTTATAGGAATTCTAAATGAGTGCCATATCCACTCTTTTAAATGAAGACTAATTTGTCATTTGAAATTTCAAACTACATTTTTAGATAATCAAACCTGAAATTAAAACACTCTCAGGAGCTTGACCCTGGAGGTTACAGCATGCCCCATTACTGAAATGATCTAGTGGTAAGAAACTAATTACTGAGACACATAAAAAACAAGTTTTCCTACACCTGAATGTTTATTCTGCATAATTAGGGGTACTCCCTATCACAGTTCTCTATAAAGAGGCATGACTTACAACATCAAACCTTTCAAAATATTGCTGACTGTCTTTAAACAGCTTAGTGCAACAGTACTTTTTTTTTTTTAATGTGGCTTAATTCTGTACCATTTTTCTGTTTTCTTTTTTGCAATTTCTTCCCATTAGCAGACAATTTTCTCACCACTTGACATGTCAAGTTGTGTTTAGTAAACATCAGTATAAAAGCAGAGGGGCTGCATCTTACTGCTATACTACTCGTACCACTTTTGTCTATGACAGTAGTTTTAGGAGATACTACCTTGTATTATTTAGTAACAAAAAGGTTGCATGGTCACTAGCACATTAATCTTTAAACTCCTTAAACAAAAGCAGGAATTGAAGAAACACACAATAACTCAAATGCAGGGTACCTGTTTGAATTCAGAGTCTTTTCCCACCATGACCTGAAGGCAGTAAATAACTGGATCACCCTTCATGGGTTGCAGAACCTCCCACGTGACTTCACAGGTGTGATCGTTTATTCTCTCTATCCTTGGTGCTGAAGGGAACAATTCACAAAGCAACAGCTTGACTCTGCTTTCTGTCACTTAACATTACATTCTCATGCTTTGTAAAGATGCGTACTTTATGTGTGATTTTTTGTCTCAGAGAAAGAAGAGATTAAAAGATATTCTTCCAACAACACTTCCTGGAACAGACTAGCAATACTTTGATTTCTTGCTAGCTTAGGTATCCTCTGACAGAAAACAAGTAAAATTTGGTGACTGCAAATGCTTATCTTATTCCAGAAAATTAGATGTTATGCCTAAAGGTATTCTAATATCACAATTAGAATTACTAAAATCTAGTAATTATTCCAATATACACGCTAGAAAGAATTTTCACATCAAATCACTTTAACAGCCTGGCCTCAATCACCTGGTAAGCAGGGACTTTAAGTACAAGCACTGTCAAAGAATGCACAGACCCTCTTGTTTTTGAAGCAAATGTTTCAGGCTTTAGGCAAACACCTTAAAAGAGCATTACTTTTCTATCCCTACCTATACTCTGAAAACAGCTTAGCACTCTACGTACTCCAAAAGTAACATAATATTACTACCACCAACTTGCCATCTCTTTCAACACTTCCCGTGGCTCCCCGTAACACTCAACCTCTCAAAAAACAGAACAAATCAAAACAAAACAAAAACACATCATTATCTTTACCTTTCAAGGCAGCTGGAACAGATTTGGGAGTAGTGAAAATATACTCTTGAGAAAGGGGACCTTCACCAGCTTCATTGCACGCCTGAATACAAAATTTGTATGATGTTGACTCACTGAGTCTTTGTACTTTGTATGTATGACATGGTCCTCTGTATAAGGATACAAACCTGGAAATAGAAGGAGTGGCTTAGAGTAAATAGAGAGACAGAGTACTGTCTTGTAATTTATTCCTACAATTGCCCAGAATCTAATGAGAAACCAGAAATTCTTAACTATAAAACAGTAAACTCATTTTCTAAGGCAGGCTTTTCTTTCTCACGACTGTTAAAATAAAATCTTTTTCAAACACAGAACACCACAGATTTCCACTTGGCAAAAATGATCCTAAACATTTTCAGACACCCTTCTGCACATGAAATGGGAAAGGATAGTAGCTCTCTCCCTCCCAATGAACAATGTGCACTTTATTTGTTTTGAAAAGTCACTTAACTTTGAAAGTTAGGCAGACAAGATTTCAGCTATTTGCACCTTTGCAACGCTCCCTTACTACACTTAGGAAAGGATCATGGATCCAACAGCTCTTGTACATCACTGCTAGTTGCAGGTAAATGATGCTGGTCAAATGTGACTGGAGGCCTGAATTACATTTGTGTGCATAACATGTACCGTTTTGATAGCTCCTGTAGACTGGCTGCTTCCCTTCATGTTGTAATTCTGACACAGACTGATCTCAGCAGTTCAAATTCTGTTTTCAGTTTAGGCATTCCCAGAACACAGCAGAAGTTGATTTTCTGCAAGGGTCATTGTCTGTTTTCTCTCTTTCTTTCTTTTTTTTAACAGACTGTACCTGTACAAGATCTAGACTTGGGTAATGGCAGTAAATACTTTTTCAGTTGAGAGTCTCATTTCTCTTCCTTCTTACAGCAGAACAATTTCACCTAGCAGATCTCTTCCGTGACAAAAAGCTACTTGGGGATTCAGACACAGTACACAGTGCAGCAGGAATATCTGCATCGCTGCTTAGGCAGAGGTATTTGCTGAACCATCTCAGCTTATGTTCTGACTTCAGCATGAGAGATATTCTTATCTTCTACTAGAAATAACTTCACATAAAGACAGCGGAGAACGAGGAATTCACCCCTTCCAATGTCAAATATGTAAAAGACCACAGTGGAAGTAGATTAAGGCGATGCCAAAACTAACCTTCCATTCTTATCCTCCATTTGAAGGTGGTACTGAATGGAGTCAGTTAATGTTTTTGCAGTTCCCTCTCCCCACTTCAGCTTGAGCGTCTGAGAACTGTATGCAACACACTCCAGACGAGGTGGATCTGGGGGCAGAGGCTTTGTTTTCAGTTTTATGGTGTGGCTGAAAGGTCCTGCTCCAAGGCTGTTAAGGGCTTGAATTCGTATTCTAGTATTCAAAAAGAAAGAATAAATTAATTGGAAATTAGATTAAAAAAAAATAACTGGTTATATCCACCAGTCACGAGCAAGAGAGAACATAGGCAGTACTTTCTGTGATGAAGAATTTCTCAATATTGTGCTCTTATAAACTCCCATGAAAATGCAGGAGTGTCACCCTCCTTTGAATCAGTTGGGCTGCTTCGAAATTAAATGCATTAGTGTATTTGAATCAGTAGCATTAGGGCACAGATACAAAAGCTACTCAAGAATAGTTCATCTTTCTGATCCCCCAAGGCCTCGCAGAAAAAATGTTGATGGCCAGGAACTATAGAATTTGTATTTCTCACCCTGGAGAAATGAGGGGAGGAGGAAAAAAAAAAAAAAAAAGCAAAACACAAACACCCCCAAAATGTCTGAATCCATAGCTTTGGCTATTTCAACTGCTGACTTTGAGGATGACTACCAGAAAGTTTTAAGCACTTCTTAGAACAGAGCTGATTCATGTGAAAATAAAGGGAAGATGTCCAGCTCCTTCTCTTGCAAAATTCTGTTTTCACTGGTAACGTATATCCAGGTGCCTGCAAACATCTCGGGTCTGCTTGGAATGGGAGAGGGGTCAATGAGAAGTTGAAGGTCACATGGCTGAGGGATTTGCAGAACTTGAAATTCAGGGATAACTTTTATTTCTTGGGGTACTCAATAGAAAGCAATGATGCCCGAGAATTTTATTTCTAAAAAGAAAAAAACAGGAAACAGAAAAAACTGATGCTAATCTACAGATCTCACAGGTAGCCATAGATAGCAATGTTTGCCTAATCTCATTTTTCAAAGACTAAGGTTCACATGTCTGAAATAGTATCTAGGTAACTGGAAAAAAGTAATCACAGTCATTCCATTCTAAAACAATCAACCACACAATTTCAAAACACTGGAACAGAAATGTGTGTGCAGGTTTATGAATAAGTCTCTCTCCTTCACTACAGTAACATTTAACATTATGGTAATTTATTATAGTGCAGAACTAAGGTTAATACATGCACTTTTTTATCTGGACAGAGATGACAGTCCAAAATGTGTTCTATAAAAAAGCACTTTCGTGGGTAGAAGTGTAGAAGTATCTCTACAATAGAAACTTCTCATTTTTCGTTTTGCTGATATGGAGAGCAACAGCTCTTTGTTTGCCAGCATTATACTAAATAATTATGAGGCAAGCGAAAACATTTTAGTCTTGCATAAAGCACTAAAAAGAAGGAAAACTCAATCGTTAAGGTTACAGAAAGTTACATACCCAGAGGATACCTTAACTACACTGAAACCAGTGTCAGCTTAAATTCTGACTTCAGTGAGACTGATAATTCTCCTTTAGGTCTTAACATAGATGTGTGTTTGTAACAAGAATGTAGAGTGTCTTCTGGCAGAACTATGGATCTCTACGTTTATATTTTTCAGTAACTCTTAAGTCAAACATAAGGGATAATTTTGGTAAGTGAAACTCTTCAATTAAATTTTAAATTGACTGATAGATTTTCAAACCAATGTCCTTAATGCTGCCTGCCACCCAAATACATGGTATTTCTGCAGAAATGACATTGCAAGATGCGATGAGCTGTTATTAGATCAGACAGTCCAGTCGAAGAGTGGATATGGTCCTTCCTTGAATGCATTTTACCTTGACAAACAGATTAGGAGCCATCTCTCTATAAAGCAAGCTGTCCAAAAACGGTTATGAATCTGAACTTGTAATCTGAATTCAATTAAACTGATGCACTAAGAGATGCATCCAATCTACCATAATAACCAAATGAAAATAAATTGTTCTAGAAACAAAATAAAACCAATACAGCTCATCTATTTATGAAGATCATAATTACAGAGCTTCCTTTTGCTCCAGGGTTATCTACTAATACCTTTCTGAGAGTAAAGGTAGAGAATATAAAAATGAAAATAAAGAACCTGCTGTTGTGGAATATACGTTAGAGTAGCTTTGCATAGCATACCTGTAGGTTGTATCTGGCTGTAAGCCATCTATAAAATAGCTCAGAACCTTCCCAACAGTTATTGGCTGCTTATCTCCAAAGTCTATGCTGTAGCCAATGATTTCAGACCCGTGGTCGCAAGGTTTTTCCCAACTTATAGCAAGGCATGTGGAAGGATAATAGTGTGGACTTTCCACTTCATCTTCACCTATTCCCCGAAGACAAGTCACAACTGCAGGCACAGAGGCTGGAGTCATACATGCCACTACTTCACTGAATGGGCCTGCACCTGCAATGTTCACTGCCTGCAAATGCAAAACAGACCACGTTTTTGTGGCAGAGACAACTGCTGTTTCCATATTCCACTAGCTAAAGTTTTACATTTTTACCTGAACCCTGCAATAGTATATAGTGGCAGGCAAAAGTCCTTTCATTTCACAGTTGAGGCCAGGCCCACAATAAGAGATCTGCATGCATCCTTCCATACCACCCCATTCCAGACGGTATTCCGTGACATCAGCTCCGTTACAAACTGGAACCTTTAAAATGGATAGAAGTAGTTAGAAGTTAAAGTCGCTGACTGAAAATGAATGAATAAATAATCAAACCCCAAACTCACTATATCTCGTTGGTTTTTTGTTTGTTTCTATAAATTAACAAGATTGTAGCTAACAGTGAGGCGGAGAGCTCTAAGTTCCACAGAAATGTTACCCTTCTCCTTTCTTTCCTAATTTTTAATTTAATACAACACAAATAAATCTGACAGTATTACTGGCTCTGGGTCATCTATACTTTAAAAATACTATTCATTATTGCAGACCACTCTGTACAAAGTAATTGTGATTTAATTGCTTAAATACAGAGATGACCTAGCCCGTACAGTTTAGCTTAGGAACTGGAAAAGTCAAATGCAAGAGATGGTCTTCTTGAGGAGGTTATGGGAAGTACAAAAGTTTTTGCTGACTGGGTCTATAGCAGAGGGAAAACAACATGCAGACGCACACTGCTGCTCGTGTCTTCGTACTGCAGAACGAAGGATACCTCCACTGAAGCACATCATGGCTCTCCTGAAGGGAAATCAGGCAATAACAGTAGTGGGAAGGTAAAAATTGTGCACTCTCTTTTTCCAAGACAGAGCTGCAAAGCAGCTGGGATAGACAGCTACACACTACCACAGACCTGCACTGAAATGCCTCCTCCAGAAGCCTATGTTTCCTCACTGCCTACCACAAACTTAGCCTCCCTATTTTTGGGGAGTTTTAATACTACCTCAGAAATAGATGTCTGAAAATGCAGTTCAAATCACAGTCTCCACTAAGATACGACATTACAGAAAGGTATCAGTAGTCAACAAATTAATAAAGGGAAAAAAAAGCCAAAAACACCTGACCACAAATGAACAAAAAAAATCTTAGATCATCAATAGAACTGAAGGAGAATGATGCTGCTGTTTTGGGCTAAATATTCCAAGAAAGCAATGAGAACAAGACAACTGTTCCAAGACATGTCTTTTGCTTTCCCCTTCTTTTGAAAGAGGAATATTCCCTACTTTCAGTGACTGAATATAAACAGAATTTCAAAGGATAACATTTGATGTGATTGATAGACTCCCCTTCAAGTATTTGATATGCTGAAGGGTTCAGCTGCCAGGGGATTTCAGCAAGCAGGATCTGGTACAAACCTCATGAAGTTCAACTAAGGCAAAGGCGAATTCAGAGTCCTGGACCTAGGATAGAACTGTTCTGAGGCTGAGGAGCAAGCTTACCAAAAAAGAACCTGGAGTCCTGGTATGCAAGCTGAATGTGAGTCAGCAGTGTCTGCCTGATGAAGGCTAACTACATACTAGCTGAATGAGCAAAGAGTAGCAAGAAAGCTAAAAGGAATATGACTCCCTTCTGTTCGGCACCTGTGGGGGCTACGTCTCCATTACTCTGTCCAGTCGTGGGTTCCCCAGTACAAGACAGACACTGACACTGGAAAAAGCCTGGGAGAGGGCTACCAAAAGGGAGCACACTGAAATGATTATTTGACACTAAGATGAGTTGGCTAAAGGGGAAACTGTTGCCCTTAAACCATTTACTGAGAGGGTACAAAGAAGACACTGCCAAATTCTAGGAGTTGCTTAGTAGCAGGACAACAGGCAAATGTCACATCTTGCAGAAAAGGATGCAGAATCTTCATTCTTGGAGATATGCAAAATGTGGTAGGATAAGGCCCTGATAAACCTGCTCTAAATGTGAAGTTAGCTGTGTTCTTGAAGAGAGAGTCCAGTCCGACTGTAATTATTCTGCGATTCTATAAAGCAGACATCTAAGATTGGCCAAATTATTTCTACCTGAGAGAATTTTAAGAGATTTCTTTAGACTTCTTCATCTTGTAGGTGACTAAGGAGAGCCCCTGTGACACGCCCATCAGGAAGCAGGAACAAAGCATCCCAGGTAAAACAAGTTTAAGCTTTTTCTGTACAGTTCTGTAACCCGCATGACTGACTCCACCTCAAGGCATTGAAGAGCTCTGTTGAAACAGTGTTCTCAGAGAGAATCCTCCTTTTCAACAGCCTTAGTTTTTTATCTATTGCATTTTTTTAATCAGACATCTAAATACTATGGGTTTATAGGAAGTCTGAGAGGCTTTTGCTATGTTGCTACTGATGCAATTATATAAAATTAAATCAACTTATGAAAACAACAAATGTACAATAATCTATGGATGTATTTGCTCTGAGGAAACATAATTACTTTAAAGAAAAAAATTAATAAGAGCCCACATCACTCAAATCTAGTGTAGTTGTGGCAAAACTGAAACAGAAGAAGAAGGTAGGACCTCAGGTATCTGCAGGTTTCTAACTTACAAGTGTCATATCATGGAATGATGAATTACTTTTAAGGTTTTACCTAGCAAGCACTGCATAATCAGGTATGTTTAAAAATGTGATTAAAATACAGTCCAAAGCTTTTGAGGTTGAACTGAAAAATGCAGAAGACATTCACATTAAGACAGGTACAACATTGCATTCTTACCTCCCAGGACACCTGGGCGCATGCAGCAGATCTGCACGTCACTTGGGGGGGCTTGCACTGATCTGGAGGTCCAGGTGCTGTAGTAATTTCACATTTTTCCGAATAAGGTCCAAACTATTAAAAAGGGAATTGATGTAACTAACTGGTAAAAAGAAAACTACTGCTTTCTAAAAAACCAGTTTGGCACAGCTGAACTGTGTAAGAGCAGCCTGAAAGTCTGTACTGCTCACTTGCAAAATAAATCCTTGTGGACAGTGGATTCGGGATTTATTTCGGTATCTGACTATTCTCCAAAATAGCTGCAAGACTTGTCTCTATAGCAAATAAATTTAGTGCTTCAAACTCTCAAGCAGAAGGGTTTGAAAGCACTTTCCTCTCTTTTGAAGTTACGTGTTTGCTACACCATAACAGAACACAATTTGTAACTGCCTATTTGTATTTAACTAAAAGAAAAAAAGGATTCCAAAAATGCTTCGTATATAAACTGCTCTTTGGGGGAATTAAAAATTAGGTCAGTGCATTAAAGCTTTAAGCTGCAGACACAGCTTTCCACAAACAGCATCAACTGGTGATGATAGCTTTTATGAAGCAAACTCTATCAAACAAATGCAAGGTGCCCTGCCTCTGTCTTTAAATAAGGACTTTGGATACGTAAGCAAATAATGCTTGTACTACAGCAGCAATTGATTTAAACACATTTAATAGTTCAACAAAAGAAGATAATCTCGCATCTGATAAAACATGACTCAGAAGTTAAACTAAATGTTAAAAAACCCAGAAAATGCTTATTATCATGTTCCAGAACAGCAACATACAGTAGTAAAGGACAATCAACTTACAGAGCTGTATACAGAAAACAGTTTACTACCTTGCTTCACAGAACAATTTTCAAGTTGCAACAATGCACTGTTAACATTTCCTAACCTTTTCCCAATTCAGGTGTAAGGCATAATTTAGCTTTTTTCTCTTCCTTTCCTTTAAAAATCCCTTGGTTCCAAACTGATATTTAACTGTTCCCACACAGCAATAAGCTCTGTGAATCGAATGAATCTACACTAGGAAATCCTCATTTTGATGTCACTTTAAAAATGCTTCCTACAAAAGAGAAGATGCATAATAGCAATCTTCCTCTCCTCAATGAATTTCATTTCAGTTTGCCTCCTTACCCCAGCCTTGTTAGCTGCTCGCAGTCTGAAGCTGTATGTCCTCCCTGGAAGAAGGCTGCCCACTGTGCATTCAACGTCACAGCCTTGGTAAACCTCTCTGTGTTCATCAGTTTCTGCCTGAAACATTTCCACGCCGTAACAGGTAATGGGTGAGCCACCATCTACCTGAGGGGGTCCTGAAAATAAGAAAGCAAAGCTTATTTAATTTTAACACACAACATATTTTGATCCCTTCTGCTCAGTAACAGTTGTAATAGAATTACCCCAGCGCAGCTGAATTTCTCTTGCTTTTGGTCTACCCTGTAGCCGTGGAAGTTGGCATGGACCAGGAACCACTGCTGGTGTCTGCACCAGTAATGAATCAGATGCCTATAGAGGAGAGAGATTAATGAAGACGTGTGCCAAAACGAGCACTATCAATTATCTTACCAATAAAAGCATATACTGGAATCAGAAATAGCTTCTTCCTTTTCTTGAATCATATCCTCAAATACGTGAAGATGCTGAAGTGACCTAGTAT
The DNA here is from genome assembly GCA_013399175.1 of Odontophorus gujanensis. NCBI lineage: Eukaryota > Metazoa > Chordata > Aves > Galliformes > Odontophoridae > Odontophorus > Odontophorus gujanensis. Next base: position 33,426 of record VXAB01013505.1, read on the forward strand.
AGACTTACTGTAATACTTACATGAAACATGCTACAGGGATTACACATATGCAAAATTAACTTTTGCCTTTGAGTTGTTGTTATACAAGGGGTTAAAATAATAATAATGAAAAAGAATCATTACAAAGCTGGTATAGAAGCCTGAACTGTAAATTGTATGCTAGGTCCTTCTCCATTAAACTGCAGTTTAACAGTTTCTAAAACCTCACTCCTAGAGCTGTACTCTTCTTTCCGTGCAAGAATCTCTTAGAAAGCTAAGTGGGCAGAAATATCAAACAGAAGTGATTAAGAAATTGAGATTTCAACTTTTTCCTTACTTAGTCATAGTTAATGTGTAAGTATTTGGACTGTGCCAAAAAGTACATAGCAACATGCAACAGATGGCATTGTCTATTCTGACACAGAAAGGCATGAGTCAGCTGTGGTGAGGGGTTATTAGCTACAACGTGATACAGAACAAATATGGTTGTTTCTGGACTGAAGTTGATAAGCCTTTTAGTTTACAACAGAGATGCATCTTACAGTCTTATTTCACAGCTGCTCTTTACATATGTTCCACTAAGAGTATATCAGAAACTTCTGCCATTTTTCAGTTTCTTTGAAATGCATTATTTTACTGAGCAACAGATGCTAGATAAAAAGTAGAATGTTTCTCAGGAAACATACAGCCATAACAAGCCACAGAAAAGACACTTTCAGAAAGTACTGCAACCTTCTGAAAGCTAGCTCTGTCTGGGTGCTTGGGTATTTAGTCTAAAACAAAGTGAGGAAGGAAGCTGGCAGGTTGAAAATCTCAGTGGACTTGTGGGTGGGTGACTGGCAAATACGTTGCCTGCCTCCTTCCCCTATACAAAAAGCATGCTGGGCTATGGCAAGAGTAAAAGCATCACTGCTGAACCAGCACTGAAGGAATCTCAATCATCTGCTCTTAATACAAACTGGCTGTGGGCAAGACTGCCTTTGCAGGAGACTTCTATATGGATGAATTTCCTGTAGCCTAACTCAGCTGCTTAGAGTACTACACTGATCACATGGAAAGCATTAAATTTACACCAATGTCTTGTGTTAAGACTTAGGAAGAGTCCTTTTCACTTTACTAATATGTTGCACAGGAAAAACATACTTTTTTTTCCTGTAAATAAGAAAAATTGCTTAAAGCAAAATATACCATCAGAAGAGAATATTTGTATTTATTTCTTAAAGAAGTAGGCAGAAACTTGAACCACTGTACCAATACTGGGATTTCTTTGAGGTTTTGATGGTGATTTTGTTAGGCACTTCTGTACAATTGTTCCTCTGACAATGTTTGTTAACTGCTGGATCACATTTTTTCAAAGATTTGTATTAAAAAATAATTAGCTGGTATTACCGTGCTCTGTCCTCCTTCCCCAGTGCAATATACACGTAAGCGATAGGAACAACCCGGATTCAGTCGATCACACAAATGCTCCCTCGCAGCCCCGCTGTATATTGTATCCCACTTGTTTCCTGAATGGTAAAGAGTAAGTGTGCAATGAACCAAGGTCTAATTCACCACACTTTACTATCCTAGACTCACCAAGTCAGTGTTGGCCTTGTGTTTGTTTATGAAAAACATAATATTAAGGGCTCTGTTTGCTCATCCTAGAAAAAAGATCTAATTGTTTCATAGTTTCCTATACAAACTTGTGTAGATCTGCATCTTCCTTACTTGGTATTTATATTAAATAAGAGACCATTTACTTTAAAAAAGGTAATTATTACTGGGTCAGCAAGCACATTTAAACATCATAACCAAATAAATGGGAAAGACAGAAAAGCAAAAATTTCCATGGGAAAAAAAACCCTTTTCATTACATCACATATATCTGTTTTACATCTTGTCACTATAGTTTGAAATTGATAAAGCTTGTTTCTGTGTTTCTGAATGATTCAGCACCAGTTTGGAACACTTGATTTCATTCTTTTCTCTTCAGCCAGATTCTTAAATGAGAACCTCTTCATCGTTCTCCTGTTCTCTCTGAACACTAATCTGGGAACCTGGAGCCTTTACATTAAATCTACAAGAATTCAACCCATCAAAGAACACAGAGGGCTACGAATGAAACACAACACACAGCTCACTGCAGTGGTATGAAAGGTTCAGGTAAACTATTCCACAAAGTGACTGAATGTGGACATGCAACACAGTAAAGGAAGAGTCAGACTTAAGTTTTGAAAGAACCATGGCTGATACCTTTGGCAGAATTACCATGCAATTAGGGGATAGTGTGCTGTCTTAATCTGACAGCAACAGAGAGGTATGAACTTTCATTTTCAGTATGACTGTGCTGCTGAATACAAGTAAGGCTACTTAAAAGGGATTTTCAAATAATTTAGTAGTTTTATGCCCAAATAAGAAATATGTGTGACAGAACATAAAAGCAAATAGTAGAAAAACTTCTCCGAAAGAGTGGTTAGGTGCAGGAACAGGTTGCCCTGGGAGGTGGGGGAATCACTGTCCCTGGAGGTGCTCAAGAAGCATTTAGATGTTGTACTGAGGGATGTGGTTTACTGGGAAATGGTGGTGGCAGGTGGATGGTTGGACTGGATGATCTTGTAGGTCTTTCCAACCTTTAGTGATTCTATGAAAAAAAAAATTACAATAATGGTCATGAAGCACTGGCACAGGTTGCCCAGGGAGCTGATGGATGCCCTGTCCCTGGAGACATCCAAGGCGAGGCTGGACGGGGCTCTGTGCTCCTGGTTGAGCTGCATGTGTCACTGTTGATTGCAGGGGAGTTGGTCTAGATGGCCTTTAAAGGTCTCCTAAAGCTCAAACAATTCTGCAATTCTGATTCTAAACAACATTTTCCAGTTAAATCACTGCTCCCACTTAGCAGCAGTGAATGGAACACTGGTGATTCATTCATTGATCACACATTCAGCACAGCTAAGTAGCCCTTTCCTGCCCTTTAAATGCATCATTTGATTTCCATAACAGAACGGTTAAACAGAGCAGCTCTTTTGACACAGTTTTACAGCATTTTCTTTCTAATCCAGAGAAAGAAAGCTTCCTGTGTGCAGGTATCAACATCCTCATTTTTAAAATTACAGTCTCTTGCAATAATATCTGCTATTATGTTACGTATTTTACCTTTTCCACAATTTACAACTAAAGGTGTCCATTCAAAAAAGATGACAGCTGAATGCCAACATGCACTCTTACCATAGCTCTTACCATTGGAGCCTTCAGAGATTTCCACAACATATGAATTTATTGCTGCTCCTCCATTGTCTTTTGGCGGATCTATGGAAAAAATATATGTACATTCCAACTAAGCAGATTAAATTAAATTGTTCTGCAGCTTTTGGGGGGAATTTTAAAATGGAAAAATTCTCACCCAACAATAAGTGAGTGCATTTTTACCCAGTTGGCCACAACATCCTGCATCCTAGTTCAGACAGCTGCAAATCATTCAAGTCTTCCACTATTCAAAGCTGTCAGATGATAACCTCACTATCATCTATGGATGATGTGTGACAAGTGAATTAGGCACCTGGGAGACGCCACAGCAAAACTTTCATTTAGACTGAAGTGCTGTGTAAGGTTGCCTGACTATAGTTTCAGGGTCATGGATCCTAATGGCCCTGTAATATGGGCTGCAGATCAGAAAAAGACTGTCACAATTAAAAGTAAAATATATGAAAATGTTTTAAAGAAAGCATCCAGAAAAGCCAAATATTTTGAGAGAGAATAGAAGTCAGGAGTTCTGTACTGAACACTTAATCTCTCAAATTTGTAATACAGCAATAGAAATCAAGTTCACCATCATCCTTAGTACAATATTCAAGGAAAACACAGGGAACTACAGAATTATCTTTGGTGTAATCCTTTTACTCTTTCTCAGAGCTGATTTAGGGAACAGTAAAATGAAAATACTGAGGGAAAACAACATTTTTGACAGAGGCAGCTTAATACTTTAATACAGAAGGGCACTGCTGCTGTAACATCACGTCATGTATATGCTGGATGAAAGGATATTGCTTCTGAGGCGAACGTTACATGTCACATCGCGCTTGCTAAATATAATAACATTTATATGGCACATAATACTTTTTTGGTTGGAAGGAGCAGTTATTTTACTCTAAATGAAACTGTATTAATTATCATTCATTAAAAAAAAAAGTACTACAGATCCATTAAAAATTCTCTACATATATAGATATGGATATTTTTAGACAGTTTTCTTTTTACAAATCAGATATTTCCAATAACTTCATACATTATACATGGTAAGAAATGTAATTGCTTGCGACAGTAACTAAAATCTTCAACTGCTTGGTTTCCTGCTCCAGTACTATACCACAGTATTGCTTCACCTTCTCCTGTTTCACTACATAAGGGTGAAAAAACTAACGCAGAAGAGAAGTTTCCCATGATCTCTAATGAAAAAAAAATTATAAAATTCAAACATTGTAAAGAGAGAGCTTAAGCTTGGTCTTTTTTTTTTTTATGATTAAAAAACTGACAATTTCATAGCATCTACTTTTTAAACCAGAGTAACATTAACTTCTTTGTGTGCCAATTAACACTGCTGTTGTTTCAAATACTGCACTCCTCTGCAGTAATAGTTCCCATTACAACTGATACATTCATCTTCCCAATGATCACACTATTACTCTGCCATCGTGGGTATTTTTTACCTGTGTTTTTCTCTTAGTTGACTGAAGTTCTTTACAGTTGACAGATGTGTTACAGAAGTAAAATCTGACCTTCTACATATCATTGTCCATAAAATACACAGGACAGACTATAAACAGCTGGAAAACATTCTTACCCCAGATTATTTTAAAACTCTGTGCGTGGATTTTTCCCTTCACTGAGGGTTTTGAAGGTGCTCCAGGTTTGTCTGGGCAGGTAGTATAGTCTACTGTCTCACTTGGACTGCTTTTCCCTTCAGAATTATAGGCAATGACCTGTAAATGTACAAAAAATATTACAACCACATAAAAAATGTACCGGTATGTTCTTCAGTGTTAATGGTAAGAAGAAATAAATGTGTATACATATATATATATATATATCTGTAGACAGCTATAAAATATGCCAACAGGAGGAATGAATCTATTATGTGCCTTCATTTCACAGTTTGTTATTAGTCTCACAGTTAGTCAACTACATACAGTAAAAACACCTGTGAGAATCTTTTTTTTTTTAAAAAAAAAAAAGAAAATACAAAACAAGTAATGGAGAAGTTGCAACAAACAAACAAACCAACTGAATTAAAAAATAAAATAAACTTTTCTATATCCTCCAAATTTCAAATGTTGGCATAAAAAGTTAGGCTTCTACTCAGGGCACTAAACCAGCCTGACTGTAAAAGGCAGTTAGGACATGCAGCTCTCAATGGCATTAATGGAACCTGAAGGTGCTCAATATAGCACAAATGGCTTTATTTAAGTGAAGGATTTGAAAGTTTTTTTTGTTTTTTTTTTAAGCTAAGAGACTCAGAAATCAGTCAGGTCAAAGAACGATTCCTTTTTTTGTTACAGTTTTGCAGGACCATGAGATCTTATTGAGAGCAAGCCAGCAATGCACCCTGGCAGCAGTGAAGGTAGACTGTTTCACGGCCCCCATCAGCAGAACTTCCATTAGCAGAAGGGATGTGATTATGCTACTTCATTCGGCACAAGTTAGGCCAAATCTAGAACACTATTCCCAGTTTTGGTACTCCAAGTTCAAGAGACACTGAGAAACTGGAGAGTGCAGAATAGAGCCAGCATGATGAATACAGAATTGGAGGATACAAGATATGAGGAAAGGCTGAGGAACCTGAGTTTACTCTGCCTAGTAAATGTAAGTTCCAGTGAAGGGGATCTAATCGCTGCCTTCCACAACATAAGAAGCAGTTAAAGAAAATATCAAAACACTTTTTTGGCAAGGATATGAGATGACAGGACAAAAGACCACGGGCACAAATGTGTCAGGGGAAATTCTGTCTAGATATAAAAGAAGAAATTAATCACCATGAAAGAAGGCTGCTCAGCAAAGAACAAAAATCTCCCTTGTTGAAAATACTGAAGTCTCAGCTCAACAGGGATAGAACAGGGTTAAAAAGCCTGACTGAAAGCCATGCTTGCTAGACAATTGTTTTGCCAGATCATCACTGAAGATCTGTTCCAACCCAGACTTGTCTGTGATTCTAAGAAAACAAACTGCTGCTATTCTTTCCCTCCTAGCTCTGCAGTTAATTTATCATGCATTTCAATTTGTTCCTAGCAAAAATCTAAGCAACCTAAATATATATATATTTTACTTTTATATTTATTTAAGAATTGAATAGAAGTCAAATGTTGGGAGTGATGTCACAAAAGAGGAAATGTGAGCTAACTTGCTTCTTAGACATTCTCCTGATAGAGTTTACAAGATTAACAATCATCTGTTTTTCTGCCATACAAATGAAGTTAAAAAGGCAGTTGGTATTTACGTATCATAATAAGGTTTCCAATGGTTACAAAGTTTCTTTCAAAAGCCTTAAGGAATATTACTACTAATTAAGTCTTTCTCCTGTATAATAAAAATTAAAGACCTGATTAGCACTGAATTTGTTTCTCCTTTATGCCCTATGAAAGTGAACAGACTTCTGCTAATGGTTTTGTTATGATAACTGTAGTATAAACGTTGATTCTTTAATGATAAACTTTGGATGCTGAAGTTAACTACATACTTACTAATAACATATACGATTCACATACAGGGTTACTTTCAAAGGAAAACTATAATCAAGCACTGCAAAAGCTAGTTCTAAAGTACTTAGCTGCTTTTCAGTTTAAATACATGTACAGCCATAACACTGGTACAATCCTAAGAATATACTGTAAATTTTAAACCACACGAGCATTAAGTAACAGATAAGTGCCATAAAATTAATGCCTTTTGTAACCTTTTCTGCTTCTGAAAATGTGGTAATATTCAGAACTGTAAAATACTTGCTGTAATTTCAAAAGGAATACTTTAACATATTAGACTCAAAACAAACACAGCAAGTGCTAAACTGCTCCCTCTGATATTGATAAGAGATGCTGTTCTTAAGCAGCTCCCATTTCTTGTTTATGAAAAAGTGGTTCAGGTGCATGCAAGAAAGTAACATTTTTTCCCCTAACAGACTGGAGACCATTCTGATTCTGCTTCACACTGTGGGACACACATTAATTTTGCTCCAGAATTCATGCTACTGTTCAAGCGTGACTTGATCCTGAGCTAATAAGTTAAGACCTTCAAAACAGAAGAATGGACTCAGCACCACAGTAATATGAGTGATTTACTCACTTGGGTTCAAGCATTGCATAGCACTGATACACTTCTTTTTTTTTTAAATCTAAGTTGCTCCTTACCCTAAGGGTTTGAGATGTTTACTGTCCACCAAAGAACTAAGTAATACTGCCTGTGTAACAGTGAATCCAAAAACCAAAAAATGAACAACTGTTACAAAGATGGACTAATGAGCAAGAATGATGTATTTCAAGACACCTGCAATGGTGCTATGCCCTTTCAAAGGTTCATAAACTTCTACAGAGATGACCAATAATGCGATGAGATAATAGTTTTAGGAAAGAGAATGGCTTCAAATTTGGTTCCCCTTAAGTCAGTGAGTCAAACCTTGTTCAAAATGAGATCCAATCAACCAAAGGAAGCCACCCAAAACCCAAGTAAATGAAAAATCTTACCCTAAACTTGTATTTTGTACTACGCCTCAAATTCTTCACTGTGTAGGTAAGATCGTCGCCATCATATTTTGGCTTGAAACCATATCCCTGCAGAATCAAATGGGATTACTTGAAACATTAGATCTGTCGACTAGATTCTGTAACATCATTCATATAAATGAATTCCTGTAGCGTAGAGTGTAATTGTTTTATGTTTTTCTGACAAATTAATTAAGTTTAACTTCATTGTGTAAACACAAGTTATTTTATTTCTACCACGTGTATCTGCTGTACATGGAAGCCAAGTATAAAAATAAGGGTGGGGTGAAGGAGGAAATGAATTAACCACTCTCCAATTCTGAAGAGGAGAAAAGAAAAATAAAGAGAAGTGCAGAGTGTCAAGAGAAATTACACCTAACATTTTCCAGGGCTAAAACAAAGGTGCTTATGCTGAAATAACATCTAAAGGGACTGCAGTTCATCATGCAATTACTTTGACCCATTCTTAGAGAGCTTAACTTTCACAAGCAAAATCACAAAGTTAAAAGTAGTCCAGAAGTCTGCAGGATTGGGATTTAATACCAGTGACAATTACTGTTGCAGCAGAAAGAAGAAAGCTAAGTGATGTGGTCAATGCAATGACATCTCATTCATTTTGTTTCAGAAAACACAGTTCCTTGTAGAATATCCTAGCAAAAAAACCTGCTTAAAATACACGATGTGTCAAACACACACTATAATCTTTCTTAAATTGAGAATAAGTATTTTAAACTTACTGAGTTCTCATCCTCCATCTCTAGTATGTACGAAATTCCTTCATCTGACGGTGTTCCTGAGGGTTTTGTCCACTGTAGGGATAACCAAGTAACTCCAGCATTAATCAGCAAAGGACTTGCTGGTGTAGTTGGGGCAGTGCCTGAGGTATGATACAGGACTTCTTCACTAAAACCACTGTGTACAATAAAACAGACAGGATGTAAAACTAACCAGACACAGTAACTGATATCTAGAAAAACATCATTCTTACTAAACACAGCTATGACAGTTTTTTGGATATGTGCACAACTGAAAATTGGTACAAGGAGATGACTTTACTTGTCCACGAAATGTATTGGTTATAAACAATTTGAACAAGGTTAACATATTCATAATTGAAAGATTCCTGCATATGACATAATTACAATGTTTTGCTAACCAAAATGCTCTTTTATGTATCATCGCTCCTCTAAAACAGTAAAGCTCTATGTAAAAGTGTACTAAAGCCCATTCAAAATAAAAACATGACAATATAAAAACATATAAGGGAAGGCCCCAAAGCACTCTTTGCTTCCCAGGCAGCAAACAGTGCAAACTATTACATGCTTCAAGTATATTCTGAAGTGCTAGTCTCCACAGTGGTTCAGAAAACAACACAGTCATTCCATGTTAAGTTTCTTTAAGAGTTGCCAATACAAAAGTAGAGTGCACATCAGACAGTTTCCAAACACAACTTTTAACCTTCTCTGATGATTCTTAGGTAGGCCTTGAAGTGAAAATAGAAGACATTACAGAAAGAGAGCTAGTGTGAAACAGAGGCACACAAGAGTCAGTACATGGGTGTATCACACAAACAGCTAGATGAGCAATAACTTGTTTACAGGTGGAGTTTATTCAGAGACTTGATGGTTCTACATCACATCTGAAGAAACACCCGTAGGGTCGAGAGCTTGTCCAATTTTATTTTTTAAACGGTATTAAACTAATGTTAAATATGTAACTTCAGTCTAAAAGGTTCATATCACTGAAGCTAGCAGCAGGACCAACTGAAAATAGAATTCTTTGTGTGTCATGAATAGTGAAATCAGCTAAGATCTTGTGTGTCCATATCTGACAAATTCAAAACACAAAGATACCTTGATGTTACATTTTCTTTTACTGAAACTACATTGCAATACCACACGAGTTGTAAACTTTGGTCTGCTCTGGAGTCTTTTTGTCATTTAAAAATATATCTCACGGACAATACCTTATCAAAGATGTTGATAGCACCCAGAGCAGACACTGAGTCTGTGTGGACATGCAGATTGTGAAATACACTGCGAAGTGGGAAACGGAAAAGTGGAAAGCAAGAGAAAACTTTAAAGCAGAGGGAATAGCACTTTCTTTTTTCCTTGCAAAAAGTTATAAGCAATTAATTATCTGAAATGAAAACGATGTGATACTTACCATATGCCTACAGAGAAAAAAATTACAGCATTACATTGTTGGGCTAAGAAAGACTGAAGAGAGGCTAGACAGATACTAAGTCTCTCTCTACTCACAACTATTGATGCACTTCAAAAGCAGATGCAAGGAAAGACAAAATCCAAACCACCTTAAAAAGCCTTATCTTCGAAGCATTCCAAAATCCATTGAAATTGACTGCGAGTTCAGTAATTCTCACATGTGAAATGCTCTTAAACCTTTCACTTAGAGCGCAATAATACTTTATTCTTTTAAATAGATTTTCTATTTTCAGGTCTGTCTGTGGTCAAAACTAAATTTAAAAATAAGAGGGACTCAAAGATAGAATATCCATTCCTGTTGGCAAATTCATTTAGCCAAAATTTAGTCTTCAGATACCTATGGTTTTCAACATAATTCATATGGAATAAATTGACACTCTACATCAGTAAACATCATTTCAAGAGACTTCTTAATTCAGTAATACCATAAAGACAATGTAGTACATCTTTACAAGGGTATGAAATACAGGTTGGGAAATCTATTTGTCGTGATTAGTTTAAAAAGGGTACTTAACTGATCACTGTGCTCCAACGCAGAAGGATCACTGTTCTCCTTCTGCTTACACCACATTAGTGTTTATTTAATGTGTGTGGTACTCCTAGAGGGTACCTTCACAATCAGAAGGAACCAGGAAACAGGAAGAGAACTTGAGCACCAAACCCTGCTTAACTGTAATTTCACTCCTGCCTATTCTTTTGAACAATTTCAGTTAAATCTCATCAAGACAACTCCAGGAGCAACTCAGAGAACAGTCCATTCCAGAAACATCTTCCAGAAAGCGGTAACGTAAGAAAGACTCTGTTGGGGCATTCTGAAAGTCAATCTAGCCCACCATAGAGTCCTCTACCAGTGGCCCAAAGCAGGAGCCTAAGGAAAGACATAAGAACAAATGCTATGTGCAACACATTCCCTGGGTACTCTCCAAAGCCTCCCAACGCATGTCTGAGACCTCCTGAGGCAGCAGAAATTTTCATGTATTCAACCTGAAGGAGATTTCTTTCATCCAGCATGAATTACACCCTTGGGTCTGACTCCCTGTTTTTAAACTGTGCTTTCACGCTGTCCAAGCAGGCATCATTCCCTCCAGCACTCCCTTGTGCTAACTGAAGGACATGCAATACACAGTCCGTGTTATAAAACACCACTCTGCTCAGGCTGCAGCACAATGCTCAAAATATTTCCAACACTGATTTAAAAACAAAGCAAAACAAATGATAATTTTAAACTTACAGCTAGAGAAGCCTTGATTTTATATCACATAGGATCTAAAGGTCCAAGTAATGATGGATCTTGACATTATTAAGCCAGCCTTACCACTTCACCAGAGGACAAAAAAGCATTCCCAAGAGTGAACGCATCCAGCAACGTAAGCCTAACCTGACAACATATCATTTTTGCTGTGTGTTTTTGAGTTCTTACTTATACTCTGCACTGAAGTCAGATGACATTCTTTTGCAAATTAAAAACAAAGTCTGCTGCTCTATAACTTCTGAAAAGTAGAAATTAAGAATAATAACCACATATTCTAAGCATTTATAATAAGTTCTGGAAAATCAAAAGAATTCAGTGGTATGATAATGTTATATTCTGACCATTTGCCACAGTAACATGAGATTAACTGACTTAGGTAAAAGGAGATACACAGCCAACGGGATATGACAAAGCACAACATCCTACAGATACACCTTCAAGATGCAGCATGGGTTCCAATGGCCTTACTTTCTGCTCCAGCAGAATTACTGACATCTCTTTATACTGTGTTTACTACAACACTAAGTTTAAGGAGGGCTGATCAAGCCCTGGCAAACAGCTTCAAGAAATACCTTAGGTCTGAGCACCTGGGGCCATGGTAAAAGGTACCCTCTACTCACACAACTTCAGCACGAACTGCAGAGCTAAGGCCCTCTGGCAGGGTTGCTCATCTTTTAGAATGGTAACCAATATTTCAGTAGAAGTGTGTATTATCAGACACAACAGTCATAATTTCACTGAACCTGTGCATAAGTGTGATGTAGCACTCAGCGAAAAATTCCACTGCAAGCCCAAGCAGTACGAAGCAGGTTCAAGGCAGTGACCTTCTTGAGGAAGTCAGTTTGAGTCTATAAACACTGAAACCTAGCTCAGCCTGAGCTGATTCCATGTGACAGCAGCCGGGCTGTCTTTGCCACACTTGTGCTACAACTTTGTGTACAAAGGAGTGTAGTGTACAAAGGTTATAGAAGGCAGTTTGAGAAATTAGGGTAAGTGGTAGAAGTAGCTGGTCTATCTGCAGGTGATAGCTGCTTAAAAAGGGGACCGAGATTTGTAGCACTTACATGCCAAGTATGTGCATATGTTGTGGCAGTAATAACGTAGCCATAACAATGCCTGAATAAAACAGATTATGCCAGGAATCACCAAATAGCTCTAGTCAGAAAGGATTTCTGGAGGTCATCTTGTCCAACCTCCCTTGCTCAAGCACGGTCAAGTGATTCACAGTACACATGTAATCTGCTAAATGAACAATCCAGTCACATACAGTAAATGTGTAAATCCTAGGTGGACAGAAGTCCTGTTTCTTTAAATGCCATCATTTGTTTTTTCAAAGCAAGCACACATATGCATGCAAATGTATTCCATGTTTATGTATACAACAAGTAATATTTACCTCATCCCCATGTCATTTTTGGCTGCTAGTCTAAAGGTGTAACCCATTGCTGGTGATAGTTTAGTAATCCTATACTGCTTCTGTTGGCCATAATAACACTGGCAAAACTCTCCATTTCCTTTTCCCTAAAAAGGAATAAATTAATCACATTATTCACCCTATTAAATATGTGTCCATCAATTAAAGCAACACACATTTGTGAAGTAAACTCATTTTTTGTAGTGTAACGCAACTAAAAAACCCCTCACACAGGTCTGCTTTATATAACACTTTGCATATGTATGGAATTAGATGCTTTTAAAATTGTCTCATTTCCCAAAGGGCTGGAAGGAGAAAGCAGTATAACACAGCTCAGCAATCTCCCCGTTGGGACAGTTCTTGGGTAGGAGCTGCAAGACGTCTGTAGGGACAGAGCTGACTTACTCCTTTTATACAAATGAATGTTAGAGGAAAGTGATCATTTATTGTCTAGTCTTGAGAGAAGTACTGGCCAAAAAGCCACCATTAAAAGTAGCAGATCCATGTAACTAAGAAATATTTGATGTTTCATATATCCTAAGAAGAAAATTGGGCAGTAACCATGACTTCACACTTGCTGCAGGAATTATTTCTCGTGCACCTACATAAGCCATAATTATGATACAACTTGATGCATGCAGTCACAGCTACTTTTGAAAACCACAAAAAGAAAATCAGAATAAATTACTTACTTCATCCCATTCTAAAAGGTAACTGTGGATTTTAGAACCATTATCACAAGATGCCTGCAACAAGAAAAAAAAACAGAAATTTGAGCTGTAATTGGATACAAAATCACTTTAGGAAAGATGCATGTATGGATCAGTTCATGGCATGACCAGTGGGGGGCAAATATTGTTCCCTTTATGCCACTGTTTCCTTGCCAAGACAGTCCTAATTCTGTTTCCATGAAGAACACGTTTTTCTTTTTTTTCATTTAGACTTTGATAAAAGTATTCTGGCAGCAGTGTAAAATACACAGAACTTCTACTAGCAGCCAGACTGCAGGTCTGTTCAAACCTCAATCTTTCCAAGCCAATCCATTTGATCTGCACAAATAAGTCTATGTTTAATAACAGAGAGAAACTGATTCTTCAGTAGAGCAGGGGACCAGAACTCAAACCAGTGTCTCTTGTTCAAGCTCATTAACTTTAATTACAAAGGCTCCTGGTATCTCTGGGAAATTTTTCTTTTTAACGAAGTCCACCTTTAATTCAACACACATACTTAAGTCACAGAACAGTGGTTAAAAGTACTATATTTGGCAAAAAAAAAACCTGTTTCATTAAACTGGCATTTTATTCACAAATCTGAAACTGTTGACGAGTTTTAAATGCCTGTTTTAAAGGCCTTAACTAATTCTTACCTTCCACTGCAAAGTAAGAGAATTTTTGGTCCGATTAGTTATCCTGGGCAGATTTGGAGCATCAGGTTCACAACTCATTGTGGTAAAACTCTCTGCTTCTGAAGGACTCCCCTTCATACAATTGCATTCCACTTGCACTCTAAATGTGGAAGAGTCAGAAACACTTTACTTCAAAATCCGTGTATAAAATTTCCAAAGAAAACTGAGTATTCAGAATTAAGTTACGACCTTTCTATCTTATTATATAATAAAATTATATGATTTCTATCTCATTACTGTTATATATACGTAACTTAACTGGTGTAAACATCTTGGTCAACAAAAGGAATGCAAAAGAAGAGTCCTTTACTTTGGATCTTCACAATTACATTTGAAACATGTCTACTATTTGCTGTACTTCAGTAGGGAAACGATGGTAACATCTTGCAGGCTTCTTATCTGTTGTAGATGTTTGAACTGATAATACAGACAATTATTCAGCAACTGCTTTCTTGAGACAGGCACAATGAAGCTGTTAATGTATTTTCAGAGTATCTTTTGCATTTAGTAGAGCTTATTGAATGGTTTCATCCCGTCCCTTCCTTCAGGAAGGCTATGCACTAGCTCTTGTAATTCAGAAGAATGAATTGTCACCTCTGTCTCAAAGAGCAATGGTTTGCTTTGCTCACAACTTTTCTCCAAAATGAAATGAAAGATTATTCTCTGGTCTCCTCCCACCCTCCTCCTTTTCCTAGCAGCTGGGTAGCCATGCCTCGTATCTTTCTTGGGTGAATCCACACACTACTCTCTTCTGATTCACTCATTTACTCATTTCTTTGAAAGACAAAAACAAAAAAACAAACCAACAAACATAAAAAACCCTTCCTCCAATCACTTTAAAGTGTAAGACCTGTGTCACCTGCTTATGAAGCATGAACAGCAAGTCATGGGTACAGTCCCTCACACTGAGGACTGAGAAATTAGCAAAGGAGACTACTACATAACATAGACCCTGCTCCTCCCCAATGCACGTGGAAAGAGGCATGACATTTCTGACTCATATCCTTCTGCTCCCTTTCCTTCCTACCACCTTCTGAGCACAGAAGTCTTCGGATTTTCCAGACTAGCCTGCTGGAACAAGGGGAGAGCAGCATGAAGTGGTCAGTAGGAAGAACATTCTTGTGCAAGGTACCTTCTAGTCTTTGTGAGGAAATAGCATAAGGGAAGCACCATCTGTGTCTGACTCAAAGGAAATAAAAGGTCACTGCATTGGCATGAAGTGACAAGTGAAGAGCACAGACATTGGGCGACGTAGCAAAAGCCTCTTATTTTCCAAAACTGATTGTGTGATGAACTAAAGAAAAAAGGCTGATTTAAAAAATGGCAATATTTCAACAACCACTGTGACTCAAAGGAGGGTATCAGGAGATAAAGACAATTTCTGAAGGTTTCTGCAATCAAATATTCAGATTGAATGAAACTTTTAAAACATTCCCATTGAATTTAGTGATCAGAAAAGGAAGATACTCACTTTGCATGGTAATCAGTTGCTGGTCTGAGATCATTTACAGTAACTTTATTTTCTTCTCCACTGAAAAAAGGTATGATTTTGTTAGAGACAATTTTAGAATCACATGCATTTATAAAAAGGCAAACATCTAACCCATCCACTGAACACTCCTTGTAAAGAATGTACTTGTTATTTCTTATACTTGCCTCTGTTGCTAAGTATGCTAAAATGAAAATGCATTTATCTTGGAATTTTAGAGGCTTCCCTTGCTTTCTGTTTTTTTTTCCTTTTCTTTTTTTTTAAACAAAAATTACCTTCTTCCTACTCAGTTATACCAGCTGACATGTTGGAGTGTGTGCCTTTGTATGTTAACTAGAAAAAAAGCACCGAAGAATGGGGACCTGTAAAAACATGGATATTTGTAACTCTTCAGCCTTACAAACACAATTATCTAAAACTGTAAATGCTTGTGTATACCTACTTTTTAGAGCCTAGTAAGTAGAAAAGGAACCTATGACACATTTATTACTCTGCTTTTACCGAACCAGCCTAGGTTAGAACAGCTCTTTACATCTAATTTCTAAGACAGGGATACCCAAATTGTGATTAATGAACTGCTCCTACAAAATTCATGGAAGGTGACTCATAGATGCTCACAAAATACTAAGATTTGTAATTATTAGATAGTTCTGTATCTTTGATGATTAATTTTACTGTTAGATTTCTGAAGTTGTGGGAATAAAAAAGATTAAAAACCATTGTTTTATGAATTAAACAGCTAGAGAATTCAGTTTGTTTCAATGCTGTTAGAGTTGTGTTTTGTGAGAGTCTGTTTCATACAGTAACACTGTCTCTTGACAAGCAGAAGAGAGGAATAACCTTACTGGAAGGACAGACAGTAGTATAGGAGTAAATAAACACGTGCAAAATTTGTATCTGTTGCTATTTGTGTACATAACCACTTGAAGAGCTGAAGTTTCTAGTGTAGCTGATGTCAATACAGCTATGTGCTATTAAAGCACGTTCAACATCTGAAAGTCTTCATATTCTAATTAGTGGTATAGACTTCAGTAATGAAACAACCATTTCAACTGAAAAAAGTCAATTTTTCAAAGAGATTTTGCACAAAACTCCTAATAATTTATATCTCCAAACAAGAAGCAGATTTTAATGAGATTTTAAGACACACAAGTAAATGCAGCAGCAACAAAATAAAGAAAATGAACACCTACATATATACAGTTTTGTATTTTCCATCTTTCCCAGTATTTGAAATCATCACTTCGTATGTATAAACCTCTGGTATGTTAGTCTTGTCAGTGTCTTCTCCGACATCAATGGATGGAGGTGACCACATCAGCAGTGCTGTTCTTGCCTGAATGTCTGACACCTGTAGAAATATAATTTTCAAGACTTCTGCCATTTAAATGCTATTGTATATAAACAGAAGAAAACCATGCATAACTAGCAAATCACAGTATTTATACTGATGTATGAGCTACTGACTAGGTTTCACAGATGAAATGTAGTTGTGGTACTGAGGGACATGGTCAGTGGGCATGGTGGGAATGGACTGATGGTTGGACTAGATGATCTTAGCGGTCTTTTCCAACCTTCACCTTACTACGATTCTGCGAATCAAGCTGGAAACAAGAAAACTGTTACCCTAGGGAACTGGGCTGATTGCAAAGAAACGAATGCCACCTAGTGGGCTACAGTGGTTAGGCACAGGAACAGTACGTTGTACCTGCCTGCTATTACCAATCATTTCAAAAGAAGGGACAACACGCTATATGGTATCACTAGTTTCACAGTATCACTGTCATATATATATGCACAAAAAGATATATTTTGAATATTTGACTTTCGAAATCTATTACCAAAATAGCAAAGTACTGTTCTCACAACTGGTGCTCTTAATCTAAATGAGTCAACTTCAAGACTGAAACAGAGAAAACAGGCAACGGACATTACATACATTTTATTCCTAATTTCCAGGTAGTACCTCTTGTTGTATCAGTTAAGCCTACTTCCCTTTGCCACTATAGATTTGAACATCAGATCCCTCCTTCCTTTCAGCAATTTTCTTATGTATTTGGAGACTACCCTCACTTACCTAGATCTCTGATTATATTCAGCCTCCTCTTTGATTATTTACTTCTCTTCCATTACCTTCAATGCTTTGCCCAGAACTGTACGGAACACTCAATCTAATGCTTTACTAGTGCCAAACTGTCTTATACACTTGATAGATCACATTTCTCTTCATACATCCTAGTATGTCTTTTACACAGGGTAAGTCAGGTTGTTGGTATGAATGAAAGCTGCCATTACATCTTACTGGAACATTCACACACTAGGGGACTCAGCTGTTCGCTAAAGGGAGATAAAAGAGTGGGACATCAAAGACAACACTGGTACATCAAAGACAGCATTACAGAGTAATAGACAACTCACAGAACTTAAGACTCATGAAATTAAACAAGGAGCATAGTATAAATCTCTCATATTGCAACAAAAGTCAAAAAATAATATTTAATCCTGTTCTTAAATCTCTGGAAGAAAAATTGTTATCCTGAGTTACTCGCCCAGGTCAAATGCAGAAAGAGAGAACTTCTGTGAGAGGTCTAAAACAACAGATGACAACTTTTAACACAGCAACTGTAACACAATGAATATATTATGCACCAAGCTAAAAATCAGTGACCATGTAGGTTGTTCTGGTTGTTTTACTTCGTGTAAACAGAGTATGTGACTAAACAATGTTACAAAGATCTGAAGCCTTGCTGTGGCCAATTTGCCAAAGTTTAAAATGCAGCAGCCATTATAATCCAACACGAACAGAAATGCAAAGTGGAATGTATTTGCAGAAGTTGGGAATTAAGGATATATTAAAGCTTAAAAAGCAGCACTGTATATATATGTGTATATATATATATAT